>PVLA01000647.1:0-491363 GCA_004027455.1 Hydrochoerus hydrochaeris
CTGCATTTCCCCACCGGTCTCAGCAGTGTGTCCTCCTCCGGCCTCTTGGGAGACATCTTCAGGAAGCTTCCTGAGCAAATTTAATTGCTGGTCTTCAAGGAAATGACAACAAAGCCATTAAATCTGAAGGTATGAAGCCGTTTAGCTCGAGTTCAAATCCAGGTTTCAGCACTTGTTTATTATGTGATAAAACATCTCTCTCTCCATTGGCTTATTGGGGCCACCTGCAAAATAGCAGTAGTTGTAGTTTATAACCTCAAACAAACTACGTAGGACTTTTCAATTATTTCAAATCTAGGAAAGTTGATTTCAAATGCAACAACCAAAATTATTTTATTTTTGTTACAGTTTTTTCTTTTCCTTGTAAAAATTGTGTTTGCCTCAATACAGAGCTCATGACTTTTTCTAACCTCAAAGAATGGAAATAGATAAATAGAATATGTTCCATTTATAGAATGACTTCTATATGTTTTTAAAGATACACTATGTGGACTATTAAATTTCATAATCATCAAAGTGTAATTTTAAACTATTTTTGTTTGTTCTGATTTTGGAGATAAAATATACAGACTAATGTCAATTTTAAATAGAAGTTGAAAATTGGTTAAGAGTGATGTATGAAGGACAGGTAAGAGATAATCCATTTAGTATCTATGTTTTGTGCTGGAAAATATCCAGTCAACTCACAAAGTCCCAATGTCTAATACAACCATTCCCAATCAAGAATTGTAAAACTCTATTATACTTCTGTCCTCCCACACTCCATTCATTCCTAAAGTTGTTCTTGTTGTTATTTGGTGGTACTGGGGATGGATTTCAAGACCGTCATTCTGGGACACACCCCCTCATTTTTATTTATTTATTGGGGTCAGGGTTTTGTTAGGTCAGTAAGTTGCCCAGGCTGGACTAGAACTTGCAGTCTTAGCACCTCAGCCTCTGAGAGTGGTAAGACTTCAGATGTGCACAAGCACACTGGGTTTTTCCCGATTTTAAAATCAAAGTGCGAAAATTCAAACGAGTAAATTTTGTGAGGAAGAGAAATGAAATTTAAAATTTCTCAATTTCAATTTTGACAATTATTGCATTAAATACAAGAGAAAAGACTTTGAACAGTCCAGCATGAGGTGAGCTTCATGTAAAAGCTACAGCTATAGCCCCAAGGAACTTTGCTTGCTTAACCCATAATCACAAAATCATTTTTGAGAGACTTATAATCTCTGACAACTGTTCTGAGTTGGCATGCTACATCATTTATCTTTCAAAGAAAAATATTTCCAAGCTATTAATTATAGTTGGATCTATCCTCTACTGTGTAAAAAGTTAATAAGGGCAAAGCACTTGCAAATATTTAGAATTTTTTTTTTTGCAGAAGAAGGTAATGTATTTTATTGAAACAGTGAGACACATCTGAATCGCATCATATTTGAACAACAGAGGAAAGAGGTTACATTATTGCTCCTTACCATACTCCAGCTAATCCCTTCTGTTAATGCGCACAAGCACACAAATGCAATCATGCACGTGCAGGATGTGGCAGTTAAGAATTGACCATCAGCTTGATTCCTTGGGGAGCTGCCTAGCAGGTCAGCAGTGTAACCTCGTGCGGCGGGGTAGGGCCACGGAAACGTGGCTGTGAGTCTGTGTCTGGATCTGATCCTCCTTTCTCTTTGGTGCTTTTCCTTCGCTCTGCTTCTGGCCACCACACACTAAACAGCTTTGCCCTGCTACTCCCTCCATGTTTGTGCACAAAGCCAACTGAGTGTAGATGGAATCCTCCAAACCCAGAGGCCAAATAAACCTCTCCTCCTCTAAGTCACTGATGTCAGGTGTGTGGTGCCAGTGATAAGAAAGCGGACCAACAGTGGCACTGGTACAAGGACTGGGACAGTTGCTCTAAGAATACCTGACAGTGTGGTTCCGAAACATCTGAAACTAGTATGTGGAAACATATTGGGGAAGGTTAGGAGATTTGGGCAAGTGAAGCCTTAAAATACTATAAAGAGAGCCAGACAGGCGATTCTGCTCAGATCTCTGATAGCCAGGATGCTGACAGGAATGTAGACAAGCAAGGCCAGGGTCAGGCGGTTTCTGCTGGAGCAAGGGCTCCATTGGCCCCAGGTCACATCATTGTAACAGGTCACGTGCAGTATCCTGTGCACCCCCAAAACAGTTATCCACACATCGGCCATATCCCGAGGTACCGTTCTGCACCAGGATTAAAGGTTGTGGAGTAATATATCTAACACAGGCGATTTCAAGAGAGTTCCACATTGCAGGTGTGTTACTGGTATTGCTGGCTGACTTTAGCCAGATTACAGTGAGAATGGAGGCAAAAAAGAGAGCAGAAATTTTTGAAAAAAACTTAAATTTTTGTGTGGAACTAATCATGTATCAAGTTGGATGGAGTCAAAGGAAATGTGGTCAGTGAAAACACTAACACCATGAAAAAAAATCGAGTATTTTGTACAGGAAAGAGAAGAAAGATGCATTGAGGGCATTGCAGAAATCACCAAGAAACCGCTTACCACAGGCTCACACATTCAGAATTGTCAGCCTTTCATTTGGTAAAAGAGTCTGGAATCTGTTACTGATTAAAGCCTTCTGAGGGGCTGGTTCTCTAGGATTCATGTCACTGTGCTCAGCCACCCAAGTACTTGGAGGCTGCTACACCTGGGGTCCAATGGGGCCGGGCTGCTGCTTCCACTGAAAACGGACTACTTCTTGTGAACTGCATACCTAAATTTCACTCCTTAGACCTTACTTAGTTTCTAAATAAAGACGATAGTAAGTTAATAAATCCATCTAACAAATGCGACCAGCCTGCATTCAACTGAAGATGCAATATCTTCCCTCAGTTCTTAATATTTTTTAAAAGTCCAAGTCTACTTTGAGACTCAAGGCAAACCAGTTGTGAGTCTCTTTTAAAAATCAAAACCAAGTTACACAGTCCCAGGATACATAGGCATAGGATAAAGTTACCTATTCCAAAAAGGAAGAATGGGTGAGGGATAGAAAAAGTTTGGACTTAAACAAGCCTGAAGCCAGCAGGACAAACACTTAGGCCTGTAATTTCCTATGCAGCACGGAAGGCTCAGGACATGAGGTGTGAGGTTCGTAAGTCCCCGTCACTTTGGCTTTCAATGTTCACGTGGTGTTAGTTTTACTGGTGTACAGAATACAGGCATTGTGGGTCCTGGGGGGCCCTGTCTGCATGGCAGAATAAGGCCAGCATGGCCAGGCAGTGCAACTTTGAAGGGTGAATGTGCCACAATATGGGAAGGAAGGCAGAGGTGCTGTGGTGAACTCAGGATTTCGGAGGTGACAGAAACAGGCTGTCAGTGGTGGAAAGTCTCAGGTCTTAGCTGTGCCTATGAGATAATAATGAGGTCCTTTGGGATGCAAATGGCAAGGCTACAGGGTGGCCCAGCCCAAGCCCTTGAAACCCTAGCAACACCCCAGGCCCCATAGGCAGATGTTGCTGTCGACCTTGGTGCTGATCTTGCTGGCTTTCAGTCTGCTTCTGGTCTGAGTCTTCTCTCTCACCATCTCCCTCTCTTTGGGAGTGAGAAAGTTTAGTCTGTATCACTGTGTCTTGAGATTGTGCGATTTGTTTTTCTTTTATGTATTTTTAATTTTTACAGGGGCTCACAACTGAGAATTTGCCTTGCATCTCAAAAGGGACATAGACTTGGAACTTTTGAGCAATACTGGAACTGCTGGGACTTAGAGAAGGAATTGTAGGGTTTTCAGTTGTACACAAGATTGTCGGATCCTGTTGAGTGTAATTGTTAGCTTATTATTGTGTTTACCTAGAGAGGTTTAGGTAGACACATTTAGACACATTTGTGAGTCAAGTTGATGAGGGATGGGAAGGGATTGTTACACTTGTTAATCTGATTGTTTTGGGGACCACCCAAGGGATACATAAGGCACCCCTCTCCTGTGTCTGGATGGATCGTGGAGCCATGGCTGGTGTGTATATCTGGTCCCTTCCCCCTTCCTCTCTGGCCCTGTTTCCGTGCTGTGCTTTCTGGCCTTGATGAACTAAACTCTCCCATACCTCGCTGCCATGATATATTTGCCTTTGAATTAACCACTCATGGACTGAATCCCCTTGAATCAAGTAAGTTTCTCCCTTATGTTTTGGAAGTCAAGAATTTGTTCCCAGTGATGGGGGAGTTGAGTATTATACCAGTATTCATGTAGACTTACCTGTGATTTCTTTTTGTTAGAGCATGTTCCTTTGGTCAGTGGGCAGTTAGCTTAGGGAAATATTATGCATTCACTGTATTATTATTTTCAACTTCTTCACACTTTATTAAAGATTTCCACTAAATTCTTATAGTAGAAATGGCTGAAAGAAAAGCAGAGTTGTACACGTGACAGGACTTGCAATGAGCAGAAAAGGTATCCGCCTCAATCTTGCCAGATGTCAGACTGAAACCCAGAATACATATTTATCTTTGGAAAAAAATAAAGAAACAAGTCTAGATAGAGCTTTTGGAAGAGCTCACAAGAGGTCAGAGATCATTTCCGAAAATAGTCTCACTTCATTCTTATGTAAATGAGTACGTTCTGCCTCTGGGAACTTTATGTTTCATAATTATAAAAACACCAAGAGAGAAAGCACCGCAAAGATCTCTAATCAGACACAAAGGAATGCATTTTCCAATCAAGCCATGCAAGACAAGAAAGGAAAAGAAGATAAATACTCTTCTATTGTTTTTCATGTATGAAGTTAGAAATAAAAGATAGTCTATTTCAAAACGAGTAACTTAATTTTATGTATGACATCTTCCATATAAAAATGGAATTTATTGAAGTCTAAACAGCATACAGAGACATAAGTATCCTTTAACATCTCATCCCATAAATAAGCATTTCCAGATGTAAGCTGATTACGGCAGGGGAAGTTTTATAAACAATCCCCCTTTCTAAGACAAAGATGTCTTAGCGATTAAATTTAGTTGAACTATGATTGATTAGCACTTAATACCTCAATGTTTTGGACTTTTCACGTATTTCTTCATCAGGCTTTTTAAAAGTTTGTATTTGATTTTGCCTCTCATAATACTAGAAACACTTTAGTGCATATCTGCTATATTCATTCATTCATTCATTCATTCGTTCGTTCATTCAAATTTTCCTGTTTCTTGGACTCAGAGAGTTTTGTGCTAAATAGAAAAAGTCTTTCTTTGCAGAAAAGACATCTCTAGATGCATCTGGTTAATATTCAACACATGGTGCTTGGGATCATGGGAGATAAAATAGTGTAGTACAACTATCTTGACTGTGAATTCAGACACAGTGAGTTCAGAGTTTTGTTGGGGAAGACAGAATTAAACCTTGCAGTCTCTGAGAGATTGTAACTGGTACTGTAACATGGAGGTTGGGTTGGCAAAACATTATTCAAAGAAAAAGTCTAGCATATGATAAACTCTTAGCACAAGGTCGTAACAGGAAGGTAAAAAGAAAACATATAGGGTATATTCAAACTACTTATTGGAAATATATTGAAGCATATTGCTGATTAGGGTCAGACCAGATTGATACATTTCACCACCAGGAAAATGAACCTGATTTCAAAGGATTTATATGGCCAGGCATGGTGACTCGCTCCTGTAATCCTAGTGCTTGGGAGGCTGAGGTAGGAGAATCATGTGTAACTTCAAGACCAGCCTGGGCTACAAAGTGAGCCCAAGGCCAGCCTGAACTGCAATAAAAGACAAAAAACAAAATAACATAAAACAAACCCAAAGGACTTATATGCAAATAATTTTTTTTTGGTTTTTTTGGTGTTTTGAACAACCTCATAAAAAATATGCATATCCACATTTATAGAAGCCCAACTCATAATAGCTAAATCTTAGAAAAAGCCTCTATGTCCATCAAGAAATGAAAAGATAAAGAAAATCCTGGTATTTATATACAGTGGAGTACTACTTTGCTATAGCAAAAGATAAACCTGAGACATTTGTAGGGAAATGATTCATCTTGAAACCACAATGCTAAGCGAACCAAATCAAATACACAAGTTTGAATATTATATAATTGCCTGACATAAACTTAATACATAACTAAATTATTAGATAAAAAGAAAAAATAAAAAAAATATTGTTAACTTGTCATAGTGATAATCTAGTAGTGTCTCAAGTTTCATATTTAAATAAAAACATCACAAAAAAGAGAGTAGTACATGGAGAACAAATAAGTGAAATTAGTATAAGTAGATCAGATATATGTAGAACCATATGCCATGTGATTTTATGTTTCTTTCAGGTACACCGACAGACTCATTCATGTTTAGTCTTAATTTTTAAATCAAGAAAGTAAGTGATTCATACAAATTTACAACATTTATGATATTGTTGCTCTTCTTGGAGGACATTTTGACAATATTTATTAAAACTGCTGACCCTCTGATCCAATAATTCTTCTTTTCGGGTTTCATCTGGTGGACCCGATATTCATAGCTAATCCCCAGGGCAGGAACTGAATCCGTTGTGCAAAAAGCACTCAGCAAAAATGTTACACACGTAAGCTACAAATACACAGTTTTAAAAGATAAAGTGGCAAACAGGCTAACACATAGGTTATGATTTCATCTAGGGTTACGAAAAGCATAAATTATATTTGTTGGCTGTCTATAAAGTTTTATAAAACTTTTTAGTTCACAGTACATTATATAATTATTATTGTTATTCTCCTATTATCTTATTATAAAATTTTGTTTGATTTTTTTTCCATAAAATAAAATTTGGAAAAAAAAACAATTCACTGAGCTAAGAGAGGGATCTTGCACAGGCAGTGAACTTGGGCGCCTCTGATAATGTGTGCTATTGTTGCTGTTTTGCCTATTTTCCATCCTTCCGTATCTCCCTTCCATCGTTATTACAGTTGACCCATTTGGCAGAGCCATTCTTTCTGGAGACTGCTGAACATTTTCTTCTGAATTTCCTGAGGTCAATGTTCCCTCTCCTTACATCTTGCAAGTAGGAGAAAGTCCCTCCCCATGAAGAGGTTTTTCCTCTCCATTCTTACTGGGCCTTTCTGCCCACCTTCTCTTTCTGTGCTATTCTGATTCTTCTCCATAGAAATTATCTGCATGTGTAGCTGTAACATCTTTTCGTTTTCTTCTTACAGTCAGTCTTTCTCATGATTGCTGCTTCAGCAAGGGTAGGAGCCTGCTGTGTTTTCCTGAGGAATCCTATGCCTGAAACAGCATTAATCATAGTGAAGCTCAAAATCATATCAGCTATTTTTTTTAATAAAAGAACAAATTGAGATTTTGATTAAATAACAACACCAAAAAAGGGTACAGAACAGAACATGATTAAAAATATAAGTGAGTCAAATACTTAAAATCAAGGAAAAGAAAGCTGACAGAAGCTCAGGTGATGTACCAGGACAACTTTCCCAGGCCCCGTGTTCTCTGAGGCTGCAGTGCAGACTGACCCTCTCCAGATGGGAGATTTCAAAATCTCCTTGGAGAGAAGCTTCTTGGCTCAATCGCAGGTCAGGTAAAGACAGCCTTGTTAAACTACTGTGAATGGGGTGGCAGAGCCACCAAACACAGGTACTGTCGGAAAGGACACAGGTTTCTATTTTGTTGTCCTTCCTGATGAAGAGTAAGAGCTGTGAGCTCAAAGACAGCAGCAAAGGAAACTATCACCGAAGTGCAGTCTCAAGAAATGCGTAGACTTTCTAAATCCCTCCATTTATAATAGTTATTTTTATAACTCAGTGATACAGTGCTTCATATTTCAGATTTAATTTAATTCATTAATTTTCTCTGTTAATGTATATTATTATGGAAATTTTGTAGACTGTTTATTGGCTATTTACAATTCACTCAGATGATTTTATTACATTAAGAATTTCAGAGAGCTGAATATTGTTGAAAGAGGACTAAACATACATTCTACTCTATTTGTTGTTTGTAAAGAGAATGGAAGAAAATAGCTGTTGATAATGGAGGCTAATAGAAGCTCAACATCAAAATACGTGTTTCTGAATGCGGAAGGGCTATGTGACATTTCCCCCTTGTTTTTAAATTATCCAATTATCCAACTGAAGCGGTTCACTCACTCAGGACACAGTGTTGAAAGTGCACTATTTCTCTGTGCCCTCAGCCTGCATGCATAATGTGTAACACACAGCAAAGAGATAGTCACTGCTTTGAATTTTTACCATAGATCAATCACATTTTCCCAAAAGATCTCTCCTTTACCTGTAAAAATTATGCAAAATATAAAATGAAAGAGGGAAGACAATAAACCTGTAGCCTGTTGAAAGAGCAACGGAAATTCAAAATCAGGGTGCAATGTTCTGTTGAAATAAATAACTTCATGGTGTTGAAATTAAACAGAAATGGATTCAAATTTGGCATACTTGTTGGGGTTTGGACCTGGATATTCCCACACTAGAATCAGATGTAATTTCCCTCTCTAAATTTTGAAATACTTACGTGTAATATGAGAGTAATATCTGGAAGAAAGATTAAAAATCACATAAGGTAATATATTGAAAATACATGTTAAAATTATTTTTTTAAAAAAACCTGCTGAGTTAAATTATGAGCAAAAGAAACTGTAGGCTAATAGAAATTAGCAATATAATTATCTTAGCAACCATATGTGTATATATATTATGTGTATATTTTCTGATACATATAAAAATATTCTGAAGTTACTAAAAAGCATATGGAAATACTTATAAGTTAATATACTCTTAAAGCAAGGAAAAATAACATTTTTTTTTGCTCTTGTTACCTTGAAAAGTGGAAGGATTTATAACATGTTAATAATTGTGTAATAAGTAGAAAATAAGTTTCCAACAGCTACATCAGAATCTGACGTTGTTCTCTAGAGAAAAGAAAGAAATAAGTGAACTTTACCACAGTGAAAAAATGTCCTGGTAGACTTTGTGAAGCCTTTGAATTATGAGCCTTCAGGATGAATTGTCAGTAGAGGGATGGATACGCAATATCAAAAGTTGAGGAATGTCTTTCCTGGAGTGAATTCCCCAGACACGCTGGAGACCCACAGAGTCTTGAGAATTTTACTACAGGAGGAACATTGCCATTTTGGACTTGAATGGAGAGAGAGCATAAAATAGAAAAGGTGGTCCTATCTCCAAAGTTCAAAGCCCAGAAAATCTGATCAAATTACTCAGCTGCAAACAGGGCTTTCTGTCCTGACGAGGAGACCATGGCTCACAGCCTGATGCCAGAGGGTGGAGAAGCCCCTCATTTTCAGGCCACAAATGGAATTCGCTCCGTGAGATTCTGATAGTGCTCAGGAGTGGTGATTTTCTTTTTAACTTCCATTCCTGCCCAATTTCACACTTTTTTTTTTTTAATTTGTCATATTTGAAACCAGGGCATGACGCAGGCTAACTTTACCAATTCTCTGTTTTGGAATCGGAGGATTTATCACTCTGATCATGAGTCTTCCCACCACTCTATTTTAGTACCCATGAATCATTAAATGTAATTTGTCAACCTGATTTAAGAGCCACCTCACAGATTAGCAAAGCCAAGTGACGGTGGGTGGGTGGGTGACATGCAGTCTTTGGAGAAGGAGGGAAGACAGTAGACCTGTCGCCTGGGAGGAATGAAAAGGAAGGAAGGACGTCTCCCCTCTGCCTCTCTGCAGCAGCTTCCAAATTCCTCATCCAGCTGGGCCCTGTGTTTCCAGCCCTTTCCTCTTCCTAGGGCAGATGCTTCTGTCTACTACTGCAGACCTCCGGGGTTTTCCATACAGACTCACACTGGACCGCAGTGGGTGCCAGGCCAGAGACCTGGGGGGCTCTTCCTGGCTCTGGCGAGCAGATGGCCAGCTGTGTCCTCCCACCGCTGATTCCGCAAGCAGAGGTAACCCTCCGTGTACCACACGGCAACCCCACATCTGTTCCCAGAGTGCTGCAGCCCATCGCTCAAAAGCCTGTTGCTCTAGGGAGAAAGGTAACTAAAGTCTCATCCAAACCAAACCTTGGTTATTTAGATGATGAAATTTGGAATATTCTAAGAGATGAAATTAAAGCCACATTTTGGATTGGGAATTTATTCTTAATGCCTGGGTTAAGAATGCTTGGAGATGTTGACCACCAGTGAGTGAGTGTTTTATGTGAAATAACCACGGACTTTTGGAGTTTAGATGACACGTTATAGTAGGTGCATTCATGCTCCCAATGATGTCATTTCCATCCTAACTCATCAAGTTTGGGAAACCATAAGTGGAAATGAGTATCTTAGGTTGAAGATAAGATTAAAGTTGTCAGTGAATGAAGCTTAAAATAATAGTGTTTTTCCTGCGTTATCTAGGATGGACCATGTGATTACGCGGAGCATGGGAGTGGGAGGTGGACCAGCCCACAGAGTCCTGGTGGTGGAGATTTGCCAGAGAAACATGGTGTCTCCAGAGCTGAGGATGGGGAAGGAGTCCAAGAGCTTTTAGTGCAGGTGTCTCTGGAATCTAAAAAAATCAAGGGGACAGACTTTTCCTTAGAACTTCTAGGAAGAATGCTTTTCTGCCAGCATGGATTTTAGCCCAGTGAGATCTGTGTTCAACTTCTGACCTTGAGAACCATAGATCAGTGAATGTCCGTCACTTTAAAGCACTAAAAGTGTTGTAATATGTCACTTCAACAACAGAAATAGGAAACTAATTCATCTCTGGTGCTGAAAAGCTAGACTTACTGCCCTTAATCAAATAGTCTAGAAAAAAATACTGCTCCACTGCCTTAACCCAGCCTTACATGAGACTTTTATTCTAAGGCATTCACTTATCTATTTCGAAAATCAGCCTAAGGTCCACACGTTTATCATGTGAAATCAGCCTAATGCCCATCTTTTGAATAAAGGCCCACATCAAATGAGAAATAATCTTTGCACCTGCAGAACACAAAGTCAGTTTAGGGATTCCGCGGAGATACCATTTCACTCTCCTGTGTCCCATAAAATAGCTCAGAAGGAAAAAATGATGAACACTCTGAATCACAGCATTGCAAAACCCGCTAAAGGTAGGAGTCTAACAAGACCTTTCATGCTTTTGTCCCCAGAAGACTTTTCTATTTGTCTCCAGGTTCTCTTTTGTAACACTCTCTGTATCCTGAAGTGTCCTATAGTTTCTCTGGATTCTTCAAGTCAGTGCCATACTGGATTCTTCAAGTCAGTGCCATTTTTGTTACTGTTGTTACCTGTAATTGCCGGCATTGGGAAGGTATGATTACCTGGTCAACCTCAGTGCTGAAAACTATTGCTCATGAAGCGGTAATTTTTTTTTTCTTGACAGTAGACTGAACAAATTTTAGAACAGGTCTGTTCTCCTGGCCTTCTAATCGACCCTTCTGTGAATGATTGCACTGCCCTGAGAGGTGGCTCTTCCTGCCCTGGCCATCTGTCGCAGTGGAAATTTGCCAGGTTTAAAATGCGGTAACTATACTTGAACATAAATGCCAGCAAAGCGCACACACAATTTTTGACTCCACAGTGCACTTCTAACACCACCATTTGGGGAAGGTGCCATGGCGTCTGTGACAGATTTGGTTTTCAGTAGAGAACACGGTTTTAAACTCCATGTTCTGCTGAGCAACACGCTTTGTTTATGTGCAATCATATGTTTATTCCATGCACAATGGTCAACAGTGGGAAAACAGTTAATCACCAGTGGCCTTGTTAAAGAAACATGCTCCATATAGAGATTCACAAAGCAAACTGCATTGCACATAAAGGGAAAAATCGTTACACAAACACAAGGCGTCGATGCTTTATAATCATTACTGTACCTCAGTGCAAGGGTTGAAAACAAATTCTCTCCATACCTTCACTTCCACTTTAAACAATTATCTTTTAATTAGTTGACATAAGCAGTATTTTGATGAATAAAATGACATGTAACCATTCCTGTGTATTTTTCACACTTGCACATTTCCACAGCATGTGACTGCAGTATGGATATGATGTTTGTTTAATAAACATAGAAAAGCGGAGGGCTGCTTGAATAAACTGGACATGGAATAGACCAGAAAGCTAAATGTTTGTTTTCCCTTATTTTCTGAACCTTCAGGAACTCACTGGAAGCTGAATGAATATTTGTTCTTTGGTAAGATTAGGTGAAAAGAAGCAAGTATCTCCATACAGGCCTGTAATTTCAGCATTTGGTAAGCTGATGCAGGAGGATTTTAAGTTCAGGGTCATCCTGGAGTATATTATGAATTCAAACTGGATTGTGTAATGAGAATAGATTTCAAGAAACAAAGAAACAAAATAGATTATGCAATAATGGATTCAACACAAAATTCATTAAACACAAAGAACAAAATACGTAGTTACTGCATGTATATAACCACAATTTGCATAGCAATTTTCCCTAGCATTGTCTTTTCAGGTATGCTGATATCTACTAAAAGTGAAAAATTAGACAACTTTCAGTTGAATATGGTTTTCAGTAACAATCTTAATACTTTACTCCTGAGCCACAAACAGAGATAGAAAAAAAGTTAAGTGATTGACATTACTCAATACTGAAATATCTTTTTTAAAAATACCAATCTTAGCTGCTAACATTTTTCAAACTGTACATTGAGTTTCTTTGATGTGTGCTCTCTGCAAAAAGTCAAACCGGGCAAGTTACTTATTTTTATTATTGTCTTTTGATATAATGTCTTAGAATCTCGCGCTCTACTCTTCAAGTTGCCTTTTCCGTGACTAAAGGTTCCTTCGGTCTTTCTGAAGTTCTAGCAAAGTCTGTGAGGACTTTGACTACAGACCAGTCAATGCAGTAGGATCTTTGTTGGCGAGTCCCAAGTGATCCGAAGGTCCTGGACAGATGTCAGGAGGGTAAACCAGGAGAGTAAGACTTGGTGCACGAGCAAAATACTGTGGTTTTCTGGAGAACCTTGTTGCCCAGGAAGCGATCCCAGCTTTGATTTTCCCAGCTAAGCGAGCCTTACCCATAGGCACGTCTTCCTGCTGTGTGTGGACAGCTCCTGCTCACACCGCTTTCCCTTCCCTGGCAAAAACCAGCTGAAACCTGCCGCTGAAAGCAGAGGTTCATTGGGGCGACTGTTCCAGAAGGTCCACGCATGGTTCTGGCTCCAAGATAGAGGTGGCATGGAGGAAGCCCATGGCAGAGGAGAGCGGCTCCTCTGTGATGCCCAGGAAGATTGGGGGAAGGAGAGAGGAGCGGGGAGCAAGAATACATCCCCCCAGGTGACCCCTCCTCTGGCCAGGCTCCAACTGGTAACAGTGTATTCAGCTACGAACTCACCTGAGGACCACCCTGCTGGTGAGCGTGGTGGTGTCCTGGTCGAACCATCTCCAAAGCCTCACCTCTGACCCACAAGGCTTCCATTAGACATACACCATAACAGCCCCAAAAGAGGGACTTTGGTCAAAGAAGTTCCCAGAATCCTCTGCACGATCTCGTGGGCGCCTTGGACTTCTGTCCTTTCTCTGCTGTGATGAGGACATGCTCCCCTCTTCAGAGCCCTCCGCTCCTGCCCCCTGCCTGTGGGTTCCTAAAGAGCCCGCCTCCTTCCTAAGAACATCTTAGACAGCCAGCTGAGTCCCCTTGTTCTGTACTCCCAGTCTTGCCTTTGTGGACCTGAATTGCTTTCACTATTCTGTCTTTTCTGGTTCTAAATGTATTTCAGGATTGTTTTCTTTAATTTCGTGAGATATGCTACTGGTATTTTGATCAAGATTGCATTCTGTACAGAAATTTTGGAAATAGGCCCATTTTCACTTGTATAGTTTCTTCCTTCCCAAGAGTAAGGGCTACCTTCCCATTTTCTGATGGCTCTTTGATGTCCTTTTTTCAGCATAGTGTAGTTTTCAATGTGGAGACGTTTTCCTTTCTTCATTAGGTTGATTCCTATGTATTTTAATTTTGGATGTGATTGTGTGAGCTGTTGTTTACCTACTTTGTCAGTGAGTTTATTACTTAGTGTACTGCAAGTCTATTCGTTTTTGGGTGTGGACTTTTTATCCAGCTTATTAAATCTAGAATTATTTAGGTGTCATTTTAGGTATCCTCTGTGTAGAATATCCTGTCACTTGCAAATAATGATAGTTTAATTTCTTCCTTTCCTATCTTTATTCCTTTTATTTTTTTCTCTTGTCTAATTCCTCTGGTTTGTGTGTGTCTCTCTCTGATCATTAGGGAGGGAGATTGGCCTCTAGTTCATTTTTTTGGTTGGATCCTTCTCTGGTTTTCATATCAGGCTAATGCTTGTTTCCAAGAATGAATCTGGCAGTACTGATTCCCTTCAGTTTCACTAAAGAGTTTGAAGAGTAATGATATTAGGTCTTCTCTAGATTTCTTGTAGAATTCAGCAGAGAATCTGTCAGGACCTGGACTTTTTTTTGTTGGTAGGTTTTTAATTACTTCTTCAATTTCATTGACTGATGTAGGTTTATTTAGAATTTTTATATATTCTTGGCTCAACTCTGTCCATTTCTTCTGTGTTTTTTATTTTATTAGAACTCAAGTTCTAAAGTAGGTATTGATGGTCACCTGGATTTCTGCAAGATCTGCTGTAATTTCACCCTTTTCATTCTTAATTGCATGGATTTGAGTCTTTTCATTCCTTTTTTTTATAAAGTTGGCTAAGTTTGCCAATTTTATTTAATCTTTCAAGGAAATAGCTCTTCTATTCATTGATGCTTTGTATTATTTTCTTAGTCTCTGTTGCATTAATTTCTGCTCTCATCTTTGTAATTTCCTCCCTTGTACAAGCCTTGGGCTTCAATTGCTCTTCTTTTTCCAGAAGACTGAGTTTCAGCCTTAGGTTGTTTATTTGAGTTTGCTCTGTTTTTCTTTTGTGGAAATTTATTTCTATAAATTTTCCTTGCAATACTTTTTCCACTGTGCCTCATAAGTTCTTGTGTGTTGTATTGACAATATTATTTAATTATAGAAACATCTGTTTCCTTCATTATTTTCATTTGTGACCCATTGGTTGTTCAGGAGGTTATTATTTAATTTCCATTTATTTATGAAGTTTTGTGGTTTCTTTTACCATTTATTTCCAATTTTGTTGCACTATCATCTTATAATATGCAGGAGATAATGTCAATTCCATTGTGTTTACTTAAGCATGCTGTATGGGTTAGTATGTGGTCTGTTTTGCAGAGTGTCCCATGCACAGTTGAGCAGAATGTGCATTGTGATGTTGCTGGGTGAAACACTCTGTAGACATCTAGCAAGTCCATTTGCTCAATGCTTTGGTTCATTTCTAATATTTCACTTTGTGAGTGTGTGTTTGTGTGTGTGAGTGTGTGTGTGTGATTGCTATGTCTATTTGTGACACTGTGGTATTGAAATCCCTCATTATAATTGCATTAGTGCTTATTTGATTTTTCATGTCTTTTAATATTTGTTATATATAGTTGGGTTTTCTGGTATTTACACATATATATTTATGACTGTTATCTCTTCCTCTTGGATTATTCCCTTTATAAAGATGTAGTGGTCTTTGTCTCTCTTAATCTATTTTGGCTTGAAATCCATTTTGTCTGCAAATAAAATAGACCCTTCTGCTTACTTCTGAGTTCCTGTTGCATGGAATATTATTTTCCAACTTTGACTTTCAGTCTATGAATTTCTTTTTGAATCAAATGTGTTTCTTGCATGCAGCATGTTGCTGGATCTTACTTCTTGATTGATTCTTCCAGTCTTTTGATTGGTGAATTGAGACCATTAACATTAGTAATTATAACTGCTATGTATTGGCTCATCCTTTTCTTGTAGGTTTTGTGTTGTTGGCTCCCTTTTATTCCCCTTTGTTTAATTGCTTGCCTTGCCTGGTGTGATCTATTGGGGTTCACAGAGTTACAATCCTTGTTATCTTTTTCTAGAATATCCTTCATATTATGAAGCCTTGCCTGGTGTTCATACATTTCCTTAGATGTTCTTTGTCATGGTATTATTTTATATCTCTATCAACTTTGGAAGATAATTTTGTGGGGTACATTGATCTGGGTTGGTAGTTGTTTTCTTTTTAAGTTTGAAATACTTTATTTCAAGCTCTCATTGATTTGGAGGCTAGTGTTGAGAAGTGTGCTGTGATTCTGAGGATCTTTATTTTACAGCTGATTCGGCTGTTTTATCTAACACCTTTTAATATTCTGTTCTTGTGTTGAATTTCTAGAATATGGACTGTCATGTGTCTTGGAGTAACTTTTTGATCATAGCTAATTGCAACTCTGTATACCTCGTTAATCAAATTCTTTTTCCCTGCTTGAGAAGGTTTCTGCCATGACCTCTGTGAACAGGTTTGCTGTGTCCTTTGCATTATCCGCTGCTTTTCCTTTTATCGGTTTCAGTCACTCTTGTGTTACTCACCTTTGCATCACCTGGCAGCTGCTGGATTGATTGCCCATAGTCCCTTAGCATTTTGTAAAAATGTTCCTTCTTAGAATTGCTAACCACAATCCTCTTTTCCAGATCTGGTGTGCAGTCTTCACATTGGCTCATTCTGCTGTGCATACTTGCAGTGGAATTTTTAATTTCCCGGACATCTGTTTGAATCTGTTTCATAGATTCCCTTTCTTTCATATGTTGGATGGTCATAATTTCCAACATTCTCCTAAATTCTTTTATTTGTTACCTCTATCTGCTCTAGAGTCACTAAGCACGTCTTCCCCAAGGGTCACCATTTCTGTAATTATCTTAAAATTTTTTTTTGATTTGATTTTTTTGTAGAACCTTATTCCTCTGTTTTGATACTTGTACTCTTACAACTTCAGAGAGTCCAGGGAGGTGGCTTTCAGATTGGTTCACTTCATTGGCACTCTGAGTTTGTCTTTAGTTTTCTGGAAGTCTCTAGGTTGCATTATGTTTAAGTGTGTTCTAATTTTCTATTTTTTAAAAGATTTTTTTTAGTTTAATTTCTGGATGATGCTTATAAATTGCCTATGGCAAGTAGTTCTACTGCTAAGAGTTTTAGCGCTCTTAGGAAATGACTGCTTCTCAGAGACCTCTCCCAGTTGTAGTTGGCTATGAGTTTTGAGTCAGCTGCAAGATCTAACTTTTCAGTTTATTGGGGATGAGACATTGCTACCAAATTGGATCAGTCCCTGATTCTTTGGTACTGACCTATAAGATTTTTTATGACCCTTAGGTAATCCCAGTCTAGAACCATGAAGAACAACAGATGAGAACAATTATGTCACCTTGGCTAGCACAGTACAAACAGCAATATTAATAGGATCAAACACAGCCTAGAAAATTAAAAACTGAGACAACTGTTAATTTGCCACCTTTAACGATATGAACTACATTTGTGATCATATAACAAAATCTAAAATGAACTTGGGAATTGTATGCAGTAAATAAGCCCTCAACATGGCAATTGTAAACCCTGGGGAGAAACTTTTAAAGGGGTTGAGGGAAAATAAAGAAATAGAAGAAAAGGAGAGATGAGAAGTGAGACTGGAGGACAACGAATGATGATGCAAATTTTGGCAAAGACAAGAGAGAAAGAGAAAAAAACAAATAAAATTAAGACTAGAACAACAACAACAACAAAACTAGAAACTCTGTTCACACTCATAAAAGCAATCAATAAAACAAAACAAAAAAAAGGGAAAAAAAAAGAAAAGAAGAAAATAAATGTCTATTTCCAGGTGTGTCTGTGGTGTCCCTGGTAGACAACATTGGTAGACAAAGCTTTGACCCAAGCTGGTGAATCTCAGCAGGACAGCTGTAGTGTTCCTGAGGGCTGTGAATACCCCTAAGGAGCCTGAACTCTGTACCTACTGAAGTTTGGGTGGATTTGGAGTATGAGGCTGGAACCAGAGTTTCTCAGGCTGTAGTAGTCTGTGTGTCTCCTGCTGGCTAGAACTTGGCTCCCTGTTGTCTTGAACTCAGCTCTCTGACCTCCTGCTAATTGCGCTCAGCTTCCTGACCCTGTGACCCAGAGCCACTAAATGGAGCAGGGAGTCTGCCACACTGTGAGCTGTTTCTCTTCCGGCTTTGGAGCCAAAGTTTGTCTGAAACTTCTACAAACCTCAGACCATCATTTGATCTGAAACCTCTACAATATGTAAACCAAAACAAACTTTTCCTCCTTTAGATTGTGGGGATTAGAAATTGTCTCAGTGACAAGAAAAGTGAATCAGTGATGATTAGGCTGTGTGAGGTCAGCCTTCATGAATAGATTAATGCTAACATCGTAGAAGTCAGTTAGCTCTCAAGGTAGTCGGCTCCAGGTCAAAGCACAAGTTTGGCCCACTTTTCTGACCCTGATCTGTCCTTTCTGACCCAGTGGTGCCTTCTATGTGGCCATGTTGTAATGCACCAAGAAATCCCTCACCAGAGACAGATCTTTCTGTCACACACTCGCAACCTCCAGAAAGGTAAGAGGCAGATTTATCACCTTTATAAATTGCCCTGTCTCAAGTGTTCTGCTGGTACAGCCCAAAATGAATGATGGTATCATACAGCCTCACATATTCACAGGGCCAAGAATCTGGACAAAGACTAAATTCAAGGACTGTGTTTCTTCTTGCCACACTGGCCTTAAGAAACACATCATAAATGAATACAGACTTACTCTAAAGTATAGCAGAACTGTGTGTTAAGTCACGGCAGACTCCTGTATGCAAGACACCTCACCACTGATAAGACACAGAGATCTTATTCTTTAATTCTTGAGTAGGACCAATATGCTGACATTTAAATAGTTTTTTTCATAGAGTAGTTCTAGAGAGCTGGGTTCACAATCAAAATCATACTAAAGTCTCAGTCCAATCCTTTTGAGATACCCAATGGCATATTCTCTTTTAGAACTTGAGGAATAATAAACAGTTGTAGAACAGTTGATGTGAAGGTCATCTGAGTGTTAAGACATGTCCAGGTTTCTTTCTCTCATTATAAACTGTAGGATCTTGAGCTTGCTAACATAAATTTTATTTCTTGGAATGTTGAGAAACTTTGAAAATAGATAAAGCTGTCCTGATGAAAATGTTTAACTAAATATTTTATTTTGTTGTTTTGTCTGTTTAGGTTAATGGCAAGGATATCTTTAAAACTTGATCATCAAGTTTGTCCAGACTTTCTCATTGTCTGCAGAGAGGCTGAATCGGTCTTTGTTACCTACAAGCTACCACTTGATGTTCCCAGAAATAGTTTTGGAGTAAGAAATCTACAGTATACATAAATGCTCCTTTTTGTTAACTATGATGACACTTCTGTAGATTACAGTATCATTTTCTTAGATCAAAGGGTGCTCAGCTTCAGAAGCAAACACTAACATCATTCAGGACTTTTATGCTCCTTACGTTAAATAAATAATGTGGTCAACTTTGTTTACTCATTTACTTGCTATTAATTCAGTGCATATGCTTGCTTAAAGTTTAAATTATTTATCAGATTACCAAAAACTGCTCTTTTCTGTTATTAATTCTATGATCCAATGTTCTGCATAAATATATAAAGATGTATTTTTTTTAAACAAAAATGCCTGGATTTACAAGAAACTGGATTTACAAGAAAATTAACTAAAACAAAAAACAAAATTTTTGATAGTAATAACATAAGCATTTATTTATACATTTTGTTATTTATCATTAACTACACAGAAAGCATGCCACAAAGTCAGTGAAGCAAACCCAGCACCCTGGAAACACCTGCAGAGCCCCGAGGCCTGGGTCTGGCATTTCACTGTGAGCACCAACGATTTGCATGTTCACCTCCCCTCTTCAATTAACATCCAAGAAAATAAATGTCTAGAAACTCAGTTGTGTCTGCCAGACTTGGTGGGGATAAGCTCTCCTTCTGTATCTTCCTGGAGCCAAATTTGACGTTACACTTAAAAAGTTAATGCTACGATTCAAATATTTTACTCTTTGTTTCCAGATCTGCGACGTAGCATTCGCAGATCTTGAAGTGTTTTCTGGAAAGTGTCATCATTAACATGAACGTATTTTCTGCTGCTGCCACCGGGGCTGGTGTTGGTGGTATTGAGACACAGGTATAGAGAGATTAAACAGTGTTGAGGGTTCCAGAGAGACAGGCCAAAGTTCAGAAGCTGCTCTGCCAGTTATAAGATCTCTAACCCTTTCCTCAAAAACAAAAGGGAGAATTAATCATGTGGTCAAATACTATGGTTTGCCCCATGGAATTCTTCAATGGTTATGAAAATAATTGTTGGGAATTGTGTGCAAAGTAATTGATTGCCTCAAAATGTCCTTTCAGGCAGCACAGGACTAGAGTGTAAGAAGGGAGGATGAACTTTGTTTGAACTTAGCAGACCAGCATGTTTTATCATTGCTAATATGTTTCTCTTACATTAATAGGTCTCTATGAGTTTCCTCTTGTGACTAATCTAAAATATAAAAAAGCCTGTTTTCTTCATTTACCTAAGATAGCGCTGCGTGAGTAAGATAACACTCTATAACCAGCAGGCCTGTGAGAGATTTGTGTCTCACATTCTTCTCTGGAGCAGTTTTCTAAATCTGTTGATGATTAAAATACATATTTTATGCCACTGTGAGAAGGAGAAATATATTTTCACCAATTATTTTTCCTAGTTATTTCTAAGCCCGTCAGAATTGTAGACTGAATTATAGCTGAAATATTGTCCTAGGAAATAGTAAAAATGGTTTCTATGTGTACGGCAGAGTGCATATAAAGAACATTTTTGTCTCAGCAAGGAAATAATGTTGGAACTCCTGTCAGGAATAAATATTTTGAGGGACTTAAAAGCCATTATTTTTGAGTTTTAAATTGTGCTGCTGTATGGACTCACCCTACCAACATTCTATCTCTAAGCTTCATCTTTCTTGGTTTTGTGCATTAGGATACCAGCATTTAGGTTTATGCCTAATTTATCTTCCTTAATAAATTATTATTATGAAAACCTGATCCATGTCTGATGTAACTCCATATAGCATCCAAATTTTTGGCTCAGCGCCTGGATATATAGTTTCTAAATAATGCAGAATGAAATTTGTGAATTCTCAAGATCATGAAATTATATTGAATGTACATAATAGATGGATATTTGGATAATCATGAATGCTAAAAATATGTAATTTCCAGGAAAAAACAAGCAAACATGTAATTTGGATGAAAAGCAAGCAAACAGAGTGAGTGATTTATAATCATATATACATATTTCAAAGTAAGTCAGTAAAATGTTAAATTATTCATTCTGGACCAAATGTGAGACTTTCTTAAGATAAAAATAAACTACACATAATTATTTTCAAGGATTATAAACATGGGATGTTAGCAAAGACTATGTGGCTTATCATTTTAATAAATATGCTGAAAACCCATGTTCTTCTGAGAACTATATGATGTCCTATAAAATGATAATAAAATACCATGTATAGAGAAATTTCACATGTTGAAATAGTTTTACAATGAGAAGAGGAAAAAATATAGCACAGAACCCACACACAGGCGCGCACTGAACAGATGGCTCTAACTGTGTGCAGGTGTGGAGCACCATGGAGAGAACATATTTCACATTTCCAGTAGAGAGCCATCCATAAGGGTTTCAGTGATCTCGGTTTGTTTTGGTCTTCAGTCTGCTGTAGACACACATTATCTCTACCTGCAAAGTTGCTCCTGGTCAGCCTGCTGCCTTGTTCCTCTTATGGTAGGAGTTTGTTTTGTTGTCATTTACCTAACGATTGTTTTTATGTGGCCTGGATGCCTTTGCCAACCCACCCTTTGTACAAAGTATTTCTGGCACCAGGTTGTTTTATAAATGTGGGTAATACAGAGGGGTCATGGCGATGCATAATACAGGTTACATGTTAAAAAGAGAGTTGCTCATTTCACTATAGCTGCGTGAATCCCAAATCCCCAGATACAGCTATTCCGTGTGTGAACTTTCTCCACTGCACCTGTTTTAAACCTTTAAGTGTCACATTTAACACTTTTCACACTTACAGGTTAGTAAGAACGGCAGGCACAGTTGCTTTTGCTTTTTCCTATATTGGAGCAAACCTGGAAAACGCAGGAAGAACCAAAATTAGATGTAAAAATGTGTCCACATATGTCAATAATCATCATAAATATTAAAATATAAATCTCTGAGGAATTTATATACATATTGGAATCAGTAGAAAAATAAAAATACAATTGTAAGCCACTTAAAATGAAGAAAAATAACTATTCCTTATTAATGCAATAATTCACATTATTTTCTATCAAAACTGTATCATTGTACCTATTTATGTCCCTATATAAACAATGACCAAAAATTCTTCAAATGTGCATTTACATTGTAAGACAAATATGTGGTATTTAAAATATTTTTAAAAAATGTGTAGGTTTAGGATATGGAAAAGAACTACAGATTCAAGTGAGCATATTATTATATGAAACTTAATGGCTAAAAATTCCTGTTTTAAATATCTCAATTACTTCTACATTCAATTAATTTCATATCAAAATGCATAAATCAATATTTATTCATAGAAATATTTTGCAAATTGTTAAATGTAGATGGAAATTCAAGTTCTTAAAAATGTGTAACATGTTTCTAGCAAAAGCAAACAAAGGTATAAATTAGAAATTAAAATGCAGCTTGAAGGCACAGTTAATGACTTTAATATGAGCGTCAAGGTGCTGGACTCTGTCAAGGATGGGCGGTGATTTGAGCCAAGGCCTTGGAATTAGGAGCATAGAAGGGGAGACTTTGAAGTGAGGCCCAGTGCTGGGGTCTTGATGGATTATCTCTCCAGTTACTTCCAAGGCTGGTTTTCCAGGAGCAATTACTTAATAGCTTAGTCACCTGGCATCCTTTAGCATAAAAAACATGTCCCATGTTGCATCTCACTGATTTTTAGCCTAATGACAAAACAGTACATTTGTTTAGAATATGGTTAAACACAAGTACAGCATATGGTTTTGGTTTAAGTTCATGTTTGTTGACCACTTAATATATACTAAATAAATTATATACAGTGCTATAGTTCTTTACATTTGTAATGATTATAATCAACTAGATTTTAATAAATGCAATATATTATATATTTTTATAATTGTATACATTATATATGTGGAACATTTTATATACTATGAATCTGTATGTATAATATATGCACACAGACATAAATATGTATAAGCATAATCTTATAAAAATATCCAAAATGGTAAGGAAATGATTCTGTTACCCTTTTGTTCTCTAAATCCTTTTTTTTTTTTTTGTGGTAAGTTGCTATGCAGTGAGAATTGCTCTGGTATTAACACACACTTATCTGGCCAACTCTGAGACTGGCCTTCTATCACAGATTATGTCTACACTATGCCTAACACGTCTCTGTACAAATGCCTGTCATTCAGGTGACTAGTCCCACACAGACATATCTTGGATCGATTGCTGTGTTTGTGTTCATTGCTAGAGTCTGGCTGAAGGAGCAGAATTCTAAATGACTGCTTAATGCCCCTCCACCTTTTTCTTTTAAAATCTTATCTCCTACAATCTCATATTAATATTTCCAAGATAATATTGGCTTGAAAAAATATCAACTTATTTTTAGACATGCCTACAAGAAAATTAAAGTTCTGCATACTGTCCAAACTGTATGTTTTTATATTCGTGAGTTACTAGGAAACAGTGAAGAAACAAGGCATTGTACAATTTTGAAAAGTACGTACTAACGTTTTTGCCACCAGGAATTCATGACCCAGCCCCCATTTTCTCTGTTCTGCCAGTTACTGGTAGATAGAGACCTGCTCAAGGCTGCTAAGGTGAAAACCTTAAAAATCACATCCCGGAGTTTTGATGAGTCTCTACTAGGCAGGTGAACTCTCTGCGGCCTCACAGCATGGTTCGCACTTTTTATTCCCAGGAGTGTTAAGCACCCCTTTCAGAGGTTGAGAAACAGTTCAGGAAAGAAGCCGTCTTCTCAGGGACCAAGCTGCTGGTTCACCGGGAGAAGGGAGAGGATTTTCAGCCTGAGCCAGTGCTGTCCTGGGCAGCAGTGACTCCTGTCTGCAGGAAGAGGCAGAGTGATCGCTAGCCTGGGCTCGATCTCCACACAGTGCATTCAACTGCTTGAATTTCTTTGAATTTCAAAGTGACTCTGCCCCACATTGTGGATTTTTACACCCATAGAGGAAAGAGCAACGGAAATGAAAACTGGGTGTGGTGGCACAAGCATGTAATCCCCAGAGTCTGAGGCTGAGGCAAGGAGGATCCTAAATTAGGACCCAGTCAGTGCAACTTTGGCAGCCTGTCTCAAAATGTAAAGAAAAATTGTAAAAGGTGCTGGTGATAGAGCTCAGATGTAAGGACCTGGGTGCACTTCCCAGTAACAAATACAAAGAAGGATGGATGGAGGGAAAAAGACAGAGAGGGAGAGAGGGCAAAGGAGAGAGAGGGAGAGAATAAAATCATCCAATGAGGCCCATGTGTGGTAGGAGGAGCGAAGTGTCACCTCTGCTTTGCTCTTTGACATGAGAAGAACATTACAGAGAGCCATCACCCACGGGTGAGCAGATGGTGGGTCTCAACATTCTACAGCGTTGATCTTATACTGTGTTTTCCTGGTCTTCAAGTCCTTTAGCGGCTGCTGATCCCCCAGCAGTGCTGGTATCAGCAGGGAGGAGGGGTACAGTTGCTGTGAGGGTTTAGCTCTTACCTGCACAGCGAGTGTGCTGATCACGAATCTGTTCATCAAGCAGTAACACAGAGCAGACACCCACCTTCCAGGTCTTCTCTCTCTCTCTCTCTGCTCCTTCTGTTTATTGCATAGCTGCGATATACTAGATCCTATACTGTGCTTTCATGATAAAGTTCTGAACAAAAGCGATACTTCATTACTTAGGAAAGAGATGCTTCACTGTCTCCAGGATGGGAGTGGAAGTGCTAACCTCTGCAAACCCCTATTAGAATGAAGTAAGCTAACCTAGTACAATGCATTGTCATATGGAACAGGCACTGTTAGTCATTATTTTCTTTAAGTACAGTAGTTTAAAAAGGGAGCTCCATAACTTAGGCAACAGCGGTTCCCTGAAACATTCCTTTGGTGTTCAGATGCCGTCACAGCACGTGCCCTCCTTGGTTTTGGAATGTGCATGTCTGTACCGTGCACATGAGGAGCAGCCAGCAGCCGCAGAAGCCACAATTTGCCTGGAGTTTGCAGCTCCTGGGACACCTGGCCGTCTGCCTCACCAGTCCCTAAACCTCCTCCTAGGCTGGTGCTGCCTTGTAGAACCACAACACCAACCACATTGGTCACTTAAAATTTTCTTTTTTAGCAACCTGATGCTACATGTGTGAAAATAACCGCACAATGAGTAAGTTCATATTTTGTTAGATGCTACATGTGCAAATCCACAAGGACAAATCAAGCAAAGGAGTAGCGAAGCTGCCTAAGCTGAGCGAGGTCAGGTTTAAGGGGAATGGCTCAAGGGGACAACAGAGCCGCTCAGAACAGGCCACAGGTGAGCCTGAGCTCTGCAGTTAGCTGTAGTCAGAGGCAGCTAGGAGTGACGGGAAAGGAATATCAAAGAATACTGGAAAAAACAAACAAACAAACAAACAAACAAAACCCCGGAAAACTCATTTGTCACTGAGAACTGAATGCGAGGAAAAATTTCAGAGGAGAAACAGTCAAGTGTGCTATACTGAAGATGCAAAATGTTGAATGTTTTAGTGATTTACCAAGCATGAAGGTAGATATGAAGTTGTGGGTTCAAAAGAAAGTCTATCTGGGGGAAGAAACAGAAAATTCAGACATTTCATTAATTGGTATATAACGTGATACACATCATTTGTAATATTATTTATATATTTTTTAAAATTTTTTATTTAAAGGGATAAAACAGAAAAAGGAGAGAAATATTACAGAATTTCAAAAAAAACATAAACAGTAAGAAATCACTAGTTGATAAATTACATATTGCTCTTTTAGAAATAGTTGTTCAAGTTACAAAATTAAAGCACACAAAATGGACACTCAAGCAGTGAGAGTGTAAACAGATCTGTTCAACAATCAAACAAGAACTAAGAAATATGGGTATCAATCCTGCACACGTAAATACACATGCAGTTATATCTTTTATAGCACTTCCTATTTTCTCTTTTTTACAATAGCAATTATACATTTTTTTATTTAAAGAGAAAAAAACAGGAAAAAGGTAGAAATATTACAGAATTTCAAGAAAAGAAGATAAACAGTAAGAAATCACTGGTTGATACATTACATATTGTTCTTTTAGAAATAGTTATTCAAGTTACAGAATTAAAGCACACAAAGTGGACACTCAAGCAGTGAGAGTGCAAACAGATCTGTTCCACATATTATTTATATTTAATAATTAACCTTTTCCCCTGAAATTTGGACTAAGCTTCTTGGAATCCTGCATTCTGTGTCAAACATACAACTGTATTAAATGCAGAACGGTAGACTCTGTTAGCAAAGAGCAGAAACACACAGGGAGATACGCAGCCTTGTTGGTTGGGTCGGAAAAAATCAGCCAAGGTGGAAGAGAAGGGGTGGACTGTGAGGAAGGAGGATTCTGAAAACAAAATGGGAAGTCTGGAATGGCAGCTTTCAATAGGTGAGAGGCTGAAAAAAAGTTTGTAAAAAGCAAATGATTTGATTTTCTCTGAGAGCCTCAACATCTAATTCACACAAGTACTAAAGAAGACCACTTGCAAACATGTGTGCAGTTCAGATTGTGTGTGCGTGTGAGCGCGTGTGGGAATGGGGCAGAGCTGTGTTGCAAAGATCCTTGCCGATTGCTCTGTTTTCACACAGTAAGGCTGTCCCTGAGGACAAGGGAAATGAGGGTGGAAAACTGAAGTCTGAGGATGGCCTAGAAGTAAACATAGTTTGCTTCTGCGTTAAAGAAAAGTTGTACTGCAATTCTATCACATTTTATACACATCTCATTTTGACCATCTTTTGTGGTGTAAACATATTTATATAAAGAACACATGAAAAAGTTTTCAATTACATTGGTACTGAGTTTAATTACTGGATAATATATAATGTAGATTTGAAATAATGAAACTTACATATTTTGTTTTTTGCTTCTCTGATTTTTTATGCAACGTCCAGGAAAATGCAGTTGTCTTTTCTGCAAAGCACTATTAATCTTTTTTGTGCTTACTAATATGTGAGATAGAGATTTAATAATAGCACTAATATAGAAGTAGGTTCTAAACATCAAGTTGGAAACAATACACTGTATCTTGCAAACCAGGAATTTTAGGGTGTGTAGAGAGACACTGGTAACTATTTTCTGGGACAACAGGTATGAACTGAAACTATTCTAGGAAAACTAAAAAAAAAAAACAAAAACAAAAACAAAAAAACCCCCTGTATTTATAAACAAACTTTAAATATTCCCTAGACAGAGATTGTATCTGTTCCTTGACTGAGGAAATTAAGAGAGGAATTTAATAATGTTTTGCTTTAAGACTTGCTAGTACTGCATTGTATAATAAAGACTCAAGATTTTTCTAAATTACTACATTGACAAATACCTACAAAAAATCTTGAACTATTTAATTCTATGAGCAAAGGCAAGATATAAAGGCTGTCGAGCTGCCAATAGAATGTATGTCCCAAGGTAGCATTCTTTCACAATGATACAAAACCATGTGTGTTGAAACTGCTTTCAGGGTCATTGCTATGGTTTGGGTATTAAATTTTCACAACTGTCTCACACATTCAGAGGTGGGGCTTTTGGAAGGTGACTGAATGGTGGGAGAAGCTGAATCTGCTGAGGGGACCGGGTTTGTGGGGAATCACTGGGAGTGTGACTCAAAGTGTGCTCTCCAGTCTCCAATTTGTCTTTACTTTCTCTGCTTCCTGGCTGCCATGGGTTGAAGAGCTTTCTTCTGCCAGGCCTTTCTATCATCTTGTTTCTGCCTGGGAGCCAGCTGACCATGGACTGAGTCTCCCCAAAATTGAACCAAATTAAATCTCTCCTTCTTTAAATTGTACACATTAGGTATTTTATCCTTGCAATGGGAAAGCTGAGTAATACATGTAGTAGATACAGGAGAACCAGAGTTGTTGTGATAACTGTACCTGCCTGTGTGATTTAGAAGCTTTTCGAACTGGTTTGCAGGAAGAGTTTGGAAAAGTTTGGAAATACTGTAAGTTGTGCTTGATGGGTGATGTAAGTCAGAGCCCAGAAGATCAGAACACTGATACAAGTTTGGACAGTAATGGTCCTTCAAGTCATTTCAGGTGAGAATGAGAACATTACTGTTCCATTCAGGCAAAGAATTTGTTTATGTTTTGTTCCATTCCTATGATTTCCTGTGAAGCTGAATCTAAAGTTGGTAGATTAATTGATCTGGTGAAGGAAATTTCAAGGCAGCCCAATGATTAGTCTGTGACATTGCTACTGCTGGCAGTTTTTAGTCAGATTTATGGTGATAATCATGAAGAAAAAAGATTGGAAAAATGCTGCAACTTTGCCAAAAATGTGGAACCTGTGAAGCTGAGTTCAAGGAGAATATGGTTTCTGGGAAAATTAGAACTAACAGGAAGTCATGTGCTTTGCATCAGGACAATAGGAAAGATGCCTTGCGCCCATCTCAGAAAGTGACCATGGAGTATGCTCCTCACCAATAGGTAGCTCTATTGATGCGTTCAGAGCTGAATGCTTGGAAAGTGGTCCCTGGGGGCCTGATTTTGCCCACAGCTCCACCTTTTTTCTCTGCTTCTAGGCTGCCAAAGATTGTGCAGATATCTTCTACCAGGTCTTCCACCAAACAGTTTCTCCCTTGCAGTCAAGTCAGCCATGGACTCAATTAATAGGAGTGAACATTGATTGAAACACCATTGAACTACCATTTTGTCATTACTGTAAAAGTCAAGTTAAGCTTACTAATTTCTCTTCTTCCCTAGGGTTCTCTTTCTGGAATCCAGTCAGTATAGTATAGTGCCTATTAGAACCCTTTTTCTTTTGATCTTTCTCAAGCTACCCACCTTCTCCTGCCTCCACAAGACCCTTCTCCTTTGTCCAGACTTATCCTTGGCCATGAGACTCTGACGCTTTCACAGATGTTTGTCCCTGCAGTCACACTTTCTTGCCTTCTTCTAGCTGGTCTAGGAACTATGCCTGTGTTACAAAGAGGCTAAACCGGCGCAACCCAACCCAAACTGCAGTTGGAGTTCTACCTTCTAACAAAAGTCTCATCAAGGTGTTATATCACACAACTTGAAAGACCCATTGATCCGACATAGACCTCACTTCTTAATTGTCACACTGTATTTCCTCTTCCTTATTTTATCTGCTATGTGCTCATTTGTCTGATACCAAATCATGTGAGATCATCTCTGCAAATTCCTACATGACTCATAACAACAACTATCACCTGCATGTCCTTCTCGTGCCCTCGTGAAGGTCTGTGTGCTTTCCCCCTTAGAATTTGTCGAGTTTTTCTCACAGTCTCCTTGTTCATGGGAAGATTTGCAGTTTTAATCATGGAGGTTTGTAGCAGGCCTATTCCTGGGACTCAGGAGGAGGACACACAGTTATTGTACCACATTTTTTTTGAGGCCATGTGAGCGGAGAAGCCCCTTGATTTGAGATGAGAAGGAGCAGGAAGCGAACACAGCAGGAGCTTAAGATGAGCCAAGAGCAATGTTACATGGAGAGGCCAACGGAAAGACCAGGGGAAAGGTTTCAGCAGCTCCTGTGATTACAGCATTCAGAAGGTGGGGAGAAACTTACAGGAAAAATTCACGTAATTTTACTCTACATTGCCTTTTTTGGGTGCTGTTTTTGCTCTTACATATATTGTACATTTTCAACATATCTGCAGTAGAAATCAAGATTACCCATTTGTTGAAGTCCAATTTGTACAGATCTGTGTCTTTCTGTGTGTGTGTGTGTGTAAATTATGATATCTAAGTATAACATCATCCTGAGATAGAGCCTTAACAAATTTAGTCTCTGTCCTCAGCTCTAAAGATTTAGTGTAATGACCCCAAGTCTCAGTTTAGGGGTCAAAGGTAAAATAGCCAGTCAGGTAAATGCCATATTCTGTGGTTTAAGACAAGAGCTCATGCATGTACCAGAACTGCTTGCTTTGTGGAATTAGAAGGTCACATCTTGCAAAACTGGGTCTTTGGGTGTGCTGTGAAAATAAGCAAGTCCTGCATAAATATAAGTGGGAAACAAGAGTTAAAGACAGCAGGGTCTAGGTTGCTTCCAAGTTTTGAGAACTTCTTCAGTATCCAGGGATTGTGTACATTATATTTGTAAGAAATTGTGACTCAAAGAATGAACTAATTTTGTTTTATTTTCTGTGTGCTTTTCTCACAGGTATAATAAGTTGTTAAGACATAAACCCTCATGAAGCTGTTCGGCTCTGACTTTATAATGCGATGTGTGGCTGGAATGCTTCCCCTGTCTCAAGGGCGCTGGGAAAAGTCTTATTCAGATACTAAAGGAAATGAGATTGCAAAACTGATTTACCTAGAATTAAGGGCCTTGGAACTTGGTCTTATTTGGTACTTTGTACTTTGCTTTTCTTCTTTCTATTTTTTTGTCTCAAATCTAATTCATTTTATTATATATCTATAATATATATATTATATATATATATATATATATATATATATATATATGATCAGTCTGGCTATATTTGCTTATTATTTCTTGTGCTTAGAAAGGTGAGACATTTGATCAGGTTGTACCTCTATTTTTTGACAGAAATGTACCTTTTGCGTCAGATGCTTTATAATCTAAATCTTTTTCATGGTTTTGGCATTGAAACTTCAGATTTTTTTGTGTGTAGTCAGATATACTAGAAAAATGAGAGTCCTCTAATTCAAAGATAAATTAAGCGCAACACAAAGAACATGGCTTTTATTTTATCTTCAGCCACGTTCATTTTCATTTCTGGATTCACCTGTTGAGAGAAGATGGTGTATCTATGAAAGAGGCTTAAGTTGCTAGCAAATTGCAACTAATTTTCTGGACATAACTTATTTTAAAACACATTTTACTGAACTATTTTCAGAAATTCACTTAAGTAAAATTTTCTTGATTTTCTATATTATGATCTAGGTCACCCCACCTCATGTGGGACATATTTCTTGAATTAATTTACCTTGCCAAGAAATTGAATACAGCACCATATAGGAAGCAAACTGTATCAAATTGTTTTTATTTGAGTATATTGTTTCCTAATGCTATTAGTGTTGTTATCCTGTATCAGCAACTCTCAATCTGTATATTTTATTAAGAGTGCTTCATGCTGTAATTGTCAAGCTTTTCAATAACACTTGATTCCACATGCAAAAATTAAATTTACTATAAATTTATTTGCAATTATTAAAGCATAAATAGCTCTACCACTATTTCTCGGAAACAGGCCCTAATTCAAAATATCTTTTAATTCATTTATTCTCCATAACTTTAACTTGTTTTAAATCAATATGCTTGCAATGTTTACATAATAATGTAAATGTCTCCGTTTGGTTTCTAACAGTAAGTGTATCTTCAGATTCATCAAAATGGTGATTTATTCTCGATGTTTAAGATATTAAGTATAATCCATTAATATGCTAATGTAGCACTCTATAAAAATGTATAATTTTCTTGATGACATTTCTGTTTAAATATAAATTTATGATAGATGGTTGAAGGAGATATTTATGAAAACATTTTGTTCGTGTAACAAAAAAATCAATGCTATTTAGTAATCCTCTGGTTAATTTTATAATTTGAAATTTAATAAAAAGACAATAAATTATGAAATATATTCTTACTTATTTTGACTGAGTGGTATTAAACCAGATTACTACAAAATGTAATAAGATTTTTCCAAAAGTAATCACAGTTTCTAACAGGTCATGAATAGTATCTTTGGGTAGATTATGTCTCTGAGGAAGAAATGTTTCTCATCACTGTGCAACCAGAGAAAAGTTTCCACTGAACATCAGTGCAGTGCAGTAGTAAAAGTTCCTTACACAACTGGACATAATGCAGTCCTTCCTTTGGTTATTCATTTATTCACATGCAAAGGTGTCTTTTCTGCTGTCTCCTTTCCCTTTAACTTCCTGCTCAACTGTTCTTTGTCCTTACTCTTTCAAGCGGTCACCTACATTTCTTCTTAATTAAGAAAGACAAACGCACCCTTTATTCTGTACAGCACAGAACAGCTGGCATTACTGGCATGTAGGGAAACCCAGGGTGAAAATTTCCAGCCTGTGCCAGGAAGTATGTTATTGATTCTCCGATTTTCATAGATGTTCTTTGCCTGTTTGAGTTTATTTCCTGCCATTCCACACCTGCTGACACTTTTGATCACTGAAGTGTCAAATGAGTTTAAATGTTCTCAAATGCTTTGCTGGCACTACCCAAATAATATTATGATCCTCTTTCTATTCTGTTAACATTATAAAATACATTAATTGACCTTTAAATATCTATCCAATCTTGCTAATTGAGCAAAATTCTCTTCATCATAGTATACTTTTATACATTACTGCATTTAATTTGTTGATGTTATAGAGAGTCTGCTCTCTTTATTCATAAAACACATTGATCAGAATTATTTTCTTTCTTGCTTGCTTTAATTTCTTTGCTATGTTTTGGGTGTGTGTGAGTGGTCATGCTTGCCACAAATCATGCAATGATCTCTCTTCCTTTGTATCTTGAATGAATTTATGTAAATTGTCACTATTTCATCCTTTATGTTTGATAAAATTCACCAAAGAGTTTGGAGGTGGGGATCTTTTTGGAGGTTGGTTAATAACAAATACAATTTCTTTATTAGGCCTAGGCTACCTTCTGTTTCCTCTTTGTCAGTTTTGATGAATTTCTCTTTCAGGAAATGAACTTATTCTATATAATTAGTCTAATTTGGTTTTGTTTTCAGTTTTTGCTGTTTTTCATTTTTCATTGAGTTGTGACCCAAATTTTGTATTTCTACTTCATGCAATGAGGTTTACTTTGTCTTTTAATAAGTCACTAATTTGTCAATATGATGTTTATTGAAATAAAAATACATTGTCTATTATTGTCTAATATTTTAAATGCTGGTTTATATCTATAAGATACATAATCTTTCTCTTTCTTTCTTTCTTTCTTTCTTTCTTTCTTTCTTTCTTTCTTTCTTTCTTTCTTCCTTCCTTCCTTCCTTCCTTCCTTCCTTCCTTCCTTTCTTCTTTCTTTCTTTCTTTCTTTCTTTCTTTCTTTCTTTCTTTCTTTCTTTCTTTCTTTCTTGAGACAGAGTTTCGCTATGTAGCTCAGGCTGGCCTTGAACTCCAGGTCATCTTCCTGCCTCGGATTTCTGAATGCTGGGTATTACAGACATGGATCACTATGCTTAAGACTTTTATCACACTGTTTTAGGTATCTCTTTCCTGCTTTTTGTACTTTTGATTTTTCTAACTGATATGGATGTTTTAAAGTCTTGTCTCCATTTTTTTCCTGCTTCTCCTTGCCTCTGATGAAATGTTTGGCTTATGGAGTTCACTTAGTTTACTTTTTGTTGTATGGGTAGATACTCATAACGGTCACACATTCATCGTGGATGCAGTCTAGGGTTTAAAACTGAACTTTATTGCCATACTTAATACTTGGGGCCTGAATTTTGCCTTGTCTAGCAAAATAGTAAAACTTCCTGTCTTATTTTCTTTTCTTTTAGTGGTTTATATTTCTTATCATTGTAGTTTTAGTTATTCAGAATCATCTCACTTTGGATATGCCTCTTGAATGTAGTACTGAGTTTGCTTTGTGAGTTCACTTTGGGTTTTGTGTTTGTAGTATAACTGCATGCATAATTTTAGCTGTTTCACATTTTTCTTAGGATCATTGGGATCATAGGTTATCTTCTCTATATTCTTCCAGGCAGCCAGTTTTCTTTGTCTGTGACCTGATTCTCTTATTTTACAAGACATCAATCTTTTCATTTGGTGGCTAAGTTTATATTAACAGTACTGATAGTTTTAATAATCATTTTGTTGCTCAAATTTTATACAGGTTTTGCAACTATAAAAGTTGCCCTGGGGCTGGGGGTTTAGCTCAGTGGCATGAATGCCTGCTTGGCAAATGCGAGGTCATGAATTCAATCCCGGGTATCAAAAGAAAAAAAACAAAAAAGTTGTCCTTACATTCCTTTTTGCTTATGTAAAACCCCATGAGACTTTTCTACAGTTTTTTCCTGTTATTTTTGCAAATATAAAATTATGTTATTTATATCTTGTCAGCGCAAGGATCAGTTACAAATTAGTTATGATCTTCGTGCTAAACATTTATTCATTATCTATTATTAAACAAATAAATGGTTTATATAGAAGTTATAAAAGACTTATATAAAACATAAACACATATATTAGGGAATATAAATAAATGCATATAAATTTATTTTATATGCATTTATATTCCCTAATATATGTGTCAAATATACAAATGTATTTGATTTATAATTAAATATGTATGCATTTTGCAAAAATTTCTGTTGTCATCTCTTGGGTAAGAAGGATTTTTGGCAGTTGTTTTCAGAAAGATTGTAAGTACAGTGACTCTTGCATGCTTAAAACCTTATATAAATTTAATTCTGGCAGTGCATTGTGGTTAGATGTAATATCTTTGGCTTACACATTCTTTTAGGAGGACCTTACTGAACTTTACTGCATTTTATAGCATTAATCAGGAATCCTGACACTGATCTGGTTTTATTTTCCTTTTAAATCCGTCTTGTCCTTTTATCTGAAGACTTTAGATTCTCCCTCTTTTCTTTGTTGTCTGCTGGTTTTGGTTGAATACATGCTCTCTGATATGATTTGACATCTCTGAGTCACTATTTATAGATGCACAGATCCTGTGTGCTTCTACTATGTGTTTTCACACTAAAGCATACACACTATTCTTTTCCATTTCCATTTTTTCAAATGTGTGCCCAAGATTTGTGTCTCTGTGTGTTGCGTATGTGTGCACATGTCATGTTAATGTATGTATGAGTGTGTAGACAAAGAAAAATAGAACAGAGTATGGGGAGGAGAGCAACAAAGAAAAGATAAAGGAACATAAAATGAATTCATGCAAAAGGGTTGCATCGAAAGCTCTTTATCCAGGACTATTTTATCTTGCTGGAGGATTTCTGAGGAAGACGCATGCAATGCAGTGTTCATTTGGGATTGCTGCACTTGTTTCATAATTTTTTTAATGGGAAAAATTTCTCAGAACATATTAATATATGATATTAATAAATAATTCAACTATATGCTAATATTAATTTATATATAACTAAGAAACACTAATGTAGAATGTTAATATATAATAGTAACATATAATACTAATATATAGTATTCAATATAATAAATATAATTATGTAATATATAGTACAAGATATTTTTATCTTGTATATTATGATCTTATAAACTATTCATATATGCGAAATAGTTCCCACAGCTAACGAACAAATGGACAGCTTCTTTGTAGAGACAGTTTTCAGTGATAGCACACATCCACGCCGTACATTTTTCAGGAGATAACGCCATCGTTAACAATGGTCACCTTGCTGTGTAATGGGGCTCTTGAAGGCTCTTCACCAGCCCAGCCATCGGTAGTTTACCAGCTGAGCTGTAAGTATGTGCCCCGTCTAGCTGTAAGTATTTACCCTTTGACCAGTGCCTTCTTTTTTATCCCCAAGTGTTCTCAGACCTCTAGGAACCAATTAAGTGTAGCAAATCAGGCACAGGAATATAAATTTCATACAATTTTATTCATACTTGGAGTAAAAGCAATGTAAAAGTGCCATAGAGGCAGAGATGGGGATTTTTACAGCCCGACTTTTCAAGCACGAGTTCTCCAGTCCCAGTCCAGTGGTCAGGGTTAAGCACACCCTTCCGCCCTGCTTTCTTCATAGCTTCTTTTCTCAGTCATGAAGCAAACCTGATTCTGGTCACCTGCGTGTGATGTAGTTCCAGATCTGCTCAACAGTGGTAGAACTGTCCATGCGGAGTATCTTAATCTGTGCTGTAAGGTTAGCCAGCTGCTTCAGGAATCAGGCCAGCATTCTCAGCAGACAGGGAGAACACAGTGAACAGAAGCCTGCGAGCAATGGCGGTGAGAAGGGGAATCCGGGGCCCGCGGTCACTCTGAACTCTACACTGGGTAAAGAGGGGTGTCAGGCCGAGTAACCATGCTGATCACTCAGGGTTGGAAAACAATGAGCGAAAGAAGAAATGATTACAATGCAATACTATATTGGCTTCCAACTATTACCTAGGTTAGTTATGATTCAGTTCAACTCAGGCAATGACTCTCAAGTTTGGCTCTGTTTTGAGGAGGATCAGAATTTACTTTTCCTGCCTTCACACATTTTTATGGTAGTTTCTTGGTGAGTTTTCCACAGAATATAATATGACTTTAGTTTTATTGATAAAAAAAATGTGATTTTAAAATGTAACATGTATTAAGTTGCAGAATTTTGGAATTTGACTATTAGTTTCCTTATAGAATTCACGTTTAACACTTCATGTCTGTTTTATAAAGTACTGAGAAAGGCGAGTCTCTGAAACTTCATTTCAAGGAGTCAGAAATATACAAAGATTCATTGAAGTGAATCATATTAATATCAGGTTTGAATAGAGATGTTCCCTTTTTAAGTGGATTTAGCATGCTTAGAGTACACATTCCTCAATAAAATTTTCACTTTTAACAAAGAAGTTTAGACTCAGAATTGAGAGAAATCATCTTTCAAATGTCTGAGTTGGTTTTATACATTAATATGAATTAGATATAATATTTCTGAAGATGGAATTTATCAGGAATATTATAAGCTCTGAGTTTTTCTAAAGAATCAGTTACCAAAGCAACTGCATGAAATAACTCCATTATAGAGAACAGAGAAGATTTTATATGTATTACTGGACTGATTTAATTTTCCCAGAATTGTAAACCAAAAAAGGTAGTGTTATGAAATCCAAAAATCTTTCTTTGACTTAAAATAAGAGTGGCAGTTTGAAAAAGAATATCAAGGAGGTTATCGAAAGAAAATAAAACTTGTGATTTTCGTCATGCTACCAACATTCCCCATTACTCTATGTATTTCAAAATTTAAATTGTTCCTCTGAACAATTTAAGTTTTCATTTGCAGAATTATGTGTTGATACAAGTAATTTTTACAGAGAGTCACCATGCTTCAAAATTGATGTCTAAATGACTCATTGTAACTTGTTGTTTCATTATCAAATGAATGGCAGTAAAATCTGCCCATGTTTAACTTTGTGTATATATATATATATATATATATATATATATATATGAATGATATATGAAATCATATATATATATATGAATGATATATGAAATCATATATATATGAAATCATATATATATATGAATGATATATGAAATCAAGTTAATGTTGCTTATTCTGTCTTATATTAAAGAATAGTCATATCTGCACACCTAAAAAAGGGAAAGTTAGCAATTTTTGAGAAAATTTGAAACAAAACAAAAGACAAGCATGCACCATTGCATCACACCCCTTAAATGATTAAAAACTTCTTTTCAAACTCATATTTGAGAATTGTCACCTTAAAACTTACAGAATATCAAAACTTGATGTGAATCTCAACAGTGCCCATCTATACTTACTGCCTGCTTTAATGGCACCATGCGATTAAGCGAGTGAGTGGGAACGTGCCCGGGGATAAACACGGCTGTGGCAGTGTCACTGTGGGAGTTAGAGTCTCCCATGTTTACAAACCTGCCTCAAGGAATGTAAATAAGTGAATGCCACCACGTTCGTGTACAGACTTTTCGGCTTTGCAGGGAGGGAGGCCTGGAGTTTGAATGCTCCCTCTCCCATTCCAGCAGTATGCTCCGTGAATTTGTCAGCACTCAACGCCAAAATTTCCCCATCTTTACACCTGGATGATGGTTGTTATCTCAAGGTGTGGCAGGATATCCTCCTAACAAATGGATTTCTGCGCTGGAACAGCTCACACTGACTTTCAAAAAAGCCAAATGTAGGCATCTCTTTCAACTCCTGATAAGTGATATCGTAGTGACAGCTTGAAAGCAGTCACTGGACGGTATCAATACCATGGAAATTAACAGACAAGGCAAATCACCTCCACCACGGCACAGAAACAACTTGAATAGCACATCACTTAAAGGCACATTCCATGTACGTAATAAATAGTAGCTCTGGAATTATAATTAATCTGTTGAATTATTTATTGTCCTTACATTAATTTATAATTGAGTCTATACACATGTTTACAAGAGTTTGAGTAAGATTAAATTTAAAGTTTAGATATCAGTAATATAGTCTAAATACAATACAATTTTTTTTTGAAATTTCAAATTTCTAAATTATTCTTCAGGGGCTCTTAGTGTATGACAATTTTACGTTGAATTAGACAATTTCCTATGGCATAATAATAAAGCTCCATTGTTCCTGTCCTGAGTGATTTGCACTATTGATTTGTTTCCTTTAGGTTTCGGGGCTGCTTGTGATTTCACCCTGACATCCATATGTCATTAAGAGTATGCGACTGAGTCTCAGAGTCTGCTCCTCTGGAAACAAAATTCTGTGAATTCTTAAGACACACAATAAAAGTGTTTTAATGTCACATTATAGTGATTTGTTCTGGGCAACAGTACAAAGCGATTCAATTTCTGTGGTTACCATTGGCAGGGCAATACCCTAGTTTCCCATTATGTTCAATCTCATAATGGTGGCAACAATTTTTTTAGCTCTGCTTTGTATCATGCTGTGAATTTCAATAGAAATAATGGCTCCAAATTTCCTTAATGGATTTTTTTTTTTGCCTAGAGTATGTGCATTTAGTTGTGAGTGGGTAATACCGTGTGCCAGCTTTCAAAATAGGATAAAATAATGCAGATTATGGTTATTGTTCTTGAAGATAAAATTGGGAGTGCAGAGGAACTATAGAAAAAGTTGAAATGAAATAAGATATTTAGAACAAAGCAAAGTAAGTTCCATTCTCAGGGAAAGAAAATGTAGACTTTTCACTTCTGATTTTTCTCTGTTGTTAAAGCACTGGTGTCTATGTGTGATTAAATAAAAATAATACATCTCACATTCGGGCCCTTCGCGTGGAAATTCTTTCGTTTCTCCATATCCCCCATAATGTGGAAATTCTGCTTTTAGCTTTAAAAGAAAAGTTTCCAATGGTAACAGTAATTTATTTGTCTAAAAATATGAAAATTTGACCTGCAATAGAACTCATTACTGTAAATAGGGTGGTACACTATAAAAGAAGACTAAATTTAAAATAATCATAAAACATTTTGGAAAGATTTTTGTTGTTTTTCAATAATAAACCACTTTTGACCCACGGATCATAAAGTTTTAGAATCTGAGAGTATTTTTTACCCCACGAGTATTGCTGTATTCAGAATTTGCAACGCTTTCATTAGTTTTTCTTTTATTTTTTTTACCAGGAGTCAAACTCAGGACTTTGCACTTGCCAGGCAGACACTATGCCGCTGAGGAAGAGCCTCTGCCCTCATTAGCTTTGAATTTCTTAATTTAGCTAAGTGCCAAGTAAAAGGAGTCATTGCTCAGTGGTGCATTTGATCTCAAAAAATACAGAGTTTGCTCCTTCTTTCCTGATAGAGACAAGTGGGCTGGATTAGCTCATCCACTGTAAAGAAACTAGAAACTTCTAGGTACTCTTTCACGTAAGGGCTAACGCGCAGCATTGGATTATAATTCCTGAGAGCAGGAGAAGACCGAATCCTCCTTAGAAGCATATTTGATAACGTGCATGGCCCAAAGAACAGGATTCCTGGCAGAAGGTAGTTGTGCTCACCTGGGAGGTCAGGGGCATGGTGAAGTCCACTGGCCGTGAAGGAACAGGATTTGCCACACAGAAGCGTCAGGAGGTTGGCAGTGACCCTTAACCACCTTGGCATTCAGCAAAAGGAAAGGCTGATGGGCTGATCAGTGAAGCCAATAGGGTGAGCCTCTGGCAGATAGTATTACGATTAATGGGCCTGATTCAATTGCAGGAAAGGGTTTAAACAAATTATAGAAAAAAGCTGAGTAGCACAACTTGTATTAAAGAGGTCAGTTAGATAATCTGGTATTCACTGTGTTTCAAAAATTAATGTATAAAAATAATCAAGATGTCCTCAGAGCACAAACTCTGGTTAGTAAAATTACAGTTACCCACATATTTGAAACACACAGAAAGTACAATGCAAGGAAGTTAGGCTATATTTATCTAATACGAGCTTTTTTTAAAATTACGGTAGACTGCGGAGATTCTAACTAAAAGGGTTACAGTTTACCAGACCAACAGAGGAACATTCACCCAAGGTGTCCATGAAGTATAAGGTGCTGGTGCTTTGGAAGGATGACACGGGGAAAAAAAGATCGCTCTTCTTGGTGGGACCACACACGAGAATATTGTTATTCAGCTATTCATGGAAAACCAAGTTGGTATTTTACCATTAGTCACTAAATATATTGAAACTAAAGATGATGAACTATAGTTAGCAAAGATATAGCTCTTTAAAATGATGGCGATATAAAGACTGTCAGATGTGGGGGAGAGGAAAAAAATAAATATTGGCTGATTTACACCACAAAATTGTTAACGGGGTTCCTCTAAGCAGGAAATCATGCACTGGAATGCTGTCTAAATCTACAGGAAGGGGTACAAATCGCCGCAATCTTGTAATAAGCATGTGGTGGATAAAACTGATTTTTTTTTACAATTTAAAATATCAGGAGATAATCAACAATACATTCTGAGGCTTGAGTCATACATAGAAGTAAAATATATGACAAGAATAAGATGAAACTAAAGTGAAAAACTAAAGTACACTGTAGAATATACTAACAACATTTGTGGCTCATGTAAGAATTGAAGTTGGTAAATTAAAGCGATATAAATGTAATCTCTACTCAAATATTTTTTGCTGCAATCAGAAGACAAAAATGTAAGAAAAGTACTCTGGTGGTGAAGGAAAACATGATCAGTGAGGTTAAAGACAGTAACATGGTCAGTTTAAATTTAAATACGTCAGTAATGATAATACACAGAACTTATCTAAATATTCTAACTAAATGTCCTAGATTTTCTGAATGGATAAAAAGGAAAGTTTCAAAAGCATACTAACTAAACCATGACCCGCTTTAAATATAAATTTTCCTGTAGGTTCATCATAAAAAATGATTATATGCTATGCAATTCTAAATTAATCCAAGGAAAACTCAAATGCATATACTTTCGTACAAAAACCTAAAATATAGTATGTAAACAAAAAGATATTTTAGTGACAAGTTGGTTAATTGAGTATAATGACACCATTCATATATATTTATAAACTCAAATTAAATAGTATAATATGTGAGTGAGAACTGTAAGGAGAAATAGAGTCACACAGTAGTCATTTGACACAGTGATCTATGTTTCTGTCATCAGTTTTTAAAAGCACTCCACGACCAAAGGGAATGTAAGTGTTATCTTTTAGAATACAAATCTATCTAGTGACTAATATATTATGATGCTATTACATAATTCATCTATTCTTATTGTATTGTTTTACTAACTTTGGAAATATATTAAAATATAGATGTATAAAACTGGTTAATACATTTTAATATATTGCAGCAAATGCATTCTAAATTGTTACAAACTCCATGCTTGACCAGTTGAGAGTTTCGTGAAAAGCCACATGGCCGTAATGCTCCTCGCCAAGGACGGCTCAAGGGGAAAGGTGAGAGCAGATCTTGGTGACGAAGTCTGCTCATTGCTTGATACTGAACACCAATTTCAGGATAGGACATCAAGGTGTGGACCTACATCTGAAATAATGGAGCAAGTGTGTGTGTGTACATGTGTGTGTGTGTTTGTATGCGTGTGTGTGCTTATGTGTGTGTGCATGAGCATAATTCAACAAACAACACAGAGCCAGGCTGAGTGTGCTCGATGTTGTTTTCCATCAGTTTATAAATAAGATGAGCCAGAGCTTATCTGGGGTAAATTTAAGATAAAAGGCAGAAAGAGGCTTGAGCTTGTTCTACACGAAGAAAACATCAGCAGAGAGAGCAACAGGGTATTTTTGAAAATATCTGCATTAAAATGTCCTGAATTAACAAAAGAGGAACTTTCCCCTATAAAACACTTTAAAATATAATAGTAGTAGCACATCTTCTCATTAATATAGATAAAATTACCATACTGTGTGGTTACACTAAAAATAGTCTCCACCATTTTTTGAGTACATGCAATTGAAATAAAGTGTTGCAAGCATCATCGAAAAATGCAGGTTTTAGTAAAAGTCGCTTTATTTTTTTCCCTAAAACATTCTAAAGAGGGTACATATGTTAAGGTAGAGAAATATGCATCAAATAAATACCCAGCAGGAGTTTGGAGCTGTGTCTGTAGAGAGAACATGCTCGGGAAAGTAATCCTTTTTGCATACTAATCAGAAAAACCTCTGTGGCTTTCTGGCAAGATTTTATCTGGAATGTAATGTTCATGACATTGCAGAAAGATTTCCCCAGGTATGCAGAAAACCAGAGCAAATCACACTCTCCTTTGAAGTAGATGTGTTAGAAAGTGGTGGGGCAGCCGGAAGTCTAGTCTCCCGAACCCTGAGCTGAGCCTGCAGAGAAGAGACACAAGAGACACAAACACTTCCACATAAACACACCGGATGGTTTCGGATCGAACCAGAGACAAAGCGCGAGGTCAGAGTGAGTGTTGAACATTGAGGAAGCCTTTCCCTGCTGTCCATCATCAGCACTGTCCTCCCAATGGCCTCATCGTCTGCTGGGTCTCCTGTGACAGGGCCGTGGCTGCTGGAAACACTCAGCCACCCAAATTCAGCTTTCCCTGTGTTCATTAAGGGAATTTGTAGAGATGATATTCGACTCCATTAAGGGTCAAACTAAGCAGACAAAGAAAGCATGTCTGTTTTGTTGAAAATAATTGGAACAGAAAATGATACAGAGGGAAATGAGCCGAGTGTTTAAAACTGATAAGATTACAGGGGAAATACAATAAAAATCATGGAGAACAAAGAAGGTGAAAGAGCTTCAGAATTACCTAAGGATTAAGTTGAGAAGGTTAAAGTGTTGTCACCCTGATATTCAGGGAATGTGAAGTAGTAACTGACTTCATTATTGCAGTGAAGAAGGTAGATTCTTGCAATTAACTTTTTCTTTTATTATAAGATCTGGCAGAGACAGACTGTATATACACAGGTGCATCCATTCTGCATAACAAAATTTCTTCTTTGTAGCATGTGAGGCTAGTTTCATTGTGTTAAGAGTTTTTACTTGGAAGTGCAGATATCCTTAATCATTCTTGACAATTTTAATAAAATATTAAATTTTTAAATTCATTATTATAACAAAAATTTTAATATGATTCCATTAAAAATAATTTATGAAAATATTCCATATGAAACTGAAAGGTTTTAAAAACCACTTCAATGCATTTAATTTATTTCCCTCAGGGTATCAGTTGTTATTAGATAATTTAACAAGAGTTACCTATGGCTTTGTAGTGTAAGTTTAGAAATTGAAGTCATTTATTTTACCTTTGCAGGTCACTTTAAGCAGAATGTTTTATTTTGAAGCCAGGAAAGTGCAACTGAGTTAAAATTTATTTGACTTGGTTGCTTACCATTCAACCATTATGAGATGTGGAATTCAATGTCAGTTAAGGTGACACTGGGGACCACATACCCTATTAGATTGTGGCTTAAAGTAGATTTCTCCCTGCTAAATTCAGGCTCCAGGCAAAGGAAAAACAAATTGTTCCACAGTATACTTAGTGTCAGAAATACACAGAAAGTAGAACTTTTACTCATTAGAAAATACAATCAATTTCCCACTTTGGCCATGATAGTTTGGTTAGTCCTTGTGAAGATAATCATATGCCAGTCACTAGTCATACTGAGTAATAATTATGGAGCGAATTGTTTCTACTTTGGTTTCATAGTTCTAACCTTTATGCCCCAGTGTAAGCATATTAGAGTAAGATTGTTTAAAGAAGGGATCAAGGTTAAATGAATTCATATGAGCAGGGCCCTAATTTAATATAATTAGTGTCCTCATAAGAAGAGAAAGAGACCTGCAAAGACACAGATCCAGGGAGAAAGCCCAGGGGAGCTCAGCAGAGCCTGCTGAGATCTTAATCCTGGACTTCTGGCCTCCAAAACTGTGGGAAAGAATTCTGGTTCGTAAACCATCCAATCTGTGCCTTTTGCTAGAGCGGCTCTCGCACACTAATATTATAGGATTTATGTGTGCGTGTTCTTGGATGGATTCATCCCACCCTCACCACACCCACAAGGACGGTGTACTGAAGTCACATACCCTCGGGTGCGGCGAGCATTCAACTTAACAGTGTGACTGCAGTGTCCTTGGAGTTGAGTGGTCTAAATATCTAGGTGTTTTTCTGTCAACCTTATGTCCATCTATCCACATTTCAGCCATATGCCTGTTCACTGAGCTTCTACCTGAATAACCAAAAATTATTTTAATTGCTTCATCTGGAAATTTTGCTGTGTGGGAACAGCGTTTCACACGTAAATAAGTAAAGTTTCCTGATATAGTTGTTTAAGGAAGAATTCCTACATCAGTGAAAACTCTAGCTCTTCAGTCTTGTATTCATGTGATACATGCATGCCCACGCTTGCAGTGTGCAGTTCATAATGGCTAAATCTTGGAAGTTGCCTCTATGTCCATCTATAAGTGAATAAATGAAGAAACGTGTTTAAACACAGTTGGGTACCCACTCTGCCATAACGAAAGATGAATCTGAGTCATTTGTTGGAAAATGAATGCACTTAAAAAGATAATATTGAGCAAAATAGATCACACACAGAATCTTAAATGTCACAGGGTCTGTCTTAGGGAACTCTAAGCATTAATAAAGGACAAAATAAAAAATAGATAATAGAAGACCAGGAAATAGATCTTTTGCGAATGGGAAGAGGACCAAGAGACGGAGGACTGGGAGAGAGAGCAAGAGGATTTTAAGAAGAATTCAGGTGTGTAATTTAGATGTACACTCCCGATCATGGATATTATCACATGTGCTGCAAAGTGCACTAATACAGAAATCAGCTGATCTTTGTCATGTTTTTATTGAATCGCTTGAATTCTTTATATTTTGTAATGTTAACTCCCAACTATAAAATGTGATTGAAACATGTGGTGAAGATTTAAATTTTAAAGTTATGGTAAAATATACCTTGCCATTAATTCTCATTGAAATAATCCTGCTCACTTCAAACACATTTATTTCCTCTTTCTTGCCACTTTGTGAAGCAGTTCTGCAGGTCTTCTATTGTGCCTTTACCAGATATGACAAAAAATATGGCAAAAGCTGTTGCCCTGTGCAGTCAGCGCAAATGTTAGTGTCCTCGTAACACTTTCTCACAGAATCTAGCATCACGGTTTCTTGCTTTCTCCCCAGCTAAAATGATCGTGAAAAGTGAATACCTTTAATGGATTCAGGACATCAGGACACCCAGGACAGTGCAACTGAAGACATGAAAAGACTTCCAGAACTGCTGGGAAAAGCTCCAGAAGAGATAAGGGGTGTGCACATGCCCGTTTGCATGTGTGTGTGTGTGTGCGTGTGCATGTGCATGTGCGTGTGCATGTGTGTAGCAAGGGGAGATATTTCAAGGGGAATTAACGGCCATGCATCTGATTTAAAAAAAAAAACAGTCACCCTATTTTCCATGCCTACTGCTTAGATATAGGATGCTTGATGACTTTTCTCTGAAAGTCCAGGCCATCTTTTCACTTTTCTGTTTGTTGTTATATGGGGGATGGCGTTACTTTGATCTAGTCCCAGTTATTTATTATTGCTTTGTTGCCTGAACTTTTCATGCGAGATGTAAATGAATAAATAAGTAAACAAGCCTGTCACTGCCAGTGTCGGTGGGCATTCCTGTACTCCTAGGCCTAGGAGCTTTACAGGTCCCTTCTTCCACATATTCTGAGTGTGTTTCTATGCATGATGTCAATATAAGGTTTCAATTTCTCTTTCTCTCTGCTACAAAGACTCTCTTTTTCCAATTGTGTCTTTTTTTGTACTCCTCTCAAAAACTAGCTGGCCATATATGCTCAGTTTATTTCCAAGCTTCCCATTCAATTCCTGGTTCTGTGGGTCTGTATTTACACCAGGACACACTGCTGTGAGTACTGTATCTGTGTGGTGTAATTTGGAATCAGGAAATGTGATGCCCCATTGTTTTTATTTCCAGGAAAGCCTTGGCCCTTCACAATCTTTTGTATTCTGATATGAATTTTAGAGTTTTTTTTTTTATATCGGTACCAGGGATCGAACTCATGACCGCCAGCTTGCCAGGCAGGTGCTTATGCCGCTGAGCTAAATCCCCAGCCCCGAATTTTAGAGTTTTGTTTTATGTTCTATGAAAAGTTTCATAGGATGTGTGAGCATTTGCATGTGCACCTATGTGAGAAAGACCCAGCGTTAAACCCTAAGGCTTATGCATGCCAGTAAAGTTATCTACCACTGAGCTACATCCCGAACCTTTTCTACCTTTTACAAATTTTGGTACATGGATGAGATTCAGAATCGCAGTCCTCCTCCCTCGGCTTCCCAAGTGGCTTGGCTATTGCGCACAACCCTCCATAGATTACTTCCTTGGGATTTTGATAGGTTTTGTGTTGAACTTTGGGAAGCAGGAAATTTTAGTCAACCGATTTTTGTTTTTTTTTTTTGGTACTGGGAATTGTACTCACGACCTTGTGCTTACCAGGCAAGCACTTAAGCCACTGAGCTAAATCCCAAGCAACAGGAAATTTTATAACATTATTTCTTCCAATCCTTGAGTAAAGGAAATATTTCCATTTATTTCTTCCACATTCAAATTATTTCATCAATATTTTGTTTTTTTAAGTGTACAGACATTTCACATGCCTGGTTAAATTTATAACTGCCTTTGTTTCTTTTTAAATGTCATTATAAAGAAAGTTACTATCTTGATTTCTATTTTACTTAGTTCATTATTGATATAAATAAATAGAAATCATTATTTAGTGATTATCATATATTTTGTTTCTCACAACATTATCAGCATAACAACCCAATTTGTGCCAAGGACGCAAATACAAGTGATCATTTTTCCAAGGAAGAGCTAAAAATGGCCTACGGTAAGCAGAAAGATGCTTATCTCCTAATCCCCAAGAATGTGCAAATCAAACCCAGAAGGAGCCGTCACCTCCTTCTCAGGATCCTAGTAAAAAAGACATTAGCTAGGAGCACTGGTGGGGGAGGAACGGGCAGTGCTTGTGCCCTGATATACAAGGTAACCTGTTGTGGTCATAATGGAAATCATGGCAGAGATTTCAGACATGCACATGAAAAGTGTCTGAGAGAATGTTCTTTTTTTAAGTTTTTTTTTTTTAAGTAGCAAAACAGAATAAAAGGATATAAATGCTACAGAATTTCAAAAAAGTAGGAAATTAACACTGGGCACTATATTGCATATTGTTATCTTACAAGTAGTTGTTCAGAATACAAGATCTCGGCACAAAAGTAATCAAACAATGGCAGCACAGCGTTCTTTCGGATGAGCTAACAGAGGTTGATAGTGTAGTTATGTATCATGCACACAAATCCATATGTATCTGAGGATGTTCTTCTATGTGTGGGCGGCAGAGAAAGAAACTAGCACTTCATTTGGTGAACACCTACCTTCACCTTGTTCATCAGTCACACTAGCTAAGCTGAGCTACGGAAACAATCACAATATGCAAGTGTGGAGGAAAGGATGGAGGCACTGTCACACACGCACACACAGATGGAATATTACGCAGCCTTTAAACAGCAGAACAGTGATGAACCAGAGGCAGGGGCAGGAGGGAGAAGGCGGAGCTGTAGGTGAAAGACACACAGCCATAGTGAGGCGGGATGAACTATCCTAGGGCTCTAGCCCTACAGACAAAGGACTGCTGAGTAGTACTGCATTCTGCCCAAGGGGTTTCCTGGCAGTAAATTTTAGGCATTTTCACTGCATATAAAGGAGATATCTATACGGGATGATACATATATATAAATTTGCTTCACTATTGTGGTCATTCCACTCTATGTAGCAAAATGTAGTATTCTCTTAAGGAACACAGTCAAAATAAACGTGCAAAATAGAGACAGTGCATAATAGAGGGTACCTCTGCAGAAAAGTCAGTTAAACTCTTCTAACATTACTCGAGGCTTTTACCCTTGAGAGTGAGTTTCTGAAATTGTGCTTCTTGGTCCATAAACATCTCCTGTACAGAAACCACTTGTTTCTCCTAAGGTAACCGGAAGTGAGCATCCATGCGCGCTGTTACCTGCTCTAAAGATGCTGCTCCGGCTTAACTGAGAGTCACAGCAGTGGCCCTTTCCTGTCTTCTCTGAGCACCCCTGGCCACTCAGTCTGTGTCATCTGACACTCCCAGGCCTGGATTATTAGGGCTCTCTGGGCGGATCGGCCTCTGCGCCTCCTACTAGTAAGCTCGTGACAGCAGCACCCATGGGTGTGGGTTATGTTAGCGGTGTCACTTCCACCTGCTGCCGTCTGCGCCCCACGCATTCCTCAGTTACAGTGCACACAGGAAACGTTTGTGAGTCTTTAAATTGTCATTGACTACTGTAATTCCCCGAGCTGTGTGAGAGAGAATTTTGATATTGATGTTTGACAATGGTGAATATTTCTGACCCTCAATTGTAAGAATATACACATATATTTATTGAAAGTGATTTAAAGATAGTGACTTCAAATAGATTCTATTGCAGTGTTTTACTAGTTTTACTATCTTTATCTGCAGGAGCTGTGAGATAATGGCTTTGTTTTCTATATCCAGTGAGATTTTGCTGCTTTGCTATAGCTGTGCAGAAAATTAAGTCACTGCATTATTAGGGTGTGGTCAAATTTCTACATTATTCTACTTATATTTATAGATCATAAATAGTGTCAACATTCTGTTTTCAATTTAATTTCTTTGAGAGGTGAGAAAATTTTCTATAATTCATAATGCACTTAGAGGTCCAGATATTTAAAATATCAATAACTAACGACGGGCATGTGGCCCATACCTGCTATCCCAGCATGCAGAAGGCTGAGCCAGGCAGATTACAATGAGTTTGAGGCCAGCCTGGACTATATAGTGAGTTCTAGATCAGCCTAGAATACATAGAGTGACCCTGTCTCAACCAAACCAAAAAGGTAAATAAATAAATAAATAACCATCAGTCCTGAGCAGGAGAATGAAAACAAATCACATGATAAACTAGAGATTAGAAAGGCATGATGTCACAGCAAAACAGAAACCTACTTTATTCAGACAAAATCTCCATCTAGGGATTGAATGATTCTCTTAAGACAAGATTATTACATCACTGTAAATACTTATCTAGTTAATGGGCAAAGAACTGGACGAATGGCAAACTTAGAGGGTATACATCTCAATTATTTTGAAAGTAAATGTCTCTAAATTTATTTGGAAATTTCATTTGGTTTAATTAAATGAATGGACTCTCTGGATGTACAGGTGGGAATCAATGGAGGCTATTTATCTTTTGGCTTCATTCATAAAATTTTCATGGTGAGGTTAGTCACTTCACTATGTTAAAGTTAAACATAATGTAGACATTGCTCTAGTGTACAAAAATGGAACAAACTGTTCCTTAATTTCTCAGGAAATTTTCTTCCTATAGATCGATTTTCCCATTTTTAGTAAAATATAATGCCATTAGCATCGTAATTTATATGAGAGTTTGTGTTGCAAATAAGGAATATTTTTATTACATTTGCTTATAAAAATGAACTCTTGCAAATTTACTGAAATATCAGATATCCTAAGTAACAATAAATATTCTGAAAGAGCAGCAAACAATAGTTCTTTAAAACAACTGAGAAATATATTTGCTGCATTGTTCATCATTTTTATTATTTTACTTTGATGAAAATATGGCACTAAAATTAATTTAATGTTATTAGACCATTTTTGTGTTACTTTCAGGAAAGTAACATTATTATACATAAAGTGGCCTTTGTAAAATTATTTCCATAAATGATCAGTTGAGTATAAATCTTGTTAAGTTAAATGGTTCGACAAAACATCAGATTCAAACAAGTGTTATTGGTCCTTTCATGGACACAGTATGAGTCACCGAGTACCGAATACACTATTTGCTTTAACCCTTTCTTCAGTTTGAATGCATTGCTGAGAACTCATATTAACTTTTTTTCTATATTAAGGGGCGCTTGGGATCAAACCAGGGCATCATTCATGGTCAGCATGTGTGCTGTAACTGAACTGCGCCCCAAGCCCCATGCTGAAATTTAACTGTCATCTTAGCAGAAGGATGAAGTGTCACCGCTGGAGGGTAATCAGGCCTTGGGACTTGCTATTAAGAATGGACCAATGCCCTGTCTCCGGGTCGAACTCCTAATTACAGTAAGGAGTTCCCTATGCCAGGGCAGCCTCGGCCCTTATTCCATCCCCCCGCAGGAGGATGCACCCGGAGGCCCTGGCTGCCTGCCAGCCCCTTGATGTTGGGCAGCTCTGTCTCCAGGGTGCAGAGGTAACACATTCCTGTCCACTAGCACTAGGGTGACTGAGTCTCACATGTGCTGTTGGAACTGCACAGAAAAACATAAAAATGAAGCTGGCACCCAGAAGGGAGAAGCCCGGGAGATTGGGGGACCAGGAGCAGCCTTGGTTGCAGGGAAAGTGATTCTGGTATGAGCCCAGAAGGAGAGGAGAGGCCAGGAAGGACTCAGACTTCCAGGGTTAGTCCAGTGGTCCTGATCTGAACGCTGGTAGAAACCTGGGCAGTAAACACCTTTCGGATGGATGCTGATGAAGGCAAAAAGGGGGAAATATCACTACAGAAACTGGGTAGAGGCCACTGTCAATCCTGTAATGGGGTCTGCAGGCCTGGCTTCCTCCCTTTGGGTGCCGAGGGATGCTGTGGACCCATGCAGGGCTCACATGGGGGTACATGAGCCATCAGCTCAGAGTTGCCACTGTGGTCCACATCTTGCATGGCGAGCAGGTGCCCCTCGCCCCCCAGAAGTGTTAAGCTGCCGCATCTGATTCCACCCTGAGGAGACATGGGCTGCGTTTCCAGTTAGTGTTGGCTGCTGGGTAGCCTGAGTCTGCCTCCATCGTGAGGCAGGATTGTATGAGACCCTGGGTGACTAACACTGGCAGCCTAGAAGGTAAAAGTGAGGTCAAAATTCAAAATGTGGCTCGTGTGCTTGTGGTTTGTACTTGAATTTTTGCTGTTGTTGTTTTGAGTCAGGTCCCCCTATGTATTCTAGGTTGGCCTTGAACTACTATATAGTCCAGGCTGGCCTCGAACTTGTAGCAATCCTCCTGCCTCAGCCTCTCAAGTCCTGAAGTGATAGGCATGTGCCATCATGCCCAGGTTAGCGGTTCATACTTTAAACATCTGGACTATTAAGGATGGAATGAATTACAGAAAATTTTCTCACTCTCTTGAAGGAATTATAATGCAAATGGAAGGTTAACACTATTCCTATCTATAACCATATGTAGGGGAGTGTGGAAAGTTGACTCCACCCTACTGATAGGGAGACTGATGTTCTGGGCATCCGTAACAAAGTGACATGAGCCATCTGGATGGCATGCGGCTCGCGGGGTTGTCAGGTGGTGCTGGAATGGGTGAAGACTTTTTGGGCTTCGGGGATGGAATGGATGAATTCTGTATGTGAGAAGGACTTGAGTTTGGGGGTGGGGAGCCTGGGGTGCAGTGATAGCCATGATCCTTCTTTCCAAAACCCATGCTTTAATTTCAGTTCCACTCTAGAGGAAAGAGGAGACGTCAAGAGATGGCGCCATTAGGAAATGGTAGGACAGGAGGGACCAGTGAGTGCTGTGATTAGACAGGAGAGTCGCCTTCATGGGAATGCGATGGGCACAGAGGGCAGATGACTCTCTCCCTCTCTTCACTCTCCCTCCCTCTTACCTTCGCCCATAGAGCAGCATAGAAACAGAGCCCCAGCGAGGGTCAGCGCCTAGGCTTCGCGGGCTCCAGATTGAAAAAGCGCACTTTTGTGCCCTGCGCATCAGCCGGGCTCACAGTCTCTGAGAGCGGCACTGTGCGGGCCAAGGCTCCGTGCTCCGTGACTTGCCTTCCCTCCTCTCCCTCCTCCCCTCCTTGCCCCCCTCTTCCTCCTCCTCACATTGTCCTTGTCACTGTCTTTGTTGTTGTTGTTGCGCGGCTGCTGCTGATATAGGAGCTGTCGGTGTTCTTATTCCTATTTTTATACTTTCTCTTCCTCCTCTTCTCCTTTTCTTCTGTTCCTCCTCCTATTCCTCTTATTCTTCCTCCTCCTTCTTTGCTTGCGTAGTCTCCACTACAGCATTGTTATGCAGCTCGGATCTGATTTCTTTCTGATGCTTTTACCCATTACCTCTCTCCAGCCTCCCCAGGCAGCGGAGAGCAGTCTCCTGCTTGCTTGTAAGATCCTCCATACCCCTTATTTGCGATGTGCGCCACGTAGTTGCTGTTAACAGCGAATGTATATTTTTTAGGTAATAAATGTATCCCGATTCTTTCTTTCTTGTTAAACTTTTTCCCAGTGAACAGCACATCGGAGTAGTAAGCGTGGCAAATGTTTGGTTCGGAGTTAATGTAGCCGAGAACCCTCCCAAGTGAGCCGAAAGCTACAAGCGTCACGCATCCTCCAGCATCAGGGTTCTTCACCGCTAAGGTCTGCATCTAGATGCTCCTGTGAAGCTTCAAGTGCTCCTAGGTGGGCTTTGGTCAGCAACTGGGTCACGGGACTGATACTTGCCAGTGGACTGGTCCACCGCTGAGTTTAGAGGTAAATGCGGCCATGGGAGGTGAAGTCTGCCCGAGGAGGGGGCCACAGGGGGCGTGGCCTGGAAGAGTCCAGCTCCCTCCTCCTCCCTTGATCTCTCTTTGCCTCCTCTCCCCACTCCATGAGCTCTTTCTCCACTGCCAGGCCTCTCTGCCAGGCCGGCCTGCTTTGCAGACAGCTAGCTGTGGACTGAAAATTAAACCTTTCCTCCCTGCAGTTGTTGGTATCAGCTTTTTAGATCCAGCACTGAAAAGGTAACCGTGACACTGGTAAATATGCTACTTGTGTGTCTTGAATTTTCCAGGAAAGTCACTTATTCTTAATGTCCTGGTACCCTGTCTGGTTGACGTTTCACAAGATTTATCCTTTGTTCTCAATCAATAGTGTTATTAATGGTTACTTTAAAGTAAGTCAGAAGGGTTGGCTGGCATTTCAAATTGTATTTCCAGTTTAAGTAGCACGTGGTCTATTTCAGTGAATAGTGTTCTTACTTTAACTAATTGTTATCTCTATGAGCATCAATAATCTCTCTCTCTTTTTTTCCCATTTCTCTGGCACAACACACAGTACTTCTGCTCTATGAACAACTTTCTTTAGACGAGGTTTGCTCTGAGAAAAGCTACTTGAACAATCTCATTCTGACCCACGCGAGGGCAGAGGCTGGGCCTGCAGGGCACCATCACAAGGGTTGGTCCTCATTTACCTGCAGTGCTGGGGGGAAGCCGTGGACTTCCCGGGCAGTGTGGCTGGCTGAAAAGCCTGTGCAGGAGGAGGATGGCTCATCAAGCTCGCCGTGGTAGCTTGGCTGACTTTGTCTTGAATGAGTTTCTTGTCAGTTAGTCTCATGTTCTCTCTGGCGAGATGGTGATTATAGTTCCTAAATCCTTATCTAGGACGAAATGACGGTATCTGTGGAGGAGGAGAGACAACAAAAATATCTACTGCGTGGAGACTCTGGAATGTACTAGATGTTCTACTAAAATTTGTCTTTTCTTCATTAGGGAGGGAGTTCAGGTCTGTAGGGATGCTTCCAAAATCAGTGCTAAATATTCTCTCTCTCAACCAGTTATACAGATTGAATTTTCAGAACAGTTTAATTTTAGCTCTAGTGCCAAGGTTATCTTGTTAATCAGATCCAGTATATGTCCATTTTTAATGCTCTTTCTTTCTTTCTTTCTTTCTTTCTTTCTTTCTTTCTTTCTTCCTCACCAAGAATTAAACTCAGGACCTTGTGCTTGCTAGGCAGGTACTATGCCACTGAGCTATATCCTCAGAACCTTTCCTGGATTTTATTTTTGGTTAAAATAACATAAAAATGTGAAACTTTGAAAAATTGGAAGTATTATAATGCCTGCTCTTTAAAATTTACAAAATAATTTGAGATATTTCATCATCTACTAGAATTAAATACATATCTCATACAATTAAATTAGTATGTATTTAAAGATTACATAAGTGCTATTGGTTGGAAAAGGAAAAAATAATAATACTCAATTATGATGTATCTTATTTTCATCCAAGAATGGCCTTTAAATGCCTGGAAAAGGTGGAAGAAGCTTATTTTGTGTAGTGTTTTTGCTCCTTTGTAGAGCTGTGTGACTGGGAAGTAGACCCCCAGAAAGAGGGTGCACAGGACCCTGCCTCACAGGCTGACTTCATCTCGAGTTATAGAAAATAAGAGGGTTTGCTGAAAAACAATGTGAAAACAGTACGAGTTTCCCTTCCATGGTTTCTTTTTTATATGTGTAGCTTTTAATCTTTGGAGAAACATTTGTAGCCCTGCTGCCTGCAAAAGTGATGTTTGGCCGTATTCTGCAAACTTGCAAAGCTAGTAACTCATAAAATATTCCTGAAGTTGGCAAGTTTCGCAAGATGAAAGGTTCACACAGCTCTTACAAGTAACTAGAAAGGAGGCCAGTGTACTAAGCACCAGCACTGCAATTTAAAGCCTCACATTGGATACAAGGCTGCGTTTGAATTTTATCATGGAAGCAGGGGAGTACCTCCTACTGCGCTTACCTCTCACTGGCATTTAAGCTTGATAGAACTTTCCCCAAGATAATTAAAAACATGAATGGAACACAGCTCTGTCCTTTCCTCTTCCTTGTTTCCTTAAAATAAGTTCAGAATTTCTCTAGGAAGAATATTTTCACATTCATAGCTAGTTCGTTTTTTGGCCCTCTAGCTTGCAAAATAGGTTTCTAGCTTCTGCCAGCTCTTGCAGCCAAGGAGAGTGAGCAGCCCATGCAGGTGTCCCGCACTGGCTGGAACTGAAAGCTGCACAGATTGGTTTGGAGGACAGAACCTGTCTCGGTTCTCTTTGTTGCTTTTGCCAGATGCCATTAGAGAGCAATCATATCTGTTCTGAATGACAGTGTTCCTAACAAGCAGATCCATTGTCAATACATCAGTGATGTCACGGAAAAATTACATGTATGCAAGTCTATGTATGAAAAGTGAATCAGCATTGTGGCCTGCGAGCTTTATTTCTACAAGTGTGTGCCTTGAAAAGGACCAGCTAGGAATGCACTGGAGCCAGCTAAGCAGATCTGCTGTCGCTTCTCTCTGTTTTAATTTCCCAATCTACTTTGCAGTCATGTATTTAGAAGGGGAAGTAAATATAAAAACAAATCTATGGAGTGAATTGGCATCAAGATTTATGTTATTCACTTTATAAAATCAAAATACTAGAAGCCATTGTAGATAATATATGAAAGCCGTATCCAGTAGATTATGTCTTCATTCATAGAATATGTACAGCTTCCTTAATATATTTTTACTTAGCCAACCTTTAAAATTCTAAAATTCTCCATGACCTTTTGAAAGGTGCCACCTGAACTACCAATATTTGCTCCCTCACATTTCTGCATTTTTTACTTTGCTTAATGGGACCAGAGATAGACAACATGCACTAGGGCTTAGAACGAGTTTCATGCAAAACATGGGATGGAAGTCAGCAAGTGAGGTCTCTGATGGAAGGCTTTGTCCTTCTCTTGTAACGGAATTGCCCATGTTTTCAATAGAGATAGAATTTTTAAAGTACGCATCCGTTTTTGAAACCTATCTTTTGAGTTCCCTGACCAAAAAGGTAGTCTTCATGAAGGAAGGTAAGAAAGCGTTCCTACTGAAGCACCACACAGACTGCAAAAGCAGAAAGCCCTTCAAAATATAATATAATGATGGCGCTGACAGTTTTATTTTGATCCCAGAATATATACAACAAAACTTCATCTAATTTAGAGACAGTGTTAGAAATTAAACATATAGAAAATGTAAATGTATTGCACATAGTTAGGAGACAGGAAAGCCTGGCCTATGGCAATGCCAGATTTCGAGAGGTGTGCTAAACCTGTAGCCATTCCCTGCCTGGAAACGTGAGCCATACTTCTATTACCAGAACGCAATGTTTAGAAATCTATTATTAAGGATTAACTCCTTCGTGATATAAAGAATGAGTGAGTCAATGAATGAATATTTCTGGGGAAAATTTTCATGACTTATTACAATTTTCTTTCTAGCTTCATGCTATAGTGAGTCACATTCTATTAATGTTATTGAATAGATACAGCAGAAAGCAAAGACCAGACAACACCCAGTCTAGTGGTCTCAGTAAAGTCTTCAGATGTGTTGCCAGAGATGAGAAACTCAAAGTATACATAATTTAAAGAGAAAAGAGAAGACAGATAATGGGAAAGGGAAGACTGATCTTTTGCAGAGGGAGGGGATCAGGAGACGGAGGGAGGAGGGAAGGGAGGAGGGATTGAACCAGAACCGGCCTGTGTTATGGGGTGTGGCAGCTCCCAGGTTGGAGACAATCCTTACACTCTGCAAATATGTACTAATAGCTCTGAGTTTTAAAAAGATAAGCTCTTTCACAGAATGTCCGAATCAGATAAGGCCACACTGACCAGAATGGACAAAGGCAAAACAGAAAACACTTTTTCATCATGTCTGACCAGGGACAAAACACGACCAAGGTCCAAGCCGCAACATGCGAAATACGTGCTCTTCCAACTGCTGCTGGTTTACTGATGACATTAGGCTCAGTCTACTCTGCCGTCGTTACAAGATTCTGTGTCCTGAGCAGTTACAGAGCTGCTCTCTGCCTTCCAAACCCCTTCCTCACGTAACTCCAGAAGCACCTCAGTCACTTAGCCAAATCACGCCCCTATGTTTTGAATAAACACCCTTTCAAGCCGTAACTCCACACTCTCTGTTGTATGAAGTCTGTTCTGCAGCAAGATAAATAAACTTGGGCTTGGGTGGCCCTGGTGGCCTCTTGCTGTGGGATCCAGGTAAGGGGAACAGTGCAAAGCCATGGGGAGAGGTCTTTACCTAATGTCCTGGAGGAACAAGGCATGAGACACCTAAGGACACCAGAGAAAGCAGTGAGGGCAAATAAAGATAACGGGACACAAAGAACAAATTCCTCTGCTGCTAGAATTTTATAGAACTCCGCACTGCAGCCCATGATAACTTATAGGTTACTTTATCTGATTGAAAAAAAATGTATGAGGATCAGAGGCAGGAAGACTTGTTCTGTATGCTGTGTTTAAATTACAATTAAGTTTCCAGCTGGAGATCTCCAAACACCGTGGAGGCCTCCTAGGGCTGGTGTCTGCCTCATTCTATTCTAGGCACCCTCAGCAATATCACCTTAGAGCAACAGCTGTTCAGAGCACTAAGGTCTGCATGAATTTTTCCTCCACTGCCTGGCAAGCTGAAAAGCAGTGAAATATTCTCAGTTCATTCCAGGTTCAGGTATCCCTGGGAGCAATTGTCCCTGTGTAGTCAGAAGGGAAAGCACTAAGATTGCAAAACGGAGGTTCAGGAACTTAGTGTAAACTGCCCTTTGTGGGAAATTCCAGCTGGGACCTCACAGACAAACACCAGATAGTAGAAGATCAGTAGCTAAATTACCCCGCGCAAACGTCCTGCGGTATGAAGCTAGCTCCAGCTCTCTGAGCTAACAGCAAGGTGCTGGCTTGACAACGAGAAAACCTGAAGAAATGTGGATAAATTCAAGAATTTCTACCTGTATGGTGCACACAATTTTTAAAAATATCTGCCAGAGAATAAATTCAGCTATTAAGACATAAAACAGGAATTTCAAGGTTTTAAGGTGTTGATTAGAAAATAAATAGCTACCAGTATATTGCAATTAAATATTTATAATTTGAATGCTAATATAAAAACCTCAGAAAAGTCATTAAGATAGTTAAGCTTGTCTAAATCCAAATTTAAAAACCAAACATTGAAAATCTGGCACTTTAAAAGAAATGGCACTTCGTGACATTATTTTTAAAAGGAGCTTGTATAACACCTGTATCTCCTTTTCCCTTTATTTTAGTGCATATTTCCTTCTTAAATTCTCAAATCAGTTTAAAAAATTTTATTGTTAAAATGTGTGTTTTAAAAATGGCAAGACATGTGTGTTTACATTTAGTGAGCTATGACCTAACCCAACTAAGCTCTATAACCTGTAGCCAAGGCAGAGGTGCGGCTGTCACCAGCTCCCTAATTGTCATCCAGTTAAAGCTTTCCATATTATCTGGAATCAAATTACCTTTTCAGCAGCAATGGCCTCCCTTTCTAAACCCCTAAGCACAGCTTTGTCCAGGATCAGTAGCACTAATCTTAGCCATAACAGGACTATGTCACATCTCAACTCATTGGTTTTAGAAGACAGTTTTTAAGATGACTGAAATTTCAAGCATCTGGGATCTAGTACTTAAATAAAACATTTTCAGGTGAGGGTTTCAGTCCTGTCTCACAAACGATGGAAAGCTCTTGAAGAAAGATCTGTATTTAAAGGATATCAGTCCACCTTCGATTTGGGGAAAAAACAAAGACTTTTGGCAACACAGATGATGAATTATTGAGAATCAGATGTGGCTGGCGTACAGAGAGTCAGTGTAGGAGTTAAGCAATTTAAATAGCAATGAAAATAACAAATAAATAATGATTAAGAATAACAATTAAAATAAACAACAAAATTGGAGGTAAATAGTTAAATGTAGATATACTGTAACCCATTTGAAAGGAGAGGAAAGTGTGTGGCCAAACACGAAGAGCGATCATATCTAGAGGAGTGATTCCATGCCGGGGCTCTGGGAGGGGAACATGTCCTGCGCTCATTTGGGGGGTGGCCAAGCCACTAGGGGACAAAGAGAAATAGGAGTCAGGGCTCACGTACTCCAGTAGTTCCCCACTAGGCTCATTTTATGTCAAAATTACCCTCTGTGAAGAAAGAAAGCAGCAGCATTATGGATTATTTGATTGTTGGTCCAGTATAAACTGGGGGAGATGGGCACCTGGGTATCCCTGGGGGTCAGTGGGAGCCAGGCCAGGCCCCGGGACGCTCGTCCGACCTGGAGCGGGGGTGCATCTGCCGGGGACCCCTCCCGCTCTCCTGTGCACTCCGCCATCCCCAGGTGGCTGCGTGCACGTGCAGGGCAAGCGCTGTGGACAAGTAGACACTCCCTGTGCTGAGGTGATCATCGCGTTTGTCTGAAGTGTACAGATATTCTTAATAAATAAGAAAGAAAAGAAAACCACAGTAACAACAGCAAAAAAATTCATTGCTGAGTAAAATTCCAGCTGCATTCTGTCACTCTACCTGTATTTTTCTTTTTAAAGCAAAACTAACAAAATAGTCCCAGTGAAATATTCTTCACAACAGAAGTCTCTTATCCGCAGAATAGGTGTGAGACCCATGTGTGGACCGTTTGATCACCAGCCTAGTCTAGGATCTGTTTCTCATAAAACATGGACTTTTTTCTTAAATCCACTTTGTCATTGAGGCCGTTTAGCCTGTTGATGGCTAATGAGTCATTTAAACCTTTTACAATGTCACTGACCATTTCAAATAGTTTTCCACTGACTAAAACCCATAACGTGTCATGTTTTGTTTCGTACAGGAGTACACTCAGTCCTTCCTGATTATCTAGGACTGAATATGTCCTGATGACTTTTATTTCCTTCACCATAATTGCCTGTATTTTCCCCTGATTTCTACGTCTCTAATTTTCTTTCATTATGTTCACCTTCTCCTTTCCACTTGTAGCCATAGAAAAATTCCTCTTTAGCTTCCCTTGTTAAAACATTTCTTTATTGCTTTTTCTAAGAAGAGGTTCTCATGACGTCTGCCTTAGAATTAGTAACACTCTGGTCCACTTGATAACATTCTCAAGAGTTTCTTTCTTATTACAGTCAATTCTGTGACAGACCGTGTTTATCAAGATTATAGGATCCATAATGACATTTACTGGTTGTGTCTTTTCTGCCACCTGGTGTATTTCCTTGGTCTTTCTTTGTCTTTCCTGAAGTTGACATTATTTTGAGAGTTAAAGGTCAGCCTTTTGTAGAATGACCCTCAGCTGGACTTACCTGATTTTTTATGGACAAATTCGCTTTATACGTGGCTGAAGGATGCTCTGGTGGTGATGTTTTTCTTTCATCCACAGTAAGCGAAACAGAGAGGAATAAGGTGATGCTTTGTCTAGGTGTCAGTGATGCAAATTGCCATGGTGTTTTTAATATTCACCCAGCTAGGTTCCTGCTCCATGGCTGTTGATTTTTACTTTGTGATTCATAAGAAAAATATGTAAATAAGTATTTTGAGAATATCTAAATACCTTGATGCTTATCAAATTTTCAACTGTTACAACCACTGATGGACTTTAATTTCATCTCTCTCTGTCATATCTCTCTCTCTCTGTGTCTCTATATCTTTTTCTAAAATACATAGTTTGCTTTTTCTTTAAAAAAGAACTTTTTTTTCTTTTACTCATTTAGCTTTTTTATTTATATCCACTTGGGTTCATGAGTTATTTTACTCAATGAGGTAAAACGACGGTTGTATATTTTAGTCTGCACCATGTCTGTTTCATGTCTATCTGCCCCTGGTGATGTACCTACCCAAGCCCCTATCCCTTGGGGACAGAAATCCAAATTTCCAGTATTTCAGGAGTGGAGCAAGTTACACTCCTAACAGATTCCTTCAGGAATCAATGTGAGGCACATATAGGCACAACTAAGTACGTGACATTCAACGCCATGCGACTCTGAGAGAGCATGCAGTGTCCCAGTCCCCTCCGATCAGGCTTCTCCTGCCAAGGGCTGACCGCAGTGGGGTGGGACGCACAGCCCTGCAGTTCCCGCGCATTGGAGAGCGAGGCAGCAGAATCACAGGTGTGAGCTTGGTCTGGGTAACTGAGATCTTGTCTCAAAACAATTTAAAAAAAAAAAAGTGGAGTCTGTAGCTCAAGGTAAAAACCCTGAGTTCAATTCCCAGGACTGGAAAAGAGAAAAAAAAATGATAATATTTGGTTTCCAAAACATTTGCAAATTCAAGAATTCTGAGAAAGGCATTGTGGACCCTCATATATTCATAGAGTACAAAATGAAAGCTGTATATAAAATCTAGAATTTGAATGAGTATGAGGTGCACTTAATTTTGGAGGAAAATATATAACATATTAATTGAGAATGTGTGAATAGTTAAAATATTCAAAAATAAAACTAAGCATGTATGGAAACAAGTTGGTTATTTATTTATTTATTTTTATTGTTTGATATATATATATATATATATATATATATATATATATTTTTTTTTTTTTAAGTCCTAGGTACTGAACCATATCCTTCACACTGAGCCGCACCTGTAACCCTTTGTCATGTTTTATTTTGACACAGGATCTTGCTAAATCACCCAGGCTGGCAGCAAACTCATGATCCTCCTGCCTCAGATTCTTGAGTGGTTGGATTTATAGACAAGAGTGACTAAGCTTAGCTTTATAATACCTTTATTGCCATTTAAAGCTCTCTAATCAATTGTGCTAAAATACTGTATTGATATCAGTCTGGGCATTTTTTTATTTATATAAGTATACATAATCTTTGAAAACTTTATCTATTACTTCACTAAAATTTATCTGAAATGTTGTTCAGGTAGTGATAAAAGGCAAGTCTGATAATTTTAGATTTAAGACTTTCCATAAGAAATCATCTATCCAAAGAAGTTATTACATCCATAAAAGATTTATCAAAACAAAAGTTGCACAGAGACATGTGTAAGACTTCTTGAGACTAATTGTAGGACATGTTACGATGTGTCCCTGTCTGGTTCCAAGGTAAATGCTGACAGTTTACTTTTCCTCATTGCTCTGATTTTCATCTAGGTGACAGGCTGCTGCAGCTAACCATCGCAACCAAAGCATGAATGAAGAAGCTTGGTTTCTAGGGCAACCTTTTCAGATGTAGGGTGATCTTCATACAAATTTCTAATATTATTTCTTCAGCAACAGTGCCATGATAATAGGGAAAAGGCACTAACAATTATTGAAAATCAGGACTATATTCCATATAAAATACCCCCATCATCCTTAATCAATCAAATACCATTTTCAGTCTCTAATGATGTATCAGATGACAGTTATTAACAGGAAATTAGGACCTTCTTTTTTGAGTACATTATTTAATCTTATTCTTGCCCCAAAGCATCTATTGAATATGTCATATCTTAAATTTACAAAGGCTAAATTAGAGGAAAACATTGTGATTTCTACAGGTTGTGTTTCTTGTCACCTACTGTGTCAATACATTATCTATAATAGTTCCTCCACATACTTTTAATTCACTCTCAGAAAAAAAAATCACTTCATAGTTTTTCTAAAAGCATTTCTCCTTGGATTGAAAGGATTGCCATTTCTGCATGCTGACTTGAAGTAAAAAGGAATGAAAATGAAAGCTATTTTCATTTTCCAAATATGGTCTTTGAAGTTTTCAAAGTAATGCTTGACAAGAGAAAGACCAGATAAAAATGTTACTTCTTCTCTGGGAAGAAGGAGGAGGAGGAGAAGGAGGAGGAGGAGGAGGAGGAGAGGATATAGAGGAGAGGGGAAGGGAGAGAGGAGGGGGAGAGCAAGGGGGAGATGGAGGAGGAAGAAAAATGAAACACCTCAAAACAGAAATTTCCCACAGTGACACTCTTTCTGGGACACTATTCATAAAATCATTCCATGGCTTGACTTCTGTGTCATGCTTTACAAAAGTACAGCATTTATTTGACTGAAGACTAATTTGAGGAATTACTTTTTCTTGATTTTAACCCTGTAACCTCAGAAAGAGTGAAATAAAGGTGCCCCTTTCATCAGGATGAGCACCCTCAGCACACACAACTATTACCCCTTCCATCCTGATGCACTAACTATGGATGCCGGACCACCCGGGAGCTATGCTATGGGTGGCAAGGACATGCCCTTCACACAGTGGCTTTTACTGAACTCCAAGCAGTCATAGGTGGGGCTTTTCAGAGGCAGCTGGACCTAGGTGTGTGAGGCTGGAATTGACTCATGTTGCAATGCTAAGACCGAGAGTACTAGGGTGAAGAGTGTGAGCACTACCTCCTCGAAGTAGCCTGGATAAAAACAAGGAACAGAAAGAGCTGTGGTGATCTCTTATTTGCTTTGCAACCTTCTGCCTACCACGAACTGCTTCACTTCTGTGATATCTGTCTCCTGTGCCACTCTGTGTTGGAGCTAGCTGAGTATGAACTGAAACTTCTACAAACTGTGTGCTCAATAAACCTTTCCTCCTTCCACTTGTGGGTGTTGGATATTTTGACTCAGTCATAAGGAAGAGAAACTAAGACAGAACTTGGTACAAGAGAAGTAGGGTCATAGCTGACCATGTAGTTAAAAAGCCAGTGGTTTGTAGGAAGAGTTTAGAAAGGTTTCAAAGTGTCTATTGAAAAAGTAGAGCTGAACTGCCTTGTTTGGTACTTGACTGGAGATTCCGGTCAGAGCTCAGGAGACCAGAAGGCTGATAGAAATCCTGCCAGCAAAGACCAGTCTTGGGAGGTTTCTGCAGGAAGAGAATGATTGCCTTGGCTGCTGGCCAACAGGCAGAATGTTATGCCTTGGCAGAAAGTTTGTCTGCATTTTGCTTGTGTCTAAGACTTTGCCTGAGTTTGAGATTAAGGTGGGGTGGACTAATTCATCTGGCAGAAGAAATTTCAAGGCAGTCTAATATTGAAATGTTGGCATGGCTGCTTTGGGGCTTTTAGTCAGATCTATGTTGAGAATCAAGAGTAAAGAGCCCAGCAGAATGATTTAAAATATGAATTTACCCAGCTCTAATAAGGTTGTGGCCTGTGAAGATAGAACAGAGGAAAAATTGGTCACTGAAAAGACTAGGAAGAAAAGGCCAAGTATTTCAGAAAAAGAAAATATAGCCTGAGAACACCACAGAAAGCAGCAGGACTCCACCTTTTGCAGTTTCAAAATTGCAAAAGTGAAAGACTGCTTTGAGAAGGGATTTGCAGAGAATCATGTTCCAGAATGGCAGCCACCTTGGGAAGTTGTTCCACAGGATTTGGTTCAAAGATATTGGACCCCTACAGCCAAGAGAGTAGGAAGCCTGTCTATGTATCCAGCTGGCAGCAGACTGTGGCATCCCTATGGCATTGGTTTTAGCTGCATGCAGATTGCAAGAGTTGTGGGGTTGGGAAGGCTTCTACAGAGATTTCAGAAGAATGCCCCGGGAGGCCAGGCAGTGTGCCCCTGAGAAGGCAGCACGTGAAGCTGTGAATGTGAGGCCAAAGGTGCAGTGCAGACCTCTGAAGTTTTGAGAAACCTAGAATGAGGATCATATGAGGAAACCTGTAAGGGAGGAGCAGAGCCAGCCCAAGAGAGAAGCTACCACCACCAGACGTGCTGTAGGAGTGGAGCCCTCCAAGCCTTTTGGAACTCCCAGCTTGCCGCCTACTGCTGAGGATGCTGGAAGTAAAACCGTGAGATTCGATGTTTGTCCTGCTAGGTTTTGGTCTTGCTCTGTTCCCATTCCTTATTATCCCCATTTGTAACTTTTGGCATGGAAATGCCAACCTTGTGCCATTGAAAATTGGAGGTATTTAACTTTCTTTTAAGTTGTACAGGGACTCACATCTAAGACTTTGCCTTAAATCTCAGACAAGAATTTGGAAGTGGACATTTTAACAATTCTGAAATTGTTAAAACATTGACAACTCTTAGAAATGGACTAAATGTCTTTTGCATAAAGGGATATGTATGTGTTTTGGGGACACCAGGGGATGAATGTTGTGGATTATGTTTAGATGTGACCCCACAGTCTCTTGAGGTCACAGGTAGAGCTTTTCACAGGTAGCTGGATCAGGAGTGTATGACACTGGGGTTGATTCATGGTACAATATTAGGCTCAAGGGCCCAAGGATTAAGGATGTGAGTGTCACCAGCCCTAAGTATTCTGCAAAAGACATAAAGGATAGAAAGTGCTGTAGTCATCTCTTGCATGCTTTGCTTCTTCTGCCCACCACAAATTGTTTCTTCTCTGCCATGCCACCCTGTCTTGGATCCAGCTAATTATGGAGTGAAACCTCTACAAACCATGAACCAAATAAACCTTCCCTCCCTTAACTTGTAGGTGTTGGGTGTGTTGTCTCAATCATGAGAAAAGGAGCCCAGACAGGCATTTTGGCACCAGTTTGTCTTCTAGACATTAAAAGGAACAATCACAAGAACCTCACCAGTGTTCCCATTGCTTCCACATTACTGAGAACATCAACCAAATCAGGGAATAGCCACTATCTCAAAGGGGAAAGTCTTCTCAGGTCTCAGGATCAGGTTTCTGTCTCATTTAGAAAACTGGATTCCTTCTCTCTGACCCTAATATCATAGGCTCTATGTCTCTGAACTTCATTCTGATGGTTTTGAATACTGGAAAGTTTAGGGTTTACAGTTTGCTACATCTCTGCTTCTCTTGGGATGTTTTCTTCAGTGCTTCTATCTGCTAGTACAGCCCTGATTTTGCTATTTCCTATCCCATTACTCTCTATTATTCAACTGTTTATTTTTACCTTTTCATTTTGTAGATTTTAAGTACACAATACAGAAAGCAAATAGGAAGTACTTGTTTAAAATATGCTTCGGTTTTTTGCTTAGAACTGAAACTTACTTTGTCCATAATTAATGACTGATATTATACCAATTAGATTTAGTGTATTTTCTTATTATAGATACAGGATATGTATTGGTTACATAAGCCCAACTCTGGAATCATTGTTAGCTTTGCCCTCTAAATGTTTTTTATTCTTTAATGAGTGTTTTTCTTCTCAAGTTATGCTTTTGGGTATTTCTTAAGTACTTTACAGTTTCTTCTGGTGTAGCTCAAACTTGAGATTTCAATTAAAAACCTGTCTAAACTGTAATTCAGGTATTCAAAATATTTAAGTATGGTAATCAGTGAGTGTCTGAGAGATGTTTCATCTCAGTCCCCAGGGCAAGAGTACCACCCTGTGGGAGCTAATGCAAAAGATTCCCTGCAGAAGTTTCCAGAAGATGTTCTTTCCATGAAGATTTTATGCACAGGAAGGGTCCCAAAGACATCCCCCAGTAATTGTTTGGTTAGTTGCAAATAGAAAATACGAGCAAGTGAAGAAGACTGACACCTTATGATGAGGCTGACATTTATTGAATATTTATTTCCATCACCAGGTTTTTTTATATTTGAGTTTTTAAAACACTTTTTTAGTTTTTTATGGTCCATAAAATATTGATATACCTCTGTAAGTATGCTCTCAATAGGCCAACAGACTTCCTGGGGAGAACAGTAAGACTTCCTGGGGAGAATAGTAAAAGAGGCAGATATAATGTGACACTTACAGCGCTGAACTCAAGCCAAGAGTTCGTACTGTGAGAATGTGAGAGCCCAATTCTCTCCATCTTAAAACTTCTTGGAGTCTCGTGACTTCCATTCCCCTCAATTATTTTATTTCAGATACCTGAATTTTTAGTTATTATTTAGAATTTCCAACTTTCATTAGTATGTGTGCTCTATCCTTTGAAAACTAGACTTGTGTTAAACATTGAGTTTAGGATAGACTTGTGTTACTTATTAATTTTTAAGTATTTTTGTAACAGAATGATACAGAATAATGAGAACCAGTGGAAAGGGAGACTCTGTTTTCCAACTGAGATAATTTTCAGCTTCAAAAATTCGAGTAGGTTTTCACTGTCCTATCTCTGCTTGTGCTCCACCTCCCAAAAGAGTTAGGATATTTGTGCAGCAATCATTTTTGTATAGCTGAAAATTGCACATTCCTTTCAAGAATGGGAGTGTTATAAGTTTAACTGGAAAGCAATGTAGCTATCTTTGGTTTGACTACAAACTAAGAGCCCTCAATTAATAAATTATGTTTCATGTAGAGCTCAGTAATCACACCTTGTGTGTAGCACTTCCTAGAGGTTTTGTGTCTGTTGCATTCTTTGCTATTAGATATCACCCTTCCACATGCGTTGTGCATACCCTGACTTTAGCTTCTCCTTCCAGCCTCGATTCTGTCTGGATTTCCTTCCCTTCCTGTCTTTCATATCCTTCCTTTTAAATATGACATTTTTGTGGAGATCCACCCTGATTATACCACCAAATACTGTACAGTTCCTCCATCTTGACTCCTTTTTGCTGCTCTGTCCTGCCCATCAGACCCGGTCCTTTGTGATCATTTGCTTGTCCCAGGCCTCCCTCCGTTAAGAGGGAGGTCCCATGGGAGCTGCTTTCCTCATTAACTTGTCTCAAAGGCTTAGTAGGGCAGGAAGTAACTTCTAAAATTATTTGTGTGTGTCTTTACCAGGGCTGGGTCAAAAAAGGACAGAGAGAGCGAGATCTGAGATAAGAAATTTTCTTAGTTCATGAGATTTTAAATTAGCCAGTTTGATAAGAGGTAGGTAACGTGATACATGTGAAAATGAAATTCGTATGTTGATAAAAGTTTATTGTGAAAGCAAACTAACTCGGCATTAAAGTTGTGGAACACTAGAGAAAAAAGTCAAAGAGCACCTGAAAATGTAATGTTACTTATTGATTCATTGATACATTTCACTGATTCATTTTACAGAGGACTTGTGTTCATCTATAGATTACAGGGGACATATGTTCATCTACAATTACTGAAATATTAATAAAAGACAAAATACAGTTTTTTCATTGATAACTTCATATGGCTATGCATTGGCTTATGACATTATATAATCTGTGAGACATTAGAGTACCCTTGGTCATCTAGGCTGGGTATAAATTTACATAGATCATTAAATATTTTTAGTTGATCTTTGGGTCATTTTATGAACACATGTGTGTATTATGTGCACAGCTGAAGATCAATATAACTTCAGCATGTAATTTTTACATTTCCCAGTTAGCACACTGATTGATTGTGTCATTGAAAAATATTTGTTAATTGGACAGATGGGTGAACATTATGAACTCAATTTCAAGACTACATTTTTAGAAATATGATCATATCCTTCTCCCCCAGGGAAAAAGGCATTTTTACAGTATGTCCTCTTATGAATGAGTTTTTGGAGGGCAATTATGTTAGAATTGAGAAGATAATTTTATAAGATGCCCAGTGTTTCTAAAGATGTATATCCTTGTGTGGTTCCAAATCATAATACTGGGCTTTGAGTCTGCTTCATGAAAGTAACTGCAAGGAGCAGTTACTTGTACACACTTTCATTTTGACACTGTGTTGAAAAACTAATGATTGCACTTTTCATTACTAGGTGTTATCTGACATATTCTAGGAAATAATTTGTTCTTGTAGAATGGTGTAAAAATATATTTCACATTGCTGGTTGAAAACCCCTACTTTATATTAAAAATATTTCACTTACAACCTGAGAAGCACCAGCTACCATTCTACCACAGAAAAGAGACCGTCTGGATATCACCTGGGTGACACCAACACTGACCCTCAGACCTCTTCTTGCTCTGGTCAATGGCCTGATTTACCAACAGACTGTGGTGCTTCAAATTCTGAACCTCTCACTGGTCTCACAATTCCATTCTCCTCCAAGTGATTCTCAACACGTAAAGTACCGTTAGTGAGATTATGTATTATTGATGAAAACAGCTTTTATTACTCTGTCATATACAGAAAAATCCATTGTTGTGAAGTGGTATTTGCTGCATATTTCTTGCATACAAACATATTGTCTGCCACAGCATATTTCAAGTGTGTGTGACTGATAAAGTTGATAGCACTTCCATGACCTACAAATGAAAAGAATGAGACTCAGAAAGAGAAAATGGTTCCCAACAGGCTATATGCAGCTATAAAACAGTGGGTGCAGGATTCCGCCAATCAGAATTAAAACCATGGTCCTATGTCTTTCCAGTGCCCACAAAGTCGCCTGCTAATGATAATCAGCTGAGGTTTGCAACCCAGGGTGTCTCTGTGGAGACTGTTGTCTACCTTCACGGGGCACTGTCCAGAAACCGCCTTTTTATCAACAACCTCACACAGTTCTGTGTGTCAGTAAGCAGCTGACGGTTCCTAGCTCTGCTGTGTGCTCTGCATGGTGAGTTCTCCTCGCATTGTCCTAACCTTTAAAAAATTCAAAATAATTAAAAGAATTGTGTGATAAAAGGCCAAGGCTGGGATGAGCGTACCTAACAAAATGTTTAGGCAGGTTTACTTTTTAAAATGTTTTTCCCTAAGGCGCAATCCTTGGGGGGCCCAAGCCACTCCACCGAGATGAGCATGATTTCTGACACCCGGATCGTTCCCCAAAGCATCATCTGCGGGAAGACATTATTATTATTTTAACTGCACACTTACATTAGGTGATGACAAATCTGGGCAGCTCTGTTGAATTACGCTTCTCAGCAGCTTCAAGGCTCCCTGTCTGTAGTTAGTGGCTTCTGTTCTTTACTGCACCGATCAGAAATACAGCTCTGTTCATCAGTACAGCCTCAGATATTTATCCTCGCTAAGGATTTGCATGGTGGAAAGACTGTCCAGGGCCCATTCGTGCAGGGATTTTGCACTGGGATTTTTGGTTGTTGTGACTCCACATCAAGTGGGCACCCTGTTGGGGACATTGCCATGAGAGCTGGGGCTCTCCTTTATTGGGCTGCGGAAGAGGGAATGCCATGTAATTCTGCATTTCCAGGATCACAGTGCTGCAGGTGTGTGAGGAGGCGGAACAGGGAAGCCGACTAAGGAGGAAACTAAACATCTTTTGTGTCTGCGTCAGGGGTAAGGACAGCCCATCGAGTGCTGAAACTGAATGCTTCTCTTGCTGGGAAAAAATGAGACTGCTTCTTCATTATGATTTAAATGTTTAAATACCTGATGTGGAGAAAATAAATCACTTTTAAATTATGAGCAGGAATATTAGCAGGAAAAGCAACGTGACAAGCTTTTCCAGGAGAACCAACCTCGGGAAGCTTTAGTCTGCTAATATTAAAGAAATGTTTTGAAAACCCATATATTAAAATCTTGTGTGAAATAATTTTAGAAGGGGGTATAGTATTTTTATTTATAATAGGTACTTGTAATTAGTGCTTGTCAGAGATATATGCATAAGGAAATATGTATAATTTTAGAGGAAATAAAATTTTCAAAACTTCCCTGATATTCTTTTTAGCCCAAATCATGTAAATATATATTGAATGATATTCTATATCCTTTGAAAAGGATTCCAATTACAATGAGAAACAATTATTTGTAAAGTCAGAGAGTAACATGCTAAAATAAACTATTGAGTGAAAAACTTTCACTTGAGAGCTATATTCGTCCACGTCAGACGAATTTTGAAAGATTTTAATTAATTATTTTTGTTAAGATTTTAAGTTTCCATTTGTCTTCAGAGCTCTGTTCATATTTATTTTCACTGAGATTGTTTTCTTTTAATACTCTCCACACTAATTTTATGATTATGTTCAGAGTGGTGGACCCTTTTAAGACACATTGAATAAAATGTTAGAAGTAGTATCTTTGACAAATTCTAAGCTCAAATGGAAGAGTTACACTTTTTCTGTGTGTGCTAATTTGATGGGGGATAAATTTCAAAGTGAACTAGGTGAAATTACTTGGCTGTATGGATTAGCAAACTTCACAAAGTCCATTGTAAAAAATTTCAAACACTAGGACCCTGACAGGGTGGCTTCGGCATGCAACTTCTGAGGCTGAGGCAGGAAGATAACTTGAGCTCCAGTGTTTCCCATCAGTGGGGGCAGTTTAATGAGCCCCACCTCACCTCAAAAACAAACAAAGAAACAGACGCGACACATGCCTTAGAAATTAAATTGATATTTGTGGCAGTGTTAAAATTGAGTACAATTGGCAAAATTTGTATATTTGCATACAGTTTGATGATTGGCAAATCCAACCAGCAACTTGGATCATTATATGAAATTAGTGTGTAAAGACTGAATAAGGGGAAAATTTCAACATATCATTAAGTTTCTGACTGATAGAAATTCTTAAATCTAGAAGCTGGCTACTTAAAATTTAAGGAGACATTTTATTATCAAGGGAATCGGGAGATAACATTAAACAATTCTATAATGTACTAGCAAAACTACAAAATGTTATATATTTTAAAAATGTATCTATCATGTGTATCTATCTATCCATCCAACAGTCCCCTGTCTATCATGTATCTACCTACCAATTATCAGTATCTAAGGATCCATTATTTATTTTATTCTCTTCCTTTCTGAGGTGGACTGATAACTCGTGGTCGACTCATAATACCAACAGAACTCAGTCAGCATGGTGCTGAGCATGGGTGGCCCCTGAGAAGTGTTCCTGAGAAAAAGGAGACCTGGAGAGGAAGTGCTCAGTGTCACTGGTGTTCTGTAGTGTTGTTGGTTCTCCTGGAGGAGCTTGTCATGCCGGTTCTTCTGATATGAACTCAGCTTATCTTCGGAGGAGCCGAGGGTGGCTGCAGTTCAGTTTGGCAGAGCTCTGGTCCTCACTTTGAGCATTGCTTCCTGGCTCCAGTGCAGAACCCTCAGCTGCTGGCACAGATCCTTCATCCTGCTGGCACAGACTTTCTAGGTTCCACTGCTGACCTTTGGAGCTTCCCAGCACAGATCTTTGATACAGACTTGCATAAGTCACTGTTGTGGGCTCTAGGCCTCTAGTTGGATTCGTGGGAGACTTTGTCATGGGCTCTAAGTCTTCAGTTGAACTCATGTAGGACATTTCTGTGGGATGCAGGCCATCAGCTGGATTCCTTGGGTCTTAGTGTATGGACAGATTTCCTGCACTTGTATTTAACATTTCAGGTGACTACTAAACAATAATACTATAAATTCTGGGTCCTGCATGTAATTGTTTTCTTTGAAATCCCTGGCAAGGACAGACTAAATCTAGGTTCTAGAAGGTGACAGGTTTGCTCCAGTCAGTTACATTCCTGTCTCTGCTGAAGCATTCCTGGCAAATGAAATGGAAAGTCCAGTGTCTTAGCAAATGTCACCAACATCTCTCTGATACCTCAGATTCACCCTGTGCCCCATGTTGGGACCGAGCCCAGGGTGTCCACACTCCCAGCTCCTCTTTTCTGTTTCCTCCTTGATCTAGGGTCTCTAGGTCCCACAGTGGCCTCACGCTTGGGATCCTCCTGCTGCAGTTAAGTTGTTAAGATGAAATTGCTCTGGGATTTGCCCAAGAAGATTAGTGTCCTGATGTAAGGAAATAGTAATGGTGGTGAGGAGGAGAGGAAGCTTAAAAAGCTCTTTAAGCAAAACTTACAGGACTATTTATTTAGGATGGTGGTTAGAAAAGAGTCTATAGTAAGAACTTTAAACTGTCTCATGAATTTGTAAGCTGAGCTAAGTCCCTTATCTTCTCTGGATCTCAGTTTTCTTATCTAGAATGCAAGAAAAAATATTGGATTTAATTATCTCTAAAGTCCACTCCATGCCTGAGATTATATAATTTGAAAATAAATGCTCTGAAGAATTGAATTTATAAATGCTATCTCTGTTTAGTAATAGAAAAACAAAGAAAAGTATGCATAAATAAAAATGAAAGATAATTAAAAACTTAGTTCCATATAATATAGATAAAAGTATAATTAAATAAAAGTTATGTCTAATCAGATATAACAATGTGACCACACACTGCCCATTGAACATAGAAAATTATTACTGTGGTGATACACAAAGTTGCCCATGAATTACAGAATTTTTATTTCAGTTGAATGTATGAATATCTTGAGATTAAATAATGCAAAGTTTGGATTTTCTTAGTGGCAAGAGTACCTTCATCATTATGATTCTCTAGACTAGATATTCCACAAAAATATGGGGTAGCTGAATATTTTAAAATGAGAATTTCCCAGTATATGAGGGAACTGGCTCCTGTATTCAGCAGAGGATGAAGACAGTCTGTCAAGGAAATATTCAAATACTCAGATTTATTTATCTATTCACAATCCTCTGTTCTCCACTCTGAAGCTCATCTCTTTTGAATAGACATAGACATGCGATGCTAAATGAATGCAGCTCTCTCCTGCTGTAACACAGGCATTGAAATCGTGCCTACCTGGATGATTTTGCAATGGCCTATTCAGGGGTAGTATGATGAAAGCTAAGTGTGTAAGGTATACAATGAAACAAAAAAATAAAATTAGACTATCAATGTCCTGATAAAGTTAGAAAAATTTCACTGGTGTAGCATGTGATTAAGATTACACGCTGGAACTGTGAGAGGCAAATTTGTTGAAGGTTGTTTCATGTGCTGTATGTCATATGAATATTTCACATGCATTTTTCCACTTAATTCTTACAACAACTAAATTAAATATTGTTAATGTTACAAACATCTCCTTACAGATGAAGAACCATCTGTACAATGAAGCAAGGAAGTAAGGATGTCTGTAAATTCACAGATGGAGGACAATGCCCAAGAACTCAAATAATTATATATTAACACTAAGGAACATTCCAAACGATGATGCTTTTATTGTATTTTTTTTCCACAATGTTTTCTCTTATTGAAAACTGATGTCAACCTTGAACTAAAAGATACAGTGAATCAAAAGAATCTATACCGATATCTGATACTAAAATGATTCCACTTTCAAAACACTCCTTTGCCTGTGATTGAATAATTTGGGAAAATATTCAAGGTTTCATCTCATAGATTGTGACAATCATTTTTATTGTTATATGTCTTTTCAAAACTATTTACATAAACATGACTCTGTATCTGGCATTTGAAAATTTGTTTTTTTTTTCTTTTTAGAAGTTTTTGTAGTATATATTTATAGTGTGTGATGATTATACTCACTGTAGGGAATTACAACATGTACACAACACATTTCAATTCCCTTCTTTCTATCCTCTTTTATTTTTCCAGCATCAGAGTAATGTACTTATCTTTGAAAATTTATTTTTCATTTTATTTGAGCTCACAATGGAATAGAATGGATATTAATACACATAGGTAATTGTGCTTTTCACAAAACACTGGCATCTAGAACATACCTGGTAAAGACCCATATTGATATGATAATGTTAAATCAAAGAATATCTGCTAGTTCCATAAGTAAGAAAAGGTTCTAAATGCAACTGACAAAATTAGATATTTTTTGTAAATACTTATGTTGTAATTTATAAATTCAACAAGTTACATTTTACAGATTACTCTTTTTCTTTTGGCTTTGTTTTGTTTTAAAGCACAGAAGATTGAACCCAGAGCCTTCACTCTGAGCTATAATCATAGTCCTGTGTTTATTATGCCATTGAGATGGTATCTTGCTAAATCACTAAAATTACCTACTCTGAGCTCACTATTGCAGTCCTCTTGCCTCAGCTTCCCATAGTAATGGGATTGTAGACATTCATCAACATAAAAAGCTGATAATAGACTATTATAATACTAGCATTTATAAAATTCTGTGTTGCAAAAATCTATGTGGAAGGAAAATTACAAATATTCTGTGATAATTTGGAAATTAAAAAAAAATTCATAGAAATATTTTAATGGACAGCATTACAAGTAGTACTAGTATCTTTTATGAAATAAAAAAGACTCAGTCATTTATAAGAGCTTAAAGCAATATATTATTTTAGAACTTTGTATATCAACCTATGCATTAGATGATATGACATTAATTAATATTTCAGTAGAAAACAAAAATCTACAAATGATTTATGACTTATAGCATCTTCTCTTTTAACTATTATGATAACAAGGTATTAACCCTTCTTGTCTATGAATGCCAATATAAAAAGAAGTGAGTTATATAGTATTTAAAATGTGCACTTAGTTTCATTGATCAACTAAGTGAAATTAACTAAAAACATTTTATTTTAAACCAATATACCCAAAATACTACAACTCCAATATTTATTCAAAATAAAATACTCCTGAAATTTCTTTTTGGTTTTCAAATGCAGTAAATATTTCATAGTTTTGGCCCATATAAGAATGGTTACTTTGGGTTGCGGAAGTCTGCTGTGATTCTGATAGGCTTTCCTTTATCGGTGATCTATATCTTTTCTCTAGCAACTTTTAATATTCTGTTCTTATGTTGGATTTCTGGGATGTTGATTATTACATATCTGGGTGTAGTTTCATTTTGGTTATGGTTATTTGGTCATGTTCGTTGAGGTGGTTTTGCCAACTTTCGATGGAAGTTTTTGATTTCCTGTATATCTCTTTGAATCTACTTCATGCATTCTGTTTGTTTCTTATATAGTACATTCAGGGTTTCTATCTTTTTGCATTATTCCTCTAAGTTTTTAACTATGTCTTCTTTAGATGTGCTCAGCATTTCTTTCATTACATTTATCATTTCTTCTTTTACCTGGGAGACTATTTCTGATTTGCGTTCTTTAATATACTTCCCAGAGTTTTTTTTTTTTACTTCAGTTGTTATCATGTTAGGAATTTAATGTGTATGGCTTATATTTTCTTCTGTGTTCATGTCTCCTAGGCTTGCTTGAGTTGGGCTGGAAGTTTGAGATTGCATTTTGTGCTTTCGTTTTGTCCTTTTCCTTTATTTCTGGGTTTCGAGCGATGTTTCAAAGCTTCACTTGTGCACTGGGAATCACCTGGCCCACTTTTGACTCCTGGGGCAGACAGCAGGCAACTGCCAACCACTTGGAGTTCATTGGGCTAACCCTCCCTTGTGTCCTCCGGTGATTTCAGACATGGGAATACTGCCTGGGAGTGACATTCCAATGCTTCTCTGTGCACTGGGATCCAACCTGCACACATTCTGGGCCCTGGACTGAGTTCCAGCCCCTGCTAACTGCTTGGCTGGGCATGGTCCAGTTGGAATGGCCACTTTGGAAGAGTTCAGTCATCACCTCTAGTCAAGAGAGTACAGTGCAATTGTGGAAAATAATCTGCCAGATCCATGTCCTCCTCTTTACCCTTCCTTCCACTTATGTCAGTATTAGTGCTAATATTTTTTCTTTATTAATACTCTAATTTCACTTGTTTTCTTTTATTATTTAAGGCCATTTCAACAGCTAAAGTTCACATAAATGGCTTTTGAGTGATATTTAAAGTAAAATATGTCAGATGTTTGTTCATTGAGAAAGGTGAGGCAGAGAAAGAAGATTCTAAAACAGTAGCTGTTAATTTTGGAAGCAGAGAATAATACAGAACAGTAATTCTCAATACAAATTTTTAAGATTGTGCAAGATTACTTGTTACAGTATGGAGAAAAGAATGTCAAAGGCACATCATCCATGCATTTTATATACGCGAAGGAAGATTAGCCAGAGCATGACTTCCTATTTCATAAAAATATAAATTATTCAGGGTCAAATTCATATTTTTAAATTATTACTCATCATTACATCACAGAACTTTAAATTGGACTGAAGCTCCCAGAGCTTCACCGGTTTTTAGCTGGTATGTCTAATCAAGTTCTCCATACTTTCCAAATCAATTTATTCACACTTTTCGCTTCACTGAGGTTTAAAGTTAACTGAACCAATTTGATAAATTCATATTTTCCTTTATAATAGACAAGGATAGCACTTATCACTCTGGATCCCAAAAGACCGCTTTAAAAATATTCTTATGGAATCTCAGACATGGGATGGATTTTAGACATAATTGAATCCAACACTCTCATATTGTAGATAAGAAAACTGAGATCCAGGAGGTTAAGTGACTTGCACGGGTCACAAAACTAATTAGTGCCTCCATTTGGATGAATCACTATTTTAGTCTAATGGACTCCTGTGCTCCTCACAGTCTGCAAAGTACTCAACAAGTCAGGGCGAAATTCATCATCTTCCAACACCAATCCCCCTCACGGATTCTGTAGCAAAAAAATCCTGTCTAATATACACATTAATATATCTCTGGATTGCTTTACTCTGCCCCTTGAATCTTGGTCAATTTTTCTTGATTATAGTATGCCATGTTCATCTGGCTGGATACTTTATATTTAAATAAGAATAAAAGAGACATATAAGAAAAACAATATTTAATTACAAGCTTAAAAACAAAATATTTGATAGTACTCCTTTCTTTTCAATCTCACTAAAAAGTTTGAAGATTATTTGCATTAGATCTTCCTGAAGTTCTTGTAGAATTAAGTCCCATAGCCATTGGATCCTGGCATTTTCTTACCTTTTAAAGTTTTATTATTTCCTTAATTTCATCACTTGTTATTGTACCATGCAAATTTTTGTATGTTCTTTGTTCAGTTTTGGTAATTCATAGGTTTGGGAATCTCTCCATTACTTGTATATTCTCTAATTTATTGACCATACAGATTTTCACAGTAATCACTAAGAATTTTGTTTTTTTATGTATTGGTGGTGTTCAATGTTATTTTGTCTTTTTCATTTCTAATTACATGGGTATGGGTCTTCTCTTTTCTTCATTTTGTAAGAACAAGAGTTTGTGTTGTTGTTTATTCTTTCGAATGCCAATTCCTCAATGCATTGGTTGCTTTTATTGTTCTCTATTCTGTATTAATTTCTTTTTTTTGGCCTATGAAATTCCTTCTTTGCATTCACTTTGGTACAGGGTTATTCTTATTTGTATACTACAGAATTAAGTTACATAATAGGGCTAGCTCTGTTTTAGTAATGTAGGCATTTGTAACAATAAACTTCCCTCTTCGGATTGCTGTCACTATGTCCCACAGGTTCAGTGTGTTGCAGTAGCACTGTTGTTTAATCCTAGGAGTTACTCAAGTTTTTTCTTAATATCTTTTGTGATACCTTCAAGATCATTTAGCCTCCATGTACGTGTAAAATTTCTGTTTTCCTTTGTTATTGATTTCTGCTTTTGTTGTGTTATAGTCACATAGTATTTGGAAAAATTTCAAATATTTTATTCATTTAAGAAATGTTCTAAACATGGTGGTGCACATCTGCAATCCAAGCAATCAGATGGCTGAGGCAGGAGGATTGCCAGGAGTTTGAGATCAGCCTGGGCTACAAAGTGAGTTTAAGGGCAGCCTGAACTACGTAGTGAGAACTTGTTTCAAAGACAAAAAAGGAAAGAGAAAAAAGAATTTTTTCTAGGCTATTATGCAGCCTATTTTGGACGAAAATTCATGTGCTGAATCAAAAGATGTGCATGGTCCTATAGTGTGAAATCTTCTGCATTTCTTATGCCCAATTGTTCAAATATATTGTTTATTTAAGATATTTCTTTATGATTTCTGCCTCTTTATCTGCTTGTAAATGTAGACTACTGAGGTCCCCCACTGTTACTGTGTTGTTTACTTGATCATGTCTAGTAGTGTTTGTTTTATAACATTGTGCGCACCTGTATTTGATGCATATATATTTAAACTTGTTACCCCCTCCTGTGGATTTGTCCCCTTTTCCAAGATAGAGTGACCTTCTTTGCATCACATGCACATGCTCAAGGTGGTGTGCAGTGCTGCAGAGTGAAATAAAAAAAAGATCCACAGCACAGGGAATGATGCGTAATGTGAGAGTGTAAGTTACAGGTGAGCATCAGTTAGCCTCAAAGAACTCATCTGCAGAGAAAACAGCCCCGAGGTGGCTTGAGAACAGAGTAGAGAATTTGCTTCATGGTCTGGGAGCGGCACAGATGCTGAAGTCAATCACTAACTCCAGGTGACACAGGGGAAGAGTGCTCGGAGCTGAGGGGAGGAAGGTAACCCAGCACAGATCCAGAAGCCCTGCAGGATGTGAGTGGAAGTTCTAAGTTCAGCCTCTGGACTCAGAAGTGAGGAGGTTTGGGGTGTGGAGGAGAGAGTGACGCAGTCCGCCTATTTAACAGGATCATTCCGGCAGCTCCACTGTGAAACACAGGGAAGGGGAGGAAAACAGACACCCTGGATCCCTTGGGATCAAAACCTGCAGGTAAAAGGTTGTGGTGGCTTGGGTTAAGATAGTAACGCTGGCAACAGGAAAATCTGTCTCGGAAGAAGATCGTGGGTGACTGGAAAAAATGCTGTGTGGAGTCTGGGATTTAGTGAAGTCGGGGTGATTGAGAAGGGTTTTGTAGGTGCAGTAAGAGTTTGGTTTGAGGTATGGTAAATAGTGTTATTAAAAATCATTTACTATATTGAATAGGTAATAGATATCACAGGGAAGAAAATTGCGAGAGATAAATTTGGGTGCCATTAAGTTGTAGATGGAACTAACCAGCTCTAATGTGCCCTGTAGAGTTAGACTAGCAGGGCAGGAAGGGTCAGTGCATTCATGATTTCTATCTTTGAATTTTATAATGCATGTACTTGAAAAACAAATTTTGTATGCCATGGTACTAGTGAAATATAAGGCAAGAAAGTTTTAATCATTGCTAATTTATTATGAGTATGAAGAGTTAGATTCAAAAAGAGCCAAATGATCTCTTATGTAAGCATTTCAAATATTAAAAGTAAATTTGCTTTCAAATTTTAAAGTAAATTTGCTTTATTACTGATGTCCAGTATATGCTACACAAATGTTCTGCAGTGGTATTTCATGAGACAATGGGATTTTACTAATAAAGTAGTATGTACAACATGACATGTTCATCTGTCTTCTGAGTAAAATACAATGCTTAAGAATTTGAAAACCAGTACAGGCTGGCTTCCTTGTTTGGATTTCTACCCACAAATCCTACTTTTGTTTTCAGGGTTGCTACTGCCTTCTAGTGTGATTAACTGTCAATAAAATTACAGATCATCCTGTGTTGGAGACCACTACCCAGCAGCTCTGAGCAGGATTTAAAATTAACTAATTGGCTTTCTGTGTTTATCTGTGAGTCTGTCCTAGGCCTCTGTCCCTTGCCTGGCAACAGGAGCTGCTTCATCATAGTAAGTGAACCTCTATGAATCACTGGTCCTGGCTGAGGCCTGTAGTGGTTTGTGAGGCCAGAGACACCTCAAAGGACAAGATAAGGCCACAGCTGCGGACAATTGGCTCCAACACTAATTAAATAAATAGAGACTACAGCTAAAGGAATTTCACTCCTGCGTCTCAATCCTACCATAATGTCCTCATGGAGATAACACAGTTCTCCTAAATTGGCATAATTTACTACTTGGAGAAGTCTTTGAAGTGACTCCCAAGGTCCTGCTCATTTCCCCGCACTTTCCTCAGTTTCCCCACCCTTTGTTGTTGGACCTAATAAAAATGGGTGGTCCAGAGAAGTCTTTGTCTTAGCCCTCAGAGTCTCGAGCTCAGCTAAAGGGTTTTGACCTTCCTGGAGCCCTAAAATCATACCACTTGTCTCATTTTATTTAAACCTCCACCGTACACTCTTTTGGGAGATCAGGAATCTAGGTCAGGACCCAATAATTCTGTCAATAGTGTAAAAGGCATTCAACAGGGGTAAATGTATGAGCAAGATGGGAATAATTGTTTTACTATTTCATTGATACCTTTAATTATATATGAGAGAGAAAGAGAGAGAGAGAAAAAGCCCACAGAGAAAGACAAACAGATAGACAGAGACAGCAGAGAGAGAGATCAAAGAGAGACTAGAGAAAGGGACCACAGAGAGAGACCATGGAGAGAGAGAGAGAGAGAGAGAGAGAGAGAGAGAGAGAGAGAGAGACCATAGAGAGAGGCTGTAAAGACTATAAGAATACAGGACATGAAGTCAGTTTAACAGTGTGGCTGAATGCTGAAATACTCAGTTTCGCGCAGACACTCACCACCTGAAGAAGCCTTGTTCTGTGGGGTGAGCTGCACCCCCAAGTAGCACCTCTTCCTTCCTCCTTTCCTCCCTCTGCCTCCCCTTCAGATGCGAGAACACAGTAGGGCAGATAGAAGCGCTGGGAGATCTCACAGCAAGTTACAAAGAGACTCTGTGAGAAATTGCACAACAGTTTTCCATTTTATGCATTTAGATATGGGGTTGCTTTCCAAACCCCTCTAAATAATAAACAAGCAAGAGCTTTATTCAGTTGCTCCCTGTTGTCTACAAGAAAATAATTGTGGCATTTAAATAAATAAGTGTGTTTATGAACATATCTTTAGGAAACCTGAATTCTCTAAATTTACTTGTCTTTTAAGTATAGAGCTAGAAGAGCAGTTATTTCCACAGAATCTTATTTTTTTTTTATCTAAACATACAAAGGATCTTGCCTTAGGAGTTACATTATTTTATATGAATGATGGGTGAAGTTAGTTTATGTTGGATGTTAGTATAGTTGCACTAAGCATGCATTCCATCAGAGGGACGCCTTGGGCTGGCTTATTTTCTCTAGAATCTGTGTCTTAAAAGTTGTTTCAGCTTTAAGGGACTCATAATAGAACCCAAGAGTAACCTTAGCTTTCTACTGGTAACTTATATTACTCAATCAGAATTACCCTGAATGGTCCTTCAAAGATAGCCATAAAGTAGATCACAGTTTACTGTACGGGAATAGGGTATGGGACCTCACCTAGTTTAATGAATCATGTCAATTTTAAATAGGTTAAGTTTTTTTTAACATTTAAAGTTGGCAGCATTTATATAAACAACTCTAATTCCTTACGTGTGTTATATTTAGTACTTATAAATGGGACGTTACAACAAATTAATCTGAAACACTGCCTAGGACAACTTGAAAATCATAATACATTCTAAGTCACAAGAATAGATATAATTTTTATTGTATTGTTCAAACAAATCATATTTCAGTCTATTTTTATTTGGAGTTAAGTGGGCCATTTTTAAAAACGTTGACTGTATGTGGGTAAAAGCAATGTCTTTTTCCGGACACATTTGTAGCGCATGGTAGCCACAGCGTGAGCTGATGTACCTACCTCATGGCAAACCTGTCACCTCCCGGCAGCTCCCCTCGCCCGTCCTGTCTTTACCCCTCCTCCCCATCTCCAAAATTACTTCCTGCTTCCTATCATCTATCTTTTTATTTTGCTGTTTAAATTATTTATACTTTGGATTTCTCACCTAAGAAAAACCATGCAATATTTAATTTTCTGGGTCTGATTCATTTATCACTTGTGTTGTCTCAAGATGAGTCCAGTGGCCTAAAAATAACTGCAATATGTTTGTTCTTCTTTGGGGCTGAGTAGTGCATCTTTAATGAGGTTTTTCATAATTCTGTCACTGTCCCATTATTTTTTTCTCTTATTTTTTCCCCTTGTCATCACCTCTAACTTCTTTTAACATCTATGCATTCACCATAAGAAAAAAGACCCAGAGGTTACTCAGAGAGAGGGGAAGAGTTTCAGTACTTACTTTCTAGTCTGTAGGAAGAAGCATACATAATCATCTCTCCAAATACTTCTTTTCACTTCCATTTCTAAGCAGGAGTCCAACTTTGATTTCATGGAGCAAAACTCCCACAGAAGATGGCCATGACCTGCAGACCCTGGGACATGCTCAGAGGTCACTGCAGACTGGACAAGGGAAGAAAAAGGCACTGAGAAACACTGTTTAGAAGACAGGCTGGGTACCTGTGCATTTCCCAACTCAAGGCGTCTGCCCTGAGGAAGCCCAATGGAGCTTGTGCTGGGCCATTGAATTCATGATGCAGTTCGGCTGACGTTGGACTCACGTGGCCTCCACACCATGGTAAACCATAAAGTTCACATGCAAGTACAGTCAGACCTTGGTATTCATCAGCCTTGAAGCTGATCCAACTTGGCACTGTTTGCATTTGGAGAAGGACAAATGTTCCAGAGCTGGGTGTTTTGTTGGTCTCAGGGTAGCTGGAAACTGCAGGATCCCCCCATATACACACCTGTGTAGGGGTTAAGGGTGATATTTCTGAGCCTAAAACTTACATATTGGCCTAGTAAAAGGATGATATTAGCTGAGGAAGGTGTGAAAGCTCTGGGGAAATTGCAGGAATTAGTTCTAATCACAGTGTGTTTTGTGGGGGAAATCATTTGGTTCTCCTCATTGGCCTGCTCCACGTGGGTTCTGGAATGTTAGAATCCACCAGGGACTCGCTGTGTGTGTGCTACAAGCCGGGTGCCAAGGCTGCCCTGGCCGCGGCCTCTGCTCTCAGCCCTCCATGGCTGGCGGCCTCGGGTCAGTGGTGCTGAGCCCTCCGAGTTCATCGTGGCAGGCGAACGCCCAGCAACACCGGGCCTGATAGAGCAGCCTCTCCCTGCCTGGGCGACTGGGCACCACCCACATCATTTCCTGTCTGAAGTTTTCTGTTTTGTGCTTGGTTGTTTGGTAATATATTTTGTTTTTTGACTTTTTGAGACAGGGTCTCACTGTGTGTTCAAACTGGCTTTGGGCTCACTTCGCAGCCTAGGATGGTCTTGAAACTGCAATAATTCTGCTGCAGCCTCCTAAATTCTGGGGTTACAGGTATGCAGCACCACATCTGGCTGGCTGGTTGGTTTTAAACATTAGAAAAACTACATTTCTAGTGCTTTGAAGATATGGTAGATATGGTGTGTGACACTCATAGGAAATAAGGGATCCTCTCCCTGAAAGGAGACAGAAGGAGTTTCATGTTCTGGTACTAGCTGACTCCTGCATCATGGCTTGTGGAGCCCAGGAGCTGGGGCCTTCAAAACCTGCTACCAAAATTATTTTGTAGATATCTGAAGTGTTGGCTCAACAGATATTATGCACATTTAATGATACTTAAGTACACAGTCAAATCACCGAAGCATGAGTACAAGTGCAGATGTTTAAAGCAAAGAAAAATAAGACATGCCTCATAGAAAGAGTAGAATGACTGCTAGATACATATACTGCAAAAACAATGGGTGCCATAAAGCAGTGGAAAACATATTTAAAAACACTGAAAAGTGCTGGGGATTTAACTCAGTGGCTTAAGCACCTGCCTAGCAAGTGCAAGGTGGTGAGTTCGATCCCCAGTACCAAAAAGCAAAGCAAAGCAAAACAAAACAAAACAAAAACAAAAAAACAACACTGAGAAAAACATAACTGTCACATCAGAGTCTACAGCCAGTGAAAATATCCCCCAAGAATACAGTCAAAATAAAGCATTTTTAGGCAAATACAAACCAAGTGTATTTGTTCTCTGCAGCTCTACATTTTTAGAAATATGTAATATTCATACAATTGAAAAAAAGAAAGTTGGAAACTCAAATTGTTACAGAAAAAAAGTATATCAGAAAGTGAATATATGGTCATAATTGGTTTCTAAATTTTACTTTTTAAAAATCTATAATTACTCAAAGCAAAAATTTTAGCATTATACTGTCATTGAAATACATTTAGCAATCCTAAGAATGAAGATGGACTTGAGAAACATAATGTCTGCTATTTTATTTGATGTCTAATTTTGATTTCTATTAGTGTATATACAGCACATAATGAAGCCATTCATCTCGGGGAGTTGGTACATGGACATGACACATCTTGATTCTTTTAAACTTCCCTTCTCTCTCCCCTCTCGATCCTCTCCCTCCATCTCTTGGTCCTATTTCCATTTGTAAATGATCTATCTCCCAGTTTTCTGTTAGATGTGTGTTATTACAAATGTGAGTAGATTATGAGTAATTAAGGTCATACACTGAGGTTGTTATGGTAGTGATCTCAGCCTGGTGTTACCGGCAACATCTGGAAAAAATTTCTGTTGTCATACCTGGAGATTGGGGTAGCAAGTGAGTACGGCTTTCCCTGCATTCCCAGGCATGGTGTTTGAAGTCCTTAAATTCTTTTAAGTGCCTATTTAATGACTTGAAATGTCAATAGTACCAAGCTTGAGAAAATTTATTCTTATATAACTATCCAAAATAAGAAATTAAAATAATGTGAACATAACAATAAAAGCTGAAATTTAATTCCAAACAAAGCAGAAAAAAGAAAAAAACCCCACAAAAACAGAGCCAGCTGGGAAACACCATCAAAAGTGGAAGAACAAATGGTGGAGTGAAATCCTCCAGATGAGTCGTGACATTAGAAATTAAATTCTCCAAATCGGTGGGAATTATATGACTCCTAAGCATAACTCGCCCACTTATCACCTGACCTTTATTCGACTTCTGGCGGGAAGGATCACATGTCTGTGCTTTGTGCTGAGGATACTTGACAGGCTGGTTTAGAAAGGTGTCTGAGAGATCACTTATGCCAGGAGGGCGATGTGGTGGTTACCACTGGTCTGAGTCTTTCTCAGGAAACTGCTTGGGTCGTGGCATCTTGACTACATGGTCATGGCCAACTGACTCCCATAAGACTTTGACCCTTGAGTGACAAATCTGTATTTTGGAAGGAGCAGATCAGGAGACTTCACATGAAACACTGAGCTGTGATCTGGAAACTGTCTGGGACCTCAGTGACCAATGACATATTTTGTTACTGAAGAAGATGACTCTGACTCCTCCCTTTTTCACACCCTCGTGGGGCTTCAGGTGATCACTGTTTTCACTACATAACATTAAATTCTATTAACATACTCTTCCTCTCTTTTGCTAATATTAGTACACCTCAGATTCTTTAAAAATAAAATGGGTTTTAAAGTCATAAAAATACATGTTACAAGAACTTCTCTTTTTGACAAATAACTAGATTCACCACTACAGGTAAAAAGATGGAATGGAACAAAAATAACATGCATTTTGGTTTCTAAGAAACCAGTATTTAAGCTTTCTATGGAAAGTAAAAAGTCATGCCAGTATTAAATGAGTTAATTTGTTATGCATTATTAGGTAATTATGCCAGCTGTTTTCTACAGAAGGGTGATAGTACTTTAAAAATTGCTCTGTAAGAGGAACTCAAAGGGTTTGGGCAATCAGTTACATTTCAGATTTTTTATGAGTTGGATCTGCAAACAGAAATGACACTGTTCCCTGGAGGATTACACAAATTTATATGATCAACAAACTTTTTCTTAGTTACCATACTTACTTTCGTGAAAATATTCCCTGGTGGCTTTATTTTTACACCATGGTTGTGAGATAAAACTCTAAATTATTGTAATTTGAGCACAGGATTTCTCCTGAGTTAAATATTCTAGGCCAGGTGTTGCAAAGTAATTTTGCTTACATTGACTCAACATGCTAAGAGTAAAAGAAGCCAACTTTATAAATAGAAAATTGGCAAACAGTTGAGACAGGATAGGAGCCAGAAGAAAAATAATGCAAACACTTTGGGGACCTGAAGCTATCTGCAGAATAAGACAAAAACTTCTAGTTTCATGGTTTTAAAAGAGTAAGGTAAACATAGTGTTTGAAAGTGACTGATAAGTACTTAGAAAGGTTTGTTATTAATATTTATAGCAGTTGTTTTTGTGAGTTATGCTCCAAAACCATAAGTTAATTATATTGGTGAAAATGTTAGAAAAAAAGTAATAAAATTAAAAGTGTTAGTGACTGGTTGTCATAGAGGAACCTTAGGACCACTTCTATAGCCAGATTAATACCTTTATGATCATGTTGCTTTTATCCTTTTATGAAAATTTTCTTACTTTATCTAAAGTTTAAATGAATTCTGGAATAATAGCTCCTGTAAAGAAAATCAGTTTCTACTTAGATTTTGTTTACTAGCCTGAAATTTTAAAAGACACTTAGCACCAATATTACCAACTGTCTATCTACATGTAGGCCTTTTGCTTAGCTCCAGATTTACAAGTTTGTCTTTGGAATACCAATGCAATAAAGTTGTAAATTTTTCAGCAGGCATCCAAAACAAAGTAAGCAAGTTGATAATCACAGATGAAAAGCAACCAGTTCAATTAACCAATGAAAATGAAACAAAACATAAACAAGTCTCTATGTTAGAAATCAGTGTGGTAAGTTCTCAATTTTCTTTGAAATAATACAGTCAATAAAAAGGAAACTACAATTTGTGAAATTTAAAGACAAATATCTTCTTAAAATAAGGTACTTAACAAATACTTAGAAAAAATACAATAGGAGGACCAAGTGATATGTCTCGTTGCCGGCTATAGGCAAATGGTAAGCCCGTGCTAGGATTCCCCAGATACATTTCAGCTGACGCAGTTACCAAAAGTGGAGCAACTGAACACACCACATAGTTTGGGCCAATGTTATATAGTAACTTTAATTTAAAGATTCCCTGGTTCTGACAATAATGCTGCATGACTCGAAGCCGACCAACTTTATCAACGGAACCTGGAAGCAATTTTTAAGAAGACCGTCGTTCATTTAATTGTCATAACCAGTTAGAATAGTCCTGACATTTTCTCAGATTTGATGTTCTACCTGACTGCTGTGGTTTAGATCTGAGATGATCCCCCGTCTCCCTTCACGTGGAGGATGGCTGGATGGCGGAGCTGTGATTTCCAGTGGGTTCACCCATGGATGGGTTCGGTATCTGAATGTGCCGTTAGGAGCTGACCTTGGTTAGATGTGGGGCTCTGTGATGGGACCCAGGAGGCTGCATTCTTGGTTCTCCTGCTCTCCCTCTTTCCAGGCTGCCATGAGGTGAGAAGCCTTCCTCTTCCACCAAGCTCTTTCTGCCTTGGAGTCAGTGAGTTGGGACTGAACCTATGGGAAAATGCGAGCCACATAATCTTCTGATATGTATATAGAACCCTTTTTAAAATCTAATTATCTCCCACGTTTAAATGCAATTAGAACAAAGTTAATTTTTCTCACTGGATACAACCATACCCATTTTTTCCATGCTAATATGTAGTATTGACACATTGGCATAATTTCTACTCTTTGAGCAGGCTTTCTTGATTCCACTTGCTGTTAATCTAAGTGTATATAAGATGTTAAATGAATTAGATGATAAAATATCAATCAATTTATAATTGGCAGCATCATTTACATACAGTCATATTAAACCAAATGGTACCTAGGCATGTAGGTGCTGGACCCTGAGACATAGCACATTGCATCAGGAGGGCACATACCTTAAAACGGGAACAGATACAACAGGCTCAGTGCTTTGATGGGCACTAATATGTATCACAACTATGTGACCACCTCCCTGTATTTTGGTTTCATAGGCATCAAACAACCTTCATTTTGCAACAATAACTATGACACATAATGTTTACTGAGCAGATTCTATTTTGCAGAGGATTTGAACTGCTTTAGCAATATTTGCCATTCCTACATAAAAACAATTTTTCTTACAACCATCTCCATTGAGTTATATGGCTTGAGAACAGTGGAAGGCAAATATCGTTTGGTTCACAAAAGCAAGTTTCTGAAATTGCAAAGCTAAAAAAGGCATTACATTTTTAGCTGAATGAATTGTTGTCTAAATAGGTTTTTGCTTTTTCCTTGCTTACTACAACTTCCCTAAGTTCCTGATATAAGTAGGCACTTTAAAAAAATGATTGGTGTACACTAATGGAATGAGATAAGGAACTGTAGTAGTAAGAAAATTGCAGTCAAATTTGTAGATTGGGGATTTTACTAATAATAAACATAATTATGCAACATCATTATTGAATATGGATGAAAACCCAGTTTTGAGTAGGTAAAAGTATCAACGTAACTAAAATGAGATATCATTGTATTTGTAATTTCATAGTCTAAGCTGTCAAATACAAATTAACTATTAAAAAGACAAACTATGCTTAGGTAATGTCAATATTTTTAAAAAATTGTATTTTAGCCCTAAGTAGGGATTCTCAATTACCAGCAAGGCAAATGCAGCAGTGATAGTGGTGGTGGGGTGCACTTGTCTAGACTACTCCAGAAGGGGAACCCCCAAGTCCCAGGCATGCTGTTAAGTCAGATAAATGAACATTGTGCTTTGCACATAGGCAAAATAGAAGGGGGCAGGTGAAGCTGCCATATAAAGGATTGAGGAGAACCCCAGCAATAGAACACCAACCCCAGATCCCACATTCAGAGGCCAACAGCAGCCTATACCCAGCACAAATCCCACTGCAAAACTGGCTTACATTTCTAAGATCAGACTTAGACTTACAACAGAACTGTGAACACCAGAGGAATATTAATGTATTTATTTTTCTATGTTTGTTTGACTGGTTTTTCTTTTTCTGTACAGTTGAGGTCTTTTTTCAAAAATTAGTTTAATTTGGTCCCATTTTTTAAGGTTATTTCTTTTTTCTGTTTTTAGTCTTATTTGCTGTTTCTCTTTTTTCTCTTTTTTATTGACTTAGATTTATTAACTTCTTTTATGTTTTCATCTACTTGCCTTCTGAGTCTCTTTCATCAACAATCTTGCTTAATTTTATGATATATTTCTATGTGAATAAACAGTGTAGCTTCTCTGCTTGGTTCACTTCAATACTCCTCTGCTTCCTCTTGCATTCTTTTACTCTTGTGTCCTCCAGTTTCCCAAATCTTGGGTTATCATCTTATGCCCTCCAGGCTTGCTCATATTATATATGACCTCACTCATCTCTCTATCTTGCCTCCTGTCCCACTTAATACTCCACAGTGTAAAATCACTCCACTAAAGGGAAAATTATTGCACACAGATTCCTTGTATGTGTTAGATTTTGTTGCACAACTGTAGTGGTTGATATATTGTGTCAACTTGAAAAGTTTAGAAGTTTAATGAAGTGACTCAGTAAGGGACCAGGGTTCTCACTTTGTAAACATCCTGAGCCTGTGCAAGAGGGAAGCACTGAGGTGGCATGAGTGCTATGTCCACTCTACGGTGTGGTGATCTGTTTATAAGAGAAAAGAACAGGCTTGCAAACACCCACCCCCTGCACTTTGCTCTAGCAGCTTTTGCTGTCTTCTACCACCTTGAAGTGTTGCCCCTGTGCCTTGCCACCCTATTTTGGAGTCAGCTGATTATGGACTAAAACCTCCACAAACTGTGAGCTAAATAAACTTTTCTCTCATTAATTGTGAGTGTCTGGTATTTTGTCTCTGTGACAAGAGAAAACTAACCAAGATAACAACTGTAGAATTTCTTCTTATGGTTAAAAGTAACAGGCTAATTGTTACCACAATTTGTTCATAGCCAGTCTGTGCTTGAAACTATTTTATCGTTAACATTACTATTTTAGTCAGGATACCATACCTACTATAATTAGTTTTTCTCTCCTCTATAGCACTGTGAATGTATGAAATCATTATCACCATCATACTCCAGTACCAAAGGATTGGGTACTGAGTCAAACAAGTAACAATTTCTCATCCTCAACACACTGAGAAGGTAGGTTCTTAGGATTGATTCAAAGACCAAAAACCAGCTACATCTAGAAGATATTCCTGTGGAACAGTCATTTCTTAGGGAAGCCTTGACAGCAAAGATAAAGCTACTTATTGTAAAAAAATCTTTAAGCATCAGTATAGGAAACAAAGCAATACAAAAAGTAGAAAACAAGACACAGAAGCAAAATGCAACCCCACACTGCCAGCCCACCCCAGATAAGCCCAGAATACAATAAGATAGAGAAAATCAGAAACTAGTTACTGGAACTTTCTGAGATGATAGCAAAGTAAGTGAAAAAGCAAATGGGAGAGACTATAGAAAAAACAATCCCTAAAGTGCACAAAGAAATGATGATAATAATGAATCACATTAGAATAGACACACTTAAAAAATAGAGGAACTCAGGAAAACAATGGAAAGCATGAAAGCACAACATGTGAAGAAATAAAATCCATGGAATAGTTACAAACAGAAGTCCAGGGGTTTAAAAACTCCACTGAAACTATGTGCAACAGGTTCAATGATATTGAGGATAAAATATCAGATCTAGAAAACAGGATTGCAACTAGTAATCATGAAAAGAAGGATGACTTAAAAATACAAGCAACCATGAAAAATCAATCCAGCACTACAAGATAAAACAAAGACAATGAGAATGAAGTCAGTGAGAAAGCCAGAAGCAGAAAACATTTTAAAAAGCCTTCGCAGAAATATCAACAGAAAATTTCCCAAATGTGGATAAAGTATTTGACATGCAAATAAATGCATATAGAACTCCAAATAGCAATGACCAAAATAAATCTATACCAAGATATATAATAATCAAGGTTTTAGCAATTCAACACAAGGAAAAAATATTAAAAATGTCAAGAGAAAGGAAACAAATCACTGTTAAGGAAAACCCATCAGAATCACAGCAGAATTCTCAACAGAAATCATCAAATCATGAGGAATTTGGAGTGAGGTATTTCAAGCCCCAAAAGAAAACAATCTTCAACCCAGTTTGATATTCCCACAAAACTATCTTTCAAAATCAAAAGAAAATAAGATACTTCCATGGCAACTAGCAACAGAAGAAATGTATGACTATGAAATCAGCTCTACAGAGTGCTCTGAAGGATATAATATAAAGAGATAATGAAGACTGAAAACATATGAACATCAGTAGAAAGAAGCAGCTAGGAAGGTCAAGCAATTAAGCAAAGGAGAAAGGCAGGGAACCAACAGCAAGAAAATAACATTAAAAAGAAAAGCCAATATGTATCAGTTATAACCATCAATATAAATGGTCTCAGCTCACCAGTCAAAAGAAACAGACTGGCAACAATGGATCAAGAAACAAAATCCAACAATATGCTGCCTTGAAAAAGCACATTTAACTCAAAAAAAATTCATAGACTAAAAGTCAAAGAATGAAAAACAATTCTCCATGCCACAGGAACACATAAAAGTAGGAATAGCTGTTCTATTTGCAAACAATGTAAACTTTAAATCAAAACTGATAAAAGAGGCCAAGAAAATCACTACATACTTGTTAAGGGAAAACTCCAAGAAGAAGAGATAACAATCATGAATATATATGCACCAAACACTGGTGCACACAACTACATAAAATAAATATTAACAGACATGAAAAAACAAACAAACACTAACACAGTTGTAGTAGGGGACCTAAATACTCCACTCTCATAAATACATAGATCAACAAGACAAAAAAATTAAAAAGAAATATTAGAATTAAACCAAGTCTGTAATCAAATGGATGTGGTAGATGTCTCCAGAGTGCTCCACTCCAAAACATCAGCATATACATTCTTCTCAGCTGTACATGGGATGTTCTCCAAATAGACTACATATTAACTTACACAAAACATGTTTAAAGTACATGTAGAGGGATTAAAATCATTCCATGCGAATTATCAGACCATAGCACAGTGAAACTAGAAATCAACAACACAGAAAACCACACAAACTACATTAACACTTGTAAATTAGACAAAATCCTTCTGAACAAGCAATGGACCACAGAGGAAATTAAAAATGAAATTAAACAGCATACACAATTAAAGGATAATACCAAAACAATATACCAGAACTTATAGGATGCAGTGAAAGCAGCCCTATGAGAGAAATTTATATGAATAAACTCTCACATCAGGAAAACAGAATGAACTCAAATTAACAATCTAGTGTTAGACCTCAGACTTCTAGAAAAAGAATAACAAATCAAATCCAAAGCTCATATGAGGGAGGAAATTACATAGACAAGAGCAGAAATTAGTACAATTAAGACTAAGAAAAAAATCTAAGCAATCAATGAATTAATGAATCAAAATATTGGTTCTTTGAAAGAATAAACAAAATTAATAAACCATTAGATAATCTCATCAAAAAGAGAAAAACCACAAATTTAAGCAATTAGGGATTAGCTGAAGACACAACTCCAAATACACTCAGCCACCTTGTCTTTGACAAAGGGGCCAAACAGGATCACTGGAGGAAAGAGAGACTCTGATAAATGGTGCTGGGAAAACTGGCTTTACACATGCCAAAGACTAAAAGCAGACCCATGTCTATCACCAAGAACTAAACTGAAGTCAAAATGGATCAAAGATCTAAATATTAAAACATAAACAATAAATTAGTCGAAGAGAATGTAGGCAGAAATCTTAAAAATACAGGTGTAGGCAGAGACTTCATGAATAAGACACAGACCACACAGGAAGTACTACAAAGACCCAACAAATGGGATCTCATCTTATTGTTAAAAAAGCTTTTGCAGAATGAAAAAAAAAATCACCAATAGAGTGTAAAAGCAACACACAGAGTGGGAAAAAATTATAACAAGTTGCCCCTCAGACAAAATTATAACAAGTTATCTATCTAGAATATATAAAGAATAGGAAAAAAAATCAGGCCCCCAAAATTCAAAAATCCAATTCAAAAATGGGCATCTGAGATAAACACATATTTCTTAGATGAAGAAACAAGAATGGCAAATAAATATATAAGAAAATGTTCGACATCACTGATCATTTGAGTGATGTAAATTAAAATAACACTGAGATTCCACCTCATCCCAGAAAGAATGAATACCATCAAGAAATCAACCAATTACAAATGCTAGAGAGACTGTAGGCAGAAAGATACCTTTCTCCTGTGTTAGTGAGAATGTAGACTGGTACAACCACTATGGAAATCAGTGTGAAGATGTCTTACAAAACTAGGATTAGAGATTTCATTTGACCCCACTATTGTCCCTCTGATATCTTCCCAAAAGAATTAAAAAATATCATACCACCACAATATATATGCACCAATGTTTATAGCAGCACGATCTTGGAAATGATTGAAGAATGGATAAAAATGCCCACCAACTGAGGAATGGATAAAGAAAGTTGTGGTATTTTTATACAGTGGAATTCTACTTAGCCACAAAGAAGGATAAACTTGAGGCTTTAATAGGTAAATGTATGCACTCTTTGTTTTAAAATTTTATTTAAAGAGGGGGGGAAGCAAAACAGAAAAAAGGGTAGAAACAATACACAATTTCAAAAAAAAATAAACAGTAAGAAATCACTATTTGATACATTACATATTGTCTTCTTGGATATAGTTGTTCACCTTACAAATTAAAGCATACAAAGTGGACATTCAAACAGTGAGGCTGCAGAAAGTTCTGTTCACTGATCCAACAAAAATTTAGTAACATGGTTATCAATCCTACATACTTAAGTATACATACAGCTATCACTTTTAGAGCACTTTCTTTTCCTCCTCTTGCTTTTTAAGACATTTTTTTATTTAAAGAAAAAATTTTGAAACAGAAAGAGAGAAGAAACAATACAAAATTTCAAAAACAAAACAAAACAAAAATAAAAATAGTAACCAGTAAAAAATCACTAGTTGATAATTACATACTTTCCTCTTAGATGCAGTTATTCAAGTTACAAAAGTAAAGTCCACAAAGTGGACATCCAAACAGTGAGACTGCAGTCAGTTTTGCTCATCCATCCAATTAAAACTGTAGCAACATGGTTATTAATTCCACACACTCCAACATACATGCAGTTATATCCTTTAGAATATTCTCTTTTCCTTTTTTTCTTTAAAATAACTATAATCCATTCTTGTAAACTACTTAGAAGTTCTACACATGTATAAGTCTCTACACATATACCTAGCCCTTCTGTATTAGAGGGAGAAATGAATCAAAACAAGTCAGCAATACAAATTCCTAGAGAAACACGAAATAAAAAGAACATACAAAAACACAACACTAGGTGATCTACAGTAGTCACTATGATATCTCTTGTTATTTTCAATAAAATTGTCTATATCATCAAATATAAACTTAGTATTGAATTACACTATTAATGAAATCTAAACATTGGAGACATTATAGGACTTCAAAGGCAGTTAACAATCAAACCAGAATGGGTATCCTACTGAATCCTGTCATCTTCAGAGTAGTTGCCCCTACTCTCAGACTCGACACTCTCAAGCATACCTGATTCAAATATAATCAGTCAAGACAAAACAGTGATATAACCAATCTTCTCTGTCTTATCTCTGCCATGCTATTTTTTCTGTTGTTATTTGTTTACTTTTCTCCTTCATTCCACTGTTTGCCCTTTTCTTTGAGGCCTTTCTGCCATTATTCCTGGAACCCTGGTGATTTTCTTCTCTCTCTCTAGAATGTCCTTCAGTATTCTTTGCAGGGTTGGATTGGTGGTCACAAACTCCCCTAGTTTCTCTTTGTCATGGAAATATCTTGTCTCTCCATTAATTTTGAGAGACAGTTTTGAAGGGTACATCATTCTGGGTTGGAGGTTATTTTCTTTCAGGGCTTGGAATATATCACTCCAAGCTCTTCTTGATTTGATGGTTTGCATTGAGAAGTCTGCTGTGATTTTGATGAGTTTTCCTTTATATATAATCAATCTGTTTCTTTTCTCTGACCGCTTTTAATACTCTGTTCTTGTGATGGATTTCTGAGATCCTAATTATTATATGTCTGGGTGTAGATCTGTTTTGGTTGTAGCTGGCTGGAGCTCTGTATGCCTCATTTATCTGAACTTCACTTCTGTTACCTATGTATGGGAAGTTTTCCTTAATTATTTCTGTGAATAGAGTTTTTACTTCATTTATATTTGTTGCTGCATCTTCATTCACATATTTTATTCTTCGGTTATAAATCCTCTTGTCATCTTCTAGCCTTTGTATTGTTGCTTCCTGGTTCCTTGTTATTTTTAAGAGATCCTTCCTTTCACGATCATACTTTGCAAATCTATCTTCAAGTTTTGAAAGTTTGTCTTTAGTTTCTGTTAAAAGGTTTTGCCAGGTTTCAATGGAGTTTTTAATTTCCCAATATTCTCTTGGATCTGTTTCATATATTCTAGTTTTTGTCTATATTCTTTATCAAAGGCTTCTCTCCTTTCTCTGGGTTCCTCTATTCTTTCATTTGTGTCTACTTGAGGATTACCCAGGACTTCTTTTATTAATCTTCTTATATCTTGCTTCACCTGAGTTAGAATTTCCGATTTAAATTCGACGATGAGGTCACAGATGTATTTCTTTATTTCCGATGAGGCTGTCTCTGACATTACAGGTCTGCTGCTCTCAACCTCCTCTGCATTTACCTCTGTTGGACTCACTTTCCCTGGTTCTGCAGTTGGGACCTTTTGCTCTTTCTCTGTCTTGTCATGTTTCCGGCCTCCTTCAGACAGGTGGGTGGTGGAGGTCTCTGGGCTTTTCATAATGCTTACAGTTTTTCTCTGTATGTAACTCTTGCCCATACTCATAAGTGAAATAAATCAGACCCACATGTGTAAACATCATATGGTTTCACTAGTGTGAGAAACTGAAAGAGTAAATAAGATCCAAAATGCACAATGGACATTGTGAATTGGGAAGAAACTGTTCAAAAGAAAAGAGAAACTAAGATGGGGAAAGAGGAAAAGGAGGAAGAGAAAAGAAAAAAATATTCATACACACAGTAGAGTTAAGATAGTTATACAGATAGCTTTAGTTTATTGAAAAGAAAGGTTTGAGCTAATATTATTTGGGCAATATTTTTGCCTATATCTTTTACTCTGAAGAATTACTATGAAGATAACAATATGCAATGTATTAATTATTGTCACTGTCCCAATAGCCTGCTTTGAAACTGTTTTTTTGTTATTTTTTTTAAAGAATTTTCTCTTTAAAGTAAAATTTAAAAAATCCGAAAACCCCCCAAACAAACAAACAATAGTATTTTAGTGAACTTCTGAAAACTTTTATTTAATAAGAACAAACAGGTAATGAATGATCACATTTTACCCTGAAATATTCTCAGATAAGAGGAATTTTAGTGTGATATTTGGAAAATGCAATTAACCAAGGAGGTTTGGTTTTCTAGAGATTTTGCTAGGAACTATTTGACATATAACTATAGCTTTTTCTAAGCTGGAGTATCCGGCTGTTTTATTGAGCAGTCAAAGTGTTTTCTAAATTTCCAATCTGTCTCTATCTCTCTCCTTTTCCTTTTCTCCCCACCCTCCTTATTTCTTCTCCTTACTCTTTCTCTCTCCTCTGCCCCCTCTTTGTCTAATAACACTGGAAAAAGTTGTTATGGGGAATCTGAAAATACTTCCTTATATCATAATTCCCATCTCCTTTTGCTCTGCAAATGTTTTGAGAAAATATTTTACTTGTGAAAGAAAATTCTCTCGCCAAAGAAGGCATTTTGTAGGAGGTAATGTTTGTGGCACTCTAGAAATAACACTTGTCAATCCGTATTGAGTATCTAAAGGCAGAATCTACCATGAATAACTTTCCTTTTGACGACCTCAGTTTTAAACCCATGTATTTTATTGCATGTGAAAATAATTTTTAGCCACCTGCCCATCATTTTAGAGCAAGTAACGCTCAGTGAACCTGCAATTAGCCAATTACACAAACAATCACGGTGCTTGCAACTGTCAACAAAAAAATGAGTTGGAGCAGATTCCTCCCATCAAGGAAACGCTAAGTTAGCAGCTCCTTCAGCGCCTGCATCGCGGCCCCCAAATATTTTCTACTGCCACGACTTCATGAAATGGTTGTCAGCTTGGTCACCCTGCTATTATTTTATGGATATTTACACTACTCTTCCACTTTATTTTAGATAGAAACTTGTTTGTCTTCAAATTGCAACCATGCACTAGGGAGGTAGTTTGTAAAAATATTTGTCCAGTTCATTCATAAGTACATGATAACAGCTCCTTAATGTAATGTAAGGTATTTTGAAGACATATCCATATTTCAAAGGATAACTTTTCTTTTTAATATTTTTATATTTATTGAATACAGTAGATTCAATGCCATTTACTTACTGAATACAGTAGATAACTCTGCCTTCGTCTTTCCATCTACAGAGAACATATGGTTTTTACCCCAAGGACTCTCTTTTCCAGCCCCTTCAACACACAGACGAAAGGCTGTGGGCTCCATGAACAGTGTGACCAGCTACTGCTGAGCAAAGCGAAGCATTCTGGAAACATCTGTCACCTGAGAGAAAAATGTGGTGCAGATTATAAGTTTGCTCTCACAAAAACATATCCCATTAACCACAATCAAAACACATTCCTCAAAATACTGTAAATCTTAAATATTTAAGTCAAGTCTGTATTAAATATCTCCATTCTATCTGTGCTGAACATAATCGGAAATCTCCATCCCTTATCACCTTTGGCATTTTGCAATAGTTTATAGTATTAACACCATTTTAATAGAAGAACAGCTGGCATTAGGCAAATTCACTGATAGGAGAAGAAGTAATATAAAGAGTAAGCTGTGCATTTAGGGCATGCAAGTATTTTATTTCTCTGGGGAGGGAACTCAAAGTTGTATTAAACCAATTGAAAACAATGGCAAATGACAAAGGAAATAAAAGACTTGATTTTAATAACAGCATCCCTTGATGCTATTCGCTGTATCCTCTAATATTAAGAAGAGGAAATTTTAATTATTTCTCCAGACTTTCCTGAGAAATTCTTCTATGGAAATTGAAATATAGGTATGACGCACTTTACTATTTAACATTCATGCTTACATTTGACTTCGAGTGTTAAAACCACCTCAATAAAATCACAGCAACTTTTAAGAAATTTTGTGTAAATGGCAAAATTTGGGACACATTGCTTGTGATCACTTGCTTTTTCCATGAATATAGCTAACACCATGAAGCAACATGTCTCAATTTCAACACAAAGATTAATATAAAAATCTTATAATGCTCTAATCTCCACTTTCCTAATGTACACATGAAGGCAACTTGTCCATGAAAATCACATTAGCATCACTTGAAAGATATTCAGACCCCACTTGGACATCATGCCAGAATACCTTGCTGCCCTTCACACAGTGTTTTCCCTTGACTACATTTATGATGGTTTTTCTCCTATGATGCATGTTTCCAAAGGTCATAGAAGTGTACTCCTCTCTTCTGAATCAACCTTGCTACTGTTGGTGGATGATGGGATGCAGTCTGTCCCTGTTCACCCCAAGAATCCAAGAAAAAATGGTATAAAACATTTACATTGTCCAAAGCAAAACTGATTACACCCTTTGAGCTGTGCAAAACCTTGTTCAGTTTCCTTTCACCAGAGTCAAAATACATTGAAAGAAAGAGAATCGCTTTATATAACGCTGTGCCTAAGTATTGCAAATGTGAGGCCACAAGCCTCATTATCTCTGATTTGATTTGATAGCACCTAAAGTGAGTGTATATATTTAAATATTTTGTAGAAATGCAGTGTCTGAGTCAAATAAATAAAATACATTCCTTTACAGTAAGTTTCTACTACTTTAAGGAGCTTCAGGAATATAAATTGCGTGGCCGGCATAATTCAGTGTGTTGTCTCAGTCAATTTTATGTTGGTGTAGAATAACTGGAGGCCAGGAGGCTATAAAGAAAAGAGTTTCATCGTGTCTCATAGTTCTAGAGACTAAGTCTAAGGTCAGGTGTCATGTTCGCGTGGCTCCCGAAAAGGACCACGTGGTTCTCTGTGCATTTCGGAGGAGCAGAAGAGATCCGACGAAGGTCTGAAGGAAGAGAAGTGGGGATGGGGAGCAGGCGCCTGTGAAAGAAAGTGAAAGCGGCTGAACTTCCAAGGGCGCCCATCCACTCCACAAGCAACCAGGAGCTCACTGATGGGGTGGAGCCCTCCTGGGGCTCCCGTCTACTCTCGCCATTGCTGCTGTGGGAGCTAAACCCGTGCATGAGTTTGGTAGGGACAAAGCAGTGACATATCACAGTATGTATCCTGTTGATAACTGATCAGATAATTATGATTTGTAGTACTCTTATCTTTTGCTTTTGTTCCCACAGGAATACATAATTGTATTTTGAACACGCTTTAGATGGAGAAAACTGAGAAAAATAAAGCTATTTTCTACTGAGCTATTTATTTATCCTAATAGTGCATTTGAGAAACAATATGATAGGCTAATTGGCTAAATTATGAATTATGAATGGGAAATAAAAGTCAGTTTTTACTTGGCATCCTTAGCTCTGTTTCGCAGCCCAGAAAAGCTAATTATTTGGCAGAATGTATGTGAGAAAGAACTTGAAGCAGAATGGAAAAAAGTGGAAGGAATGAATAAAAATCATGCAAAGAAATTTGTAAAATAACCTTAAAGGAAATGAAATTTTAAAGAACAATAATCTATAGTAAACAAAGTATAGAAATTAAGTCTAAGAAACATAAGAAAATCATATCATACCATTTTTTCCCTAGTTTTACTGAACTGGTCCAGATACTTATAATTTCTGATCCTCTGGGAACTTTTTTAAACCCACATCTGAACTCCTAGAAAAGAGCAATCACTTACTTTAATAAAATAACTTTCTTTGATGAATTGGTTTACATGTTAGGTATTAGTATGTGTTTATCTTTTAGATACAATATTTATGTTTGATCAGAGGTCATTGACATTCTTTTTAATATTTCACATTCCTCAACCTTCTGTGTGAATAACAAACACCCAACATAATCAACTTACAAAGAGTAAAGGTTGATTTTGGTTCACAGGTTCGGGGTTTCCAGTTTCCAATAAGTTGGCCTCATTGTCTTGGGTCCATAGCAAGACCACATCTTGGGCAGTGTGTGCTGGTTCTGTTGGACTCTTGATCAGAAAGTGAAGGAGGAGAGAGAGAGACCACAACACCACATGTGCCTGGAGTCCACACTCCCAGTGACCTGAAGACTGCTCTAGTTCTCATTTCTTCAAGTCACCTCCATGTCCCAGTAACACCTCTGGCTCAAAACCAAGCCTGACCCAGCCCAAGGAGGGATCCTTATTCCAAAGTGTGTATCTACTTGACTCCACGTGAGTAAGCAAACTCTCATTCTCAGTTTTAATTTAATGTGTTATTTTCTAAAGTATTTTAGCCTGGAAATCTTTCCTTTAAAGAAAAGTTTACTAGAACTTCACTATATAGTTAGCTGTCAGGGAAATCAAAGGTAACAGAACTGCCTTGGATTCAGAATTCACCTGCCACTTAATTCACACACCGATGACCCCTGACACATCTGCAAGGGAACAAAAACATGGAAATTGTTGCCATAGTCATTTTCAGTGTGTTTCAATGACTGTCAACAAAATAGAGTGACTCCTCACCACAGCCTATAGCATTCAAAAATGAAACCATTTCCTGGAGAAATTCATAGCAGAGTTAGGAGAAAACCAGGAAGAACTCCTGGTTAAAAGCAAACAAAACCACTACCACCACCACCACCACCAACAAAACTATAGTCTTAAAGGAATAAGCATTTCATTGTATAGCTACCATGATTTATTATCCAAAATATGAATCTATCAACCCAGGAATGCATATGAAAGATGCGGTATTTTTACACCATGGAGTACTGCTCAGTCATAAAGAAGGGTAAGCTTGAGATTTTTATAGTTAAATGGATACAACTTGAGACCATCCTCATAAGTGAAATAAATTGGATTCACAAGTATAAACATCATATTGTCTCCCTGGTGTGAGAAACTGAAAGAGTAAAAAAGTTCTAAAATGTACAATAGATATTGTGAAATGGGAAGAAACTGTTCAAAAGAAAAAATGAACTAGGAATGTGAAAAAGGGGAAAGTGCAAGTCAGTTATACTATTGGTGCCTCTTAGCTCATTAAAAAGGAAGGTTTGTGCTTATCTTGATATAGGGAAACAAAACTCCAAACCTACTCTATGTGTGGTATGAGTTCATGTTCTCTAAAAACTGAAGAATGAATTTGAGGAACAATGGAAGCTAAGAGCAGAATTCATTTATTGAGAGAAAGAAAGCTTCTGTCTGAGAGAGAGAGAGAGAGAGAGAGAGAGAGAGAGAGAGACAGAAGAGGTCTCGAGTGGGTTGCCAAAGACCCTCTCTTTTCTAGGGACTTTTATAGATCAAAACCAGAATATGAGATGGGTCCAAGATGGGGGAAATGGGACAGAAGGCAGGTGGGCATGATGTGGGACAGAACTATGGTGAACTGTAAGATTAATTGCTCAGGTAAAGTTGATTACATTGGGGACAAATGGGGAAGTAAGTCACCACTTAGCAAGCAGGCATGCTTAAAGAGCAGTGACTTTTCCCAGAGGAGTGTGGGATGGTGACTACTCGTTTCCTCAGGTTGATAGAGACCTATTTAGAATATCAACCCTTAGGATGTGGGTGTATTTGTTTGATCTTTTGTCTTGAGGCCTGGCCCACAGTGGGAGGTGTCTGTCTTCTCCAAGGTTGCAAGGATCTGGGCTTCTGCACTGACTACTTCGAGAGCCCAGCCCTGTCTGACTGCCTAGAATATTTCTATCTAACTCAGTTGCCTGTAACAATAGCAATTGGAGAAATGTTTATGCCTATATCTTGTATGCTGAGCAACTACTTTAAAGATAACAACATGTAATGCATTAGCTAATGTTACTCTTTTGTAATTTTTAATGAAATTTTGTTTCATATTTTTCCATAAAATAAAAAAAAATAAAATAAATAAGAAAGTTAGTATTTTTAGACTCAATGAAATAAGCAGGAAGGCCCAGGCCTGCAGTTCACACCCAGGCCGTTTTCTCCCAGGATGCACTGGGCCCTGCAGGCAGCTGCCTGTGACACAGGGTTTCCAGAGCAAGTCCAGTTTGATTTCTCTGCAGTGTCCCCTGAACTCAGAGGAAAATCCATGTTTCCTTTGTCTATCAAACAGTGAACCTGCTTATCCAGATGGTCCTGGGATGTGAATCCGTTTCTGCACTCTAGCTGAAATGCAATCTGCAGAAGGTGATCAGTTAGAATTCATGTTAGATGAAGTTTCTGGCACTCTGCAGCTTCACTTGTTACCATAGTGGCCTCTTGTTTTTATACTTTGAATCCTACACACCTTACTTTCTCAGGACAAAAAGACTACAGGAAAGATTCTTTTACTTATATTGTGCATGCTGATGTTTAAGCCACAACAACTGATCCCTTTCTATGATTCTTTATGATACCTCGCAATGCAGGATAATCGCTCAGAACCAATAGAAATTACCTTCAGAACTTTGGGCTCCCTGAAGAAAATTAGGGTAACACATATTTGAATAGCTTGATTTGTAAGTTAAATTTTTGAGATTTTATATATATATATATAATTTATTTATTGTATATATAATTTATTTTTATATATTTATGTATTGTATGTGTACAACTTACTGTATGCTTACAATTATTGTATATATATACATATAATTTATATATATATATAAATATTGTATATATATATATATGTGATTACAGCAGTATATCAATAATTCAGCCATAGATTTGGGTGACAGACTCAAGTAATAATATAAGGATTGATATTTAGAGAATATTAATACTGAAATCCATTAAAATTATGGAAGTTTCTTTAAATAATTGACTGTCTGAATATGCATTAATATTTCCAAAACCATTGAGTTAACAAGTTTTACTATACTTGTTGTTTAAACAATGTTACCAAATGACTATTTAAAATTATTAGAGTTAAATTCACTAGTATAGAAGAAAAGAATGAGAAGAAAGTTCAAATAAATTTATAGAAAAAGTGTAGATGTGTAAGATGGATTGATTGATTCAAAGGTTGTTGAAGAATTTAGTGAGATTTAAAAATGAAATGTAGATATTTGTCAAAATTGAGTTACTGAGTTGTAGCAATTAAATGATAGGAACAGAATTATCTCTAATTAAAATCTCAAATAGGCACTGAATCTCCTGTTAGTAACTTCAACTACAAATTCACCCTTGATTCTACTTAATGCTACTCATATAATTCACTAACACATACAAAGTAGTGAACATTTTTTTAGTAGATAAAATGTAGGAAGTATTCAAAAATCTGAGTACACTTTTTCAGATGATTACATGGACTCACAGAAAAAATATATATATGATATATACAGAATATATGATATATATAAAATATATATATATGATAGATATATGATATAGATATGATACATATATGAGATATCTCATGTATATATCATGTATATCAGTAAAAGAGAAATTTCCTTACCTCCTTTTCTTTGGCAGAAATTATTTTAGTTAGTGTAAATCCTTGCAAATGAAACAAATCAATAAGACTTTGAAGCCTTAATATTATACCAGGGAAGAAAAGTAGTGTTTCAGTCCTGAAAAGAAATAATTCAGCAATTTATGGAGTCCTAAACAGTTCCTGTTATTAAACACTATATCACCAAAATCAGTGAAGATTACGTGTAGCGCTTGTGTTTCACTTAAAGTACTCATAAATATGACTTGCAGTCCACCATTTAATCTACTTTTATGTCGTATATTGCTCAAAATTAAATAGATTAAATAACAAATTGTAAGTTTTTCTTTCTGTTGCCTTTCCTTAATGCTTTATCTAAAAACTTTGCCATACGAACTTTGTCTTCACATTTCCGTTCCTGACAACTATCACATTCTTTCAATTGTGTTTTATATTCATTGTAAATAAACATATTCACACTGTCAGTTGTAATTGAAGTTCTTAGATGATGAGATTCTTCATAATTAATATAAAACTATGTAAAAAGATTAAAATTAAAATTCTTTTGGTAATAAATAGATTATCACGTTTCCTGTGTGACTAAAATTTAACACTTTCTCCTGTTTGAATAATATCAGTGTTATTAACACAAATTAATTTTTCCAGTGTAAATGAATAAAACAAATCCACAAGCACCGACTTGCTTTTATGAGGAAAGCACATGTCTCCGCGGTCAAAGTCATGGAGTGACAATTATTTGAAAATGCACAACATCGTCACAATCGGGACCAAGTGTGCACTACACACAAGCCCTGAAGAAACCAGGTCCAAACGAGAAAAAGCAGGGCAGGGAAGCATCCAACACTGATGCAGAAAAAGGGAAGCTAAAAGGCTGAAGACCACTTAATCTGCAGCTGCTCTTTGCAATTTAAGGCCCGCTCTAGTGCTCCAGCCTTGCATGCAAAGGTGGCAGAGGTCAGCCAGGAAGCTAGCGCTGCCTGTCCTGGGGTGGAGCTGAGGATGACCTCTGCTGGGAGCTCCACCCTACCCAGGGCTTCCCTACCCAGATCACTGGATACCACAGAAATCTCCCTGCGTGACTTTCAGGAGACACACTGACCCTTCCGTCTTGTTCTCGCTGAGATTGTTGATGCTTAGATGGAAAGGCCACTTTTGGACTCTCCAGCAGTTCTCTGGAAGGATCCATTTATCAAGGAGCTTCGGCGTCCAGCATGGAGAGCAGTGCTGGCTGACCTCCTCCAGTTCCACTGGGCTTGAGGTGACATCAGAACCAGCTAGGATGAAAGCAGCTCAGTAACAGTGCGGGAGGGCTTTCCCAGAAAACAGATCCATGTTAAAAGAGCCTGTCAGGCCTGGAATAACAATTAGCCTTCCTGTGCACTGTCTCAGTGATGATAAATGCTGGAAGACAATGGAATACTCCGTGAGACTTTTGAGAGGTTTACAGTGGAGTCATGAATAGATACTCAGCCATGTTTTGCATTCATTTGGCGAGTCAGATAAACAGACGTCTTAGGAAACTCAGATGTTCTTCAGATAAATACACACAAACGTGAATGTGCAAAATGAGTGTGTAAAATAAGAACTGGTGAGCTATCACCTAAAAGTTCAGGAAATAAGCATTGTGATTATAGAGCTAAAAGTGAGTTTAAGCTATTTTTAGAAGTGGGATAGGAAAAATGCCAGCGCATGCTAAGCCTTATCTTTAAAGGAGAATGCGTGCGTTTAAAGAAGACCTTTTAGGGATGCCTTCACATGGCCCGGTGACATTATTCACAGACAGGGGCTCATGGAGGATGGGGTGGAAGGTAGAAGAGTGGTCTCCTTGCGGGAAACCTGCGTGAGCCGCCATCATGGGGACAATGCAGGGGAAAAAACAAGAACAGTGAGGAAAACAGAACACCATGCAGTGCAGACTTGGTTGGGGAAGGGTCATTGGGGTACTCGTGACTCCAGTTTTCTCTCATCATCAAGACCCCACATGTGCTTGGCAATCAGCGTCAAACTCTAAACGGCCAAATAAGCTTGGAGCACTGGTTTGCAATTGGCTGGGGAGTTATTTTTTAATTCACTGGGAGCCCAGTTGAGCACCAGTGTCTTAGAAATAACCTGAAGCACTGACCTGCTCTCTAAGTTTCTCTCTGAAATTGCCTGGCTGGAGTCATACCCACCTGCTTGTGATTTGCTCACTCATACTGCCTTTTGACTATTTTTTAAAGATACCTTATTTTTATTAAGGAGATATGTAAACAGTCTTCAGGATATGAACATGCTTTTACTGGAGGGTATTCAACGTTTAAACTCTCTCGGTAAAATCCATCCTCTCCTGGTCCTGTCCCAGGGCAAGTGCGCACCCAAGGGCAGGGGAGAAGCTCCAGACAGGGCACCTGGTGCAGCTGGGAAAACCAGGAGCTGCCGATGGCCAGCAACATCCTGGCCCTGGGCGGGCAGCCTGCCCTCGCCGACTGCGGACTTGCTACCTCGCTGAAGATGGTTGCAAAAGAGAGGAAGAGTGGGAAGCTGCAGTCAGCGAGGGTTCAGGAAGTTCGTTCTGTAACTCTTCTTTTTGGCATTTTGTGTAGGATGGAGACACGAAGTTTAAACCTGGGGGATGATTAGGAGTAGGAGTGTGGCATACAAGTCTTCATTTCCACTTAGAACTTCGCCTGGGAAATCTCCGCTATAATTTATTCTGTGTTAAAATGTATTCAGAAGAGGATTTTAATATAGTTTCATTTATCAATCCCAATTTTAAGTAATACTGGTTTGGGGAAATGTTTGATGATTTATGGTGTGAATATGAGCCAGCGCGACTTCAGCCCTAGCAAGTCACTCTCAAAATTCATAAATTCATTCTAAAAGAAGAGTCTGGGAAGGAAAAAAAATAAAAATAAAAGAGTCTGCTATTAATTTTCTTCTGTTTTCTATTCTCTCCACAATAGGTTCATGTAATCCAGATTCTCAAACTCAGTGTTATAGGAGCCAAAGTATTTAAATCTGATTATGGCCCTGGTTCACTTTCTATTTCTAGAAAAAAAGAATCACAATTACATCATTATAACTTATTATCCAGTTCTTGCATTATTTGGTTAAAACTCACTAACAGCTTTTGATGATTATGAATGTAAGACAGTTTTTAAATATTTTACCTAGTCATGTATTGTTTATTAGAGGCATTTTAAGGGCAGGCAACAGCATTAAAATGAAAGCAAAAATTAGACTTCTGCTTTTGTTAGGAGTGAGGAAGTCAGTGCTAGAGCAACGTGACTACTAAGGACTGGAAACACAAATGGTAAGACTCAGGGTGTGGAGGGATGAGGGACAAAGAATAGGAGACAAATTTTGAATCCTAAAAAGAGATGGGAACACAGAGAGTGACATTTTCTCTAGGCAGGAAGCAGAGGAAAAGTGGCTCATATTTGTGAGGCAGAGTGCTGGGAAAGTAGATTATGGAAAACCACCACCAAGCCAGGCATGGTTCAGAGTTATACTCTGGAGGCTGGAGTGGGAGGGGAGAGAGTCTGAGGACAACCTGAGCTATGCAGTGAGACTCCACCTCTGCAGACCTGTTTTTGAATATTTCCTAAATATGTTAGGTGAAATTTCAATGTTGACCAATTAGCAAAGAGCTATAAATTGAGCAATCCTTGACCAACAGGGTTTATGGATGTTAAAATTTCACTCAACCAGAATACAGAGACCTTGAAAACTCTTGGATAAACATTAAAGGGGCTGGGGTTTTAGTTCAGGGGCATAAGCGCCTGCTTTGCAAACGCAGTCATGAGTTCGATCCTTGGTACCAAAAAAAATAAAAATAAATAAATAAAGGCCCAGGGAATGTCACACACTGAAATGAACTATAAACTAGCACTGGCGCAAAGAGGGCCCTCCCGAAACAAAGCATGCAACAAACATTAAACAGTCAGATTGATTTGGATGCAAGGTACATTTTTGTTAAACTCTGTGCTGAAACAAATGTGAAATTCCTTACAAGAAGACAACCAAATCCAAACATTCCATACAGAATACACGATGCCAGCATTCAATAAAAACATACTAGCTAGAGTAAAAATGCATAAAATTATTCAGGCTCTATACTTGTTCCAAATATCTCTGAAATAATAAGCTGCAGGAGAATGTGTTCACTTAAAGGAAAAAATGCGGACGTCATTGCGTTCAAACTTCCTCAGCAGCAAATGCTGGAAGAAGTTCTTCCCATTAAAGATGACAATCCTGGAGAGAAACACGATTTCAGAGAGTTAGAAGCAGTGATTTCCAAGGTCAGTCAGTAGACCTCCACCCACTAAATATTTTCCATAATTTAAAGTTTTTAAACAAAAATGGCTCTTTATAAGTAAAATAACAGCAATATTTGGGGTATAAAGTTTATAAAAAGTAAAAGGTACGGTAAAATGATAAAAAAGAATGAAAGGCAGTAGAAATTGGCTCCTCGCATTTGATGTTCTTTCCCGTTTCAGGATTAGCTAGCTTTTGTGTTACTTTTTCTGAGCTCTCTCCTGCTTCTCCTCCTAAACCCACCTGATTATGTAAGTTGTACAATTTTGAGCTAATTCATTTGTTTTCATCTTTTCAGAAAATTCAAAGCCAAGCATTATATTAAAAGCTAAGCATAAGTATAGCATTAATTTCAAAAAAGAATTGCCTTCCTTATGATCTATTTCACATTCTATAATTGGTAAACATGCTCATTGGTATCAAAACTAACTTGAAAATACTTGCTAACATTTAACTAACCTTTCTCTTTCCTCTCTTTGAGTTACTGAGAATAGCACTGCTGAGTTCAGGAAAGTGATCAATTGTAAATTCCCCAATGAGGCAAGCATCCAATACATGATTGCTCCAACTGGTAAAATTCTGATGTGTTTGTTTCTCTTCTTAATACCTTTAAACATACAGTGTGAAGGTCTGTTGATTGTATTGATCACGGAGCATCCTGTGGAGTTTGTGTTCCTCACTTCTAAATAATAGGCTCACCTTGAAAATGTAAAGGTCAAAACACAGTAAAGGTTAAACTTCTTGACTGACAAGCATTTATTTCTTTCATGAGATTAAGGTTCCCCGAAGTCATTGTCACTGATTTTCTTCTGCCAGAAGCTATAAACCTTGTACTAAACCATAGCAATTTAATGAAAATAAGGAATAGAAATAAATCAAACCGAGCCATAGGAGAATTGCCAACGTAATCAGAACACTTCTGATGGAATACCACATTCTATCTTATATTTGTTCTAAGTGATTTTCCCACCAGACTTCCATAGTTTTTAACATGAAAAATGCCATGATTTAAACTGCCTTCTGCACTTTGAATGTAATTATGTAAGAAAAATCATTCAAACATTGAGTTTTATCAGTTTCTTAAAGAGTTCAGGAATGTGATTATGAAGTACCGTTGTAAACTGTCTGGAAGATTCAGGATTGCTAACAAATTAGTATAAAATTAGAGTTATTCTAGATAAAATACCTTTAAGATTTTCTGCACATGATGTCTATGGTTAATATTACTATGGTGAAAAGTTACAAATCCGCTAAAAGAGTACATCTTATGCATATTCTTAGAAAAATAACAGAAGAATAATTTTAAAATTGTTTGCATCATGTTATCTTCAGGATATCTCAGTAGACATCTGTTTTATTCACTTAATGGAAAGGAAATGAAAATAAGTTCATAAACAAAGCAAAGCCTGACAACAGACAGAGCATATGATCTCAATAGCTGATCCACATAAGACTGCAATCGTATTTCTGTCTGACTCATTGAAATTTTTTAAGATTTAGACAAAGTTTACTTATAATCATCACTCTACATAGCATAATGTGTACAGGTTTCTGCGTGCAGCACAGACAGGACTGTGGCTAATTTCCAAAATGCATCTACATTAACTTGATGACTATCATTATGGAGAACACATACTTACATGATTACAGACATAGGGAATGTGATTTAAAATATCTTTAATAACATTGCAGCTTCCCATTGTATTCTAAAGGGACTGATTTCAATAACTGCTTTAATCATGTATAAACACTTTAATGACAGTTATTTTTAAAAGTCACAAATATAAAACATCAGTGTGCTTATAGAAATGAAATTCGACACTGAAATACATTACTTTGAATTCAGTCAAAATGTACTTCACAGAAAGACAGCAAAGGGATTAGACATTAAAAACAGGTAGTTTCTATATTTTCTATGCTTTTAAAATGCATACACAATTTGGCAGAACTGTATTTTTATTCTCTCCAAGTATAACAAAGATGTTATTTTCTTTATAGCCTTATCACAATTAAAATATTTGTAATCACAATTATTAAGCATCACAAACATATAACAATACATGATGGCAAATTAAAACAAAGTGCATGATGAATTCATTCTAGAAGAAAGAGTCTCAGATCTTAATGGAGCAACAAGCTCAACAAATTTCTTTGTTGTAATTTCAAGGCTATTGTTCAGGAAAATATATTTTAAAAATCCAAGTGTTTTGTATGAATCATCCCCACTTCTGCCTAGCTCTTAATTACTACTTTTGACCCTACTAGCATTCATTCCTTCACTCATTCATATTAATACAACAAATCACCTTCACAACTGCTCAAAACAGTGAGTGTAGATGTATGATTTATGTATGAAATCTGAATTTAATTATATCTGGACAAGGACTTACATTTCAGATGAAGGTGGCAAGTGATACTTTCTTTTTCATTTACAAATATTTCTCACTATATTGTAGATAAGTAATCTTTCCAAAAGTTTGAAAAACACTAGATATTTCAACTTCCAGTTGATAAACAGAGGCCATATATTTCTTAGTGATAACCTAGGAAAAAATTAAAAATGCTTAAGCTAAAAATCATGTATTGTATTATAAATTTTGTTATACTACCATAAGCAGTAAGGTAATAAATAGTTTAAACTTTGTGATCAGAAGGACCTAAGTTTGGACTTCATCTCTAGCCCTTAATAACCATGTCATTTTAGACATGATGCGTTGTTTATCTTGCCCAAATTTCACAAACTATAAACAGACTATTAAAACGCTTTCTGCATTGGAATTTCTAAAGCTTCAAATTGATTATGGAGGTAACAATATAAAATAGACCATAATGCTTGACTCAGACTTATTATTCACTTTCTTCAGTGTATATTATATGAAGATGAAGATAATACTTCTGATTAATATTTAGCCAAAATTATATTCCTTTCTGGGAGTTGTAACTTATGGCTCTCTGTATATATCTGTCTTTTAATATTTAAGTATATAAGAATTTCATAGATATGATCAAAATATCAAATATTAACAAGTGCTGTTGAGTATGTGAGAAAAAGAAACCCTTCCACATTGCTTGTGGGAATGTAAAGTATTATGGAAATCAGTATGGAGGTTTTACAAGCCATTGGAGCTAGAAATACCATTCCACCCAGCTGATTCCCTTCTAGATATCTCCCTGAAAGGGTTAAAATATCACATTACAGTGATACATGCATATGCAGGAATGCAAAAGCAAAATTCATACTAGCTAAATCATGGAATTGGACTGTGTGTCATCAAACGATAATGTGTTGTTTTTACACAGTATAGTACAACTTTGCCATAAAAAGATGGATTTGGGTCATTTTCAGGAAAACAGATGCACTTTGAGACCATAATAGTAAGTATAGTACCAAACACACAAGCTTCATTATCACATGATTTCTCTTGTATGAGAAAACCCAAGGAATAATTTAAAAAGCAAAATAAAGGATAGATTATAGGAAATAAAGAGACATTTTTCAAATGGGAACAGGATCTAGAGACAGAGTTGGAAGGAAAGGAGGAAGAAAAGAAAGTACATATAATTATGGAAAGTTATGCAAGTGTAGTAACTCCTCAAGATGAGTGTAGTCATGATAGCAAACAAATAGTACTAAAACTTAAAAGAATTTCTTGTGCTATACTGGCATTTTTAGCTCAGACTAATGTATTAAAATATTGTATTAAAATAACATTAAAATACATTATTAAAATACATGTATTTTAATACATGTATCAAAACAATGCTTTTATCAATACCATATAGATTTTGTTCTGAATAATGTCTTATTTCTTCTGAAATATTTAAGTATCTTACTATTACCAGTATCTTTCACTTACCATGCCATAATTTTTACCAGATAATAATAAAATAATATTTTCATTTGCACTTATTCATACTTTCATATAAACTAGTCTTTTAGTAATGTTATGGAGGTAGAATATTCATATAGATTCATCTCTTTAATGTCTAATTCATGGATTTCTAGCTGTGTAATCATCACCACAAACTAAAATTACTCAAATATGGGAGACTTAAATCTGATGACATCCACGTTAAATGTGAGCATACTGGACAAACAAGTGAAATTCCACGGTTAGTGTTGTTGTTGATACAGTAGGAGTTCTGTCTGGCATTTCCACAGTTACCTTTGTCACTACTTTCCTGAGCCGTTTGTCTGTTCTTGCATAACTGAGTTACTTTCTGCCGATGGCTGGTGATGGCGAAGGACTTCCTCAGAGCTGTGTGCAGGGAAGTTGGTGTGCAGAGGCAATGAATGTCTCATGTTTATCTATCTGGGAGATTTTATTTCATCTTCATTTTTGAAGGGTAGTTTTGCAAATATAAGATTCTTGTTTAATAATTCTTTTGTTGTTTCCTTTTTTCTGTTTTTGTACTTTGAACATTCCATTCTGTTACCTGTGGTCCTCATCATTTCAGATAGAGTGTGCAGTTGTGCTTGCTGGAGTCACCTGAGACAGGATATGTGCTAGTTTTTTGCTTTTTTGTTTTTGTTTCTTTCAACATTTTTCCTTTTCTACATGTCAGTGTTTTACTATCATGGGAATTGTGAATCCTTTGTCATTTACTGGTCAATGTTTGTTGAATTTCTGGATAGTAATTTTAGTTTTTACCACATTTGAGAGGTCTTTGGTGCTGTTTCAAATACTTTTTTGAGTTCCATTATCTTTTCCCACTCTTTACATTTCCTTCTGTTCTGCAGGTTGCATACTTTTATCATATAATGTCAAATTTGCTGAATGTCCCATTAGTTCATACGTCCTGTGAAACCTATCTGGTAATTTTTTCAATTCAGTTATTGTACTTTTTGACACAGAATTTTTGTTTTCTTAAATACATATTTTTATTAATACTGTTCATTTTGAGTAGACAATGATTTTTTATAACCTCCTTTAGTTTAGTTCATTAACTGAAATGTCTTTTATTTCTTTAAATGCATTTATAATCATAAGTGAAGTTTTTTTCCACTTAGTCATACACCAGGGTTCCAGCAAAGGACATTTGATTGCCTGCTTTTTGATTTGCTTCATTTCCCGGTTTATACATTGGATGTCTTACTTCTTTGCATTCTCATTTTATTTTATTTAATGCTGGTTATTTCAGGTAACTCACAAAGTATGCACGCGTACACACACACACACACACACACACACACATGCGCACACACACAAGCATAAGATGTTAATAGAAAAGCTATAAGACGGAAGTATAATAGATCAAATGTAAACATACCACTTTTGTTAATATTAAATAGAACCAGAAAATAAGTTAGGGTCCAAATAATATTCTTGAATAACTCCACTTAAACATAGTGATGTTAGGGTCCACACCCTTAAAAAATTCAAATGACAACAAATTGAATTGTTCCCTTTTTCCTCTCCTCCCTCTTATTTAATTATCTTTAAAGTAATAATTTTTTTAAAACGCTACTTGGCAAAGTAGTCATTTTAATCAAATTCATATCAATTTTAATACAAGATTCTAAGGTGATTATTTTGGCAAATAAATGAAATAATTAACAAAAACCTATACGTATCTTAATTCATTGAAAATCTGAGCTGTACCTTCTCTAAGCTATTGCTATGATACCACACGACTTGACCACATTTTCTTACAGTGTTTGAAATCATAAAAAATTAATTCCCTTAAAAAAGTGCAGAGCAAAGCTTCCCGATCTGCTCGGCAACAGCGTCTCAGGTACAAACGGAGTTATGCTGAATGCAGAAAGGGCACTTCAGTGAGGTCAGTAACTTTTTCTTAAACTGTCGAAATAAGGCCAGTAAATGTGAATTTCTGTGTGAGGTTGTTGTGAATTTGACACTCAGATGTAAAATTATTTTTGCTGCCATTTTCCAGGGGATGCAAACAGATGCTGAGTGGCCATAGTTTGAATTGCTGATCGTGTAGTATTCTGTTTTGCTGCATGGTTCGTTTGTAGAGGAGTCAGTTACTAATATGTTAAAAATAAAAGAACACAAAGATTTTCTTTAACTTTTTGTTGGCTCTTAATCTTCAAAATAAGTAAATGTCTACTTGCTAAAATATGTTATTGTGTTACTTTTTTCTTCTTTTGGACTTTTTTTCTGTGTAATTCTATTCTTGCAGAAGGCCTAATATAGGAAATGTTCAAAAATGTGATTTTAAAAGCAATGAATGAAGCTGAAAATCAACTGCATTTTTAGAAAACAGATTGCACTTTATTTGCTTTTATTTATCTGTTAATTTTATGCAATGCTGATCGTGCAAAATCATAAACTTAAAAGAACTTGATAGAAATCAATACACTTTATTTTAATCTGTGGAGTTCAAAGCATTTAGAGGAAGAGTAGAACACTGAAAAAGAGCCTATAAATACTAAAAATGAAACTTGAATGACATCCTGCGTTTTCAGAGTTATTTACAATACTTTTATTATTTATCACAACGTGTAAGGAATGCTACTTACCACAATCGGAGATTAATAATGTATATATAGCCTTCCTCCTCAGGGAATAGCTAATGTGATTTTGCTTCTCCAAATTCGAGTTGCTACCGTAGCAGCTTTCTCCTGTCCTCTCTGTACGCTGCACTCAGCATAAACTGCGGGGCGGGTCCACAGTCACAGCAGCAAACCCAGCAGTTTCCACTCCGTGCTTCTGGATTTAGACCTGGATGTGTACATGAGGGGTTCACTAGGAAACTGAGAAATCACAATGTTTTTCCACATTACTCTATTTGATTCTAAAGGATGCATTCTTTAAGCAAAGCTGAAGTCACTGTGACTCATATTAGGGTACATGGCTGTAATTCCAGTTCTCTGGGAGGCTGAGGTGGGAGGGTTTCAAACTGAAACAGCATGGAAAGCTTAGCTACTTTGCATGACCTCTTCTCAGAATAAAAAATAAAAAAGGCTGAAATGTAAATCGATGTGCTTGGTGTATCAGGGTAAAGGCCCTTGATTCAATTGCCCAGTAACTGAAAAAAGAAAAAAAAAAAAAAAAGAAAAGAAAGAAAATAGATGTTAGTGGAAGAAAACACTTCTTGCCATCTGGATGGAATCAGAGTTTTATAGATCATTATTTTACACTAATTATCCTATGTATTTTAACATACAGAACTGTTACAATGTTCAAATTGTATCATATAAGCGCTTTGCAATTTGCATTGCTCATTACCTCACTTAATTATTATAACCACCAATGGTCCAGGTTTTTTTTTTTTGTCAAGCTCATCAATTTATAAGATAATAAAACTAAGGCATTATGCAACTAGAAAATAATAAACTTGTAATTAATTTCAGTATAGAATTAATAGACTGTTGCTTGTTCATGTGGTAATACACACACACACACACACACACACACACAAGCACACAAGCACACCTCCAGTCAATGACATGATTAAAATCAAATGAGTTAAACAGAAAAAAACAAATGATCATTAGACTTTAAGGACTAACCAAGTAGGTTTCCAAGACTATAATACGTCTCAGTAATTTTTTCTTTAATTCCTGCCTCTAATCTGAAATATATACAATGTGCTTCATGTTGAAGTTGAGGAAATGAAGGTCAAAATGGCAAATTACTTGTTCAATGTCATAATATTAAATTATTAAAGGTAGAATGATAACTCTTGTCAGTCTAAATCAGGTTCTTGCCTCTGGAACTCTTTGGCCGATACTTTAATCTCTTATTCTGTGGCTGGTCTCTGGGAATTTCTCCATGGAGATGGACATGTTAGGGCATAGCAGGACATTCCAACCCTGTCCCAATAGGTGCCCTGCTATTCTGTGCCAGGTTGGACTATGCTGAATTTCAGTGGCTTCAGAAACAGAAGACAAATAATTCTTCTCCTGTGTGTCCTGGAGGTGTGAGGACAGTGTATGCTCCTAGGGGTGGGGGGCTGGACTCCTAGCTTCAGGGCAACTGATGGAGGACCCAGCTTGGGGCTACAGTGCCAGAACTTAGGCTCCGCAGTTGCTCTGGCAGAGAGCAGCACAGGCCTGGAACGTGGTGGTGTCTCCACCATCCAGAGCAGGAGATGTCATCATGTCCCTCAGATATCATTTGTCAGACTAGCTTTCTGAGTACCCTCAGACATAAAGTGAAAAGCAGGGGGAAGTATCATTCTCTTTGGAACAGAAAAGTAGCAGAACTTGATGCTGGGGAAAACCAGTTGTGTCTACCAGGTCATCTACTGTCTCCAAGGATTCAAGGGGCTGGGAGCAGAACGTAGCTGCAGAGCGCTTGCCTGACATACTGCAAGTCCTGAGTTCAGGCCTCAGAACTGAGAAAAAAGAAGTTTAATGGCCTCAATATGGATTTACAAAGGGTGGCATCAGCAGGCTCTACAGAGGAAGGCCTCACGTGGAGACCCTTGGATGACCGTGAGGAGGGAGGACATCACGAGTATACAGGCTGCACAGGGCCTCAGAGCCCTCCTAAGGGCAGCTCGGGGTTTAAACTTTATACGGAGCATTTCCGCCAGACAGACATCAGGGCACATGCTTTGCTCATCCTTCTGTAAGTGCCTTTTGTCTGAAAATGAGCTGTATGGAGTCCAAGCTCTTGAGGGTCGTAGAGAAAACACCAATTTTCTATCTATAAATGGCAGTGATGCTGAAAAAATTTAACCAAAATATTCTTGAATTACCTGTAAGTACAAAAACATTTCTTATTTTTCATGTAAATTCAAAAGAAACCCTGTCTCCCTTTTGAATCATAAAGGAAATTGAAAGCTTCGATTTCTTCATTTGTTTTGTAAATTTTACTGTTTCAAGCTGCAGGGTCTGTATAGAAAATCCTGTTCCTCTCCATTAGCAGCTGAGCTAAAGGTCAAGAATCTCTCCTCCTTCTCTTCCTCCTCCTCAACTTCCTCCTCCTCCCTCTCTCTTTCTCTCTCTCTCTCTCTAATATATATATATATATATATATATATGTTATATGCTCTCTGTTATATTCCGTGTACATATTAATTAATCCAAATAATTCATTTTTAAATTTCTATCCTTTCTTCATGTCCAGAACTGATCCAATGCTAGTAACAATGGATTGATTCTATTTCTGTTTTTCCATACCCCATTGCCTTTATATTATGCAGACCTCAGAAGGGAGTCTTTTGTGCTAATTGTCCAAATGGAAGTCTCAAGGAACGGGAAATGGATCAGGAAACCATCATCTTGAGCGTCTTGAGTAGGATTTCAGTTTTCGCGAATGTTCTAGCCATCGGATACTCAGCCCTGTATTCAGATCTGTGAAGGTTTCGTGGGGCAGACTTCCCTGGCAGGGCACCCTTAGTAATCCTCCCACACCTGAAACCAACCATGTGGCTTCACAGTTATAAGAACATTTGTAAGAATAGTTGCCACATTTTCAGAAAAATACCTGAGAGGGCCTTTACTGAGTTCTTTGATTTGGAATTGTTATGGGAATAAATGTCACTTTGCTTTCAAATCTGTAATATCCTTGGGGATATTTCAGTGTGTCTGTCTTGAAAAAATAGGGAATGCTTTTTAATTTAACACAATGATTGCTAGAAATCACACTTTACAATGATACTCATCTTTATAATAAATGTATAGACATAAAATATCTTTATTCAATTGCAAATAGGTTGGAAGAACACAGACATGTTCATAAAGCATAATGTTTGTCTGGACACCCTGACTGCAGCTCTCCAGATAGATGAGGAGACAGAAGGACAGAAGTCCAGGGACGTCCTCACAGCTTGCAGCCCAGCTCTCTGCATCTCTGCCCCAACCCTGGGTGTGCGGCTCCCGAGTCTGCACCTTCCGTCAGTCCTATAGGGCAGTGGTTTTTCTTCACACCCTCTTAGTTTTACTGAGTTTTTCTTTTCAATTTTGTTTCTTTCATCTATAGGACATTTTAGATTCAGAGAATTTATGTTTTGGTGTTTACCCTGTTATAACAATATTAAAACCCAAACATGACAAGGCGACGATCTTTATTTTCCCTGGGATACAGAATGTGGTACGTGGTGAAATCCTCACAGTAAGGCAGTTATATAACTGCTGTGCTCAAAGGGGTCTCTCTTCTGTGGTTGGAAATCTTAGGTCACAGCCACGTCCGCTCCTCCAGACCCCGCAGGTGGAGGAGGATGGGGTCCACCACAGTCAGGAGGCCTCTGCTGTCTCTGCAACTGTGCTTCACCTATGTGTTTATCTTCCCTCGGCTTCTTAGTGAGTCTCCGTCACTTGTGCGGCCCTCCCGGGCTTCCAGAGCTCTTTTGCTGGTTTACCTCATTAGCCAATCACTGTAATGATACGTTTAAAAAAAAAAACAAACTGAGAAGTAAAGAATGTGGTGCATGCCTGTAATCCCAGCCCTTGGGAGGCTGAGGCAGGAGGATTCTTGTGAGTTTGAGATCAGACTGAGCTACAAAGTGAGCTCAAGTCCAGCCTGAACTGGACGTGCTGTGGATAGCATCTTCTCCGGATATCTTCCTGAGTGTGCAAGGCCATAACTTCACACAATTGGTATACTTCTTTGAAAAAAATTGGTTAAAATATAATGGAAACCCAGAAGCCTTTCCTTGAAAAATATTCGAAGAACAATCTGCCTTCAGATCAGGAATATCATCGCTGTTATGTTCATTATGATCTCAGTGATCTTGTTAGCACGGCAAGGACTATTGGATTCCTTTCAGCAATGGTTATGAAAGGTAACATGGAAGAGAAATAACGTGATTAGGGGAAACCATCTCTTCACTGACTTTATAAACATTATTCATAACATGATGACTATTGTAAGCCAATACAAAGCTTGGCACTCTCCTTTCTTGACATGGAAAATGTCACACCTCATTTAAAACTGCCATCCTGCGCTTCCTAGTGAAATATGAGGGGCTTTCTACACCCCATCTCAAGAGCAGCGAAATTCAAGGTCAAAGTGTTACCCAGGGGATTTTCCAATACAAAATGAGCAAGAAAGAGTCTACACCTTCCTTCTACTTATTGCTTTTTTCCTCCTCCTTCTAGTTCCTTCTGGGATAGAAATGTAAACTCATGAGAAACTGTGATAACCTAATTAGCAGACTCCTCTGAATCTTTCCAGAACAGCAGGACATGTGAAGACTATAAATTTTCCTCTTTGGAAAAGTTCATGCAGTTTTGATTGGGGCTGGAATTAAGAAGCTAGTGGAAGAATTTCATATGTGATTAATCTGTTTTGAAAACATTTCATTTAGGTGGACAAGGTAATTTTTATTGCATGGTTAAAAATCACAACCCCAAACCAAGAACAGATTTGTTTAAAAGTAAATCAAGAAATACACACACAAAGAGAAAAAATGTAACAGGTTGAAATTCTGTTCTTTTAATGAACTACTATTCTTCAAATACAAAGTCGTGTTTTTTGATGATCTAAAATAGCTTCATATTCTTCTATCCACTGATATTCCTATTTCTTCTTCTTTTTCCGAATATTCTTTTCAACTTTATTCCTAAAGCCATTAGCATGTCCAATTTCACATGTCATTGAACACTGAAATGCTTTATTAATTGGCAGCTTAGCCACAGTTTTGCCTTCCGTTCCTGACATGGTTCAGTAGAACAGTTTATCAGACTGTTTTCCCTGACACACCGGTGAAGCAGTCTGTTAGCTGACCCAGTAAAAGTATCACCCACCTTCTCTTCTCATGTTCTCAACTGATCAGAAAATAAGAACAAAGCCTAAGCAACTTGGAGAACAAACCATCAACCCACCAATAAAATCAGCATTGGAGAATCAAGTTTACATTAGAGCCAAATGTGGCCAGTAAACAAAGCCAAGAATGTGGCAGACAGTTAGACTGGTACACAGCCAGGGCAGGATAGCAGCAACCCAGCTGAGACAGATTCCTCCAGGACGGGGTAAGGCAGAGCCACTGCGGAGGCAGAGGGGTAGAGTTAGCTCAGGGGGAAAGTTCACAGCTAGTCTTCCAGTTGGCTAACCTCCAGCACTTCTGAAACAGAAATAACTTAAAAAGTGCGGAGAGATCAGTAGGGCTCCTTCACATCAGAGAGAACATCAGCAACAGAGAATATTCTGATGAGCATCTCCTTTCATGAAGTTCATACCACTTAATGAGATGCACTATGTTACTTCCCTCGTTGTACCAAGCCTTGAGGCGTTCAGAGGTGGTGTGGAGAGGTGACTGCACCAAGAGGACACTGCAGTAGTTGCAGAAAGCAAGTGGATCTTGTCCCAGGCCTCTCTCTCTCTCTCTCTCTCTCTCCCCCACCTCACCCCCCTGTCTCCAGTTCACCAAGTGGCTTTTTCTAACAAATACTTTGTCTCACACAGTGTCCAAAATCAAAGGATCTGAGTCACCATGGATTGAAATTTCTGATACTCCAAGCCAAAATAAATGTTTTCTCCAAGTCAGTGATGTCAGGTATTTTTGTCACAGTGATGGAAACCAGACTAACACAGAGGTTCATAAGCTTTTCCCTCTTTCTCCTGATAAAACCATTAACAAATCACCTGTATTTCCCACTTTTACTTATTTATTTGCTTTCCTTATTTGGACCGTGACAAGTTCCCATCGTCTCTTGTGTTTATCTGACAGCTTAATGCACAAAATGGCTCCTTCATTCTGCTCTTAGGAATCACAAGTCTTGTCTACCCAAAACCCTAATTTCTCAAAGAGACATCTTCATCTAATCAACTTTCTAGTGAGTGTGTTTCTGGAAATGAAATTATCTTACTTAAAATTTAAAAGATGAAATTTTTGTGTTCTTGCCTGAATTATGTGGTTCTTAAGTAAAGTTGTTGACAGAACTTTACGTGGGATTGGGAAATTAAAAAATTAAGCAAAAGTCAGCTACTCAGTGTTGAACAGTTTGGTGATTTCATTACTGTGTCTTATGATACATTAATACATAAAGCTTAATTGCGTTAGATTGAGAAATGCAATTAACTATGTGAACTGTATGTCGGCCTCTATTTCCTGGACATTTTCCACCATCAGATCAAGCATGGATTGCTTGGAAGGTAGAAACTGAAGGTAGAAAGCCTGTACTATTGAGGGCTCAAACTAATCAAATCTAAATGGTTAAGTCACAAGGTTTTTGACAAATTCATGACTGGTGCTGTATTTTTCATTGAAAGTTCAGTAAAGATGAAAGAGTTGAAGTTTGTCTTTCTTCCCATGAATGCTTTTCAGATGAGTGACTGAGAATGTGTGTGAAGGTTTTCCAGCAATTCACACACATGCCTTGAAGAACCTGGTAGTTTTCTGTGTCACAGATCCCAGAGTACTTGCTGCTGCTGTTCTTGGAGGATGAGGAATGGGGTCATCGATGCCAAGGGAGCTGCGGGAAGCCGGCAAATGTGTGTAGCCAGCTCTGGGGGAGGGGGTGGGGGATAAGATTTGAATCTAGTGCCTCTGAAAAGCTTTCTGTGTAAAGGTTTCCACTGTGGCTGATTTCAAGCCGCCAATGCAGTCTCCAAAGAGAGGTGTGGCCAGATTTGCAGGTAAGTGGCCCTGACTGAGGGCTGAGTGGCCACAGGTGACCTCTTCAGGTTTCTCTGTGACATGGTTTCTAGTCTTCACATTGCACTACCAGAGGTGCTGTTTGTTTAAACTTTTTTAAAATTTGTGTGTCCTGTATGTGAGTTTTTTCTTTCACTTCCTGAAACCGTGAGGATACAAACACGAGTGTAGCTCTTTGCATATAGAAGTGGCACGTATACACAGAGAGGCAAAAATGTTTGAATGAAAGTTGAGATGTGTTCTGACACTTGAGACAATTATACCTGAATTTAGTTGAATACTGAGCTGAAGGGCCTGTTATTTTAGTGTCAAGGAAGTAGGATATCTCAGGGCTGTATTGTGTTGTGGAATGGAAATGGGGCACACCAGATAACTGAGATCCATTAGTGGACTCGTCCTCTGGGGCATGATCTGACCTGCGGTTCTGGGATCCGAATCCTGCATGAGACCTAGGAGAGTCAACTTTCCGCAGTGGTTTGTTCCAGTGCTATTCCCACCACACTCATCTTTGACCTATCTTCCCTCCCTCACATCCTAACCCAGTAAAAATCTTTCCCTGTTTTCCTTTCACCAATGCTTTCCCTTTTCACACTCCTCTCTGTGATTAGTGTCATTTGCATCTCATTTTTGCAGCCATTTCTTACACGGGTTTTATGTCTCCCTTCTCATCCAGTGGAAATCTTGGGTGCTATGGTGCGTTCATTCCCGTAGGATAACTGCTTAGCACGAGTCACCTGGTGACACGCTTGGCTGAAACCTGCATTCAGGCCCATTTCTTTTGTGGCCCTTCCTCTAGGCACTGGTCAAAAGTCCCTGTGACATGACACACACTTTTACATGATTTTATCTGTGCTGGACTCTCCCCTCTTTCCAGAACCCCCTCCCATCCACTTGTCCACTTTAGAGCACGTCTCCAAAAGGGTTTAGCTACAAAGGAACTTGACTAGGTTGAACTAAATTGCATCCTATGCTGTGCATGTCTTGTGCTGCTAATGAAGAAAGCCATCTTTACTGGAGATGATCTTTTATGGGAATCTCCTAATTGGCTTAAAAAACCCTTTTGAGTGGTGGCAGAAGAAATGGGTTCGTGTTTTGCATAAAAACATCTATTCTAGTACGGGGAAGGTACAGTTACGAGATCGGTGTGATGAAACGTCTCTGAAAGTGTGGGTGCTGAAGGAAACTTGCTATTTTCCACAATGCTTCTCCTAGCAACTGTAAGGCAGGCCAGGTGGAGGCTGATTGTTTCAGGGGCTCCTCTGAGAAATTCTAGCCAAGACAACTGAAAAGAAGTGTTGTCGAGCTCAAAATTTAGGACGGCCACTTCCACCAATTCTTACTACAAGTATATTAAAAGCTAATGGTTGGGCCAGGCATGGTGGTACACTCCCATAATTCCAGAACTCAGGAGGCTGAGGTAGGAGGATCATTGCAAGTTCAAGACCAGCCTGGGCTACAAAGTGAGCACAAGGCCAGCCTGAATTGCATAGTAAGACCATGTCTCAAAAAGACCAAAAAAAAAAAAAAAAACTAATGATTTACATGTTATCTTTCCAATTTGTGCTGTGATAAAGCACTCAACATTTTAAAGAACATATTGTCTAATGATTTGTAACATCTCTGCTATATTTAGGGCTTTCTGGGACTTGAAGAAGGTGTGTTTTGGTAAAGAATCAATTTCACTTTATTCAACATACACAAAAATTGTAGTTGAGTATAAAGCCATAGATTTAGTGTTCATAGAATTTTAGCAATTAATATGTAGTTAATACCCATAAAATAAAGTAATTATAATGGTTTCAAGAGAGTTGGTAGATTATATGATTTTACAACATGTTATTGTTTTTTATTTAAAATGAGAAAAGGGTGGCAGAATGCCAAAGTTGCTTGTCTATTATTATGTGTAGCAGTTCTAGAAACTCTAGTAAAATGCTATGATTTTACTACATCAAAAATTTAAGCATGTGTGTGTGGTACTTGGTTATCATACAGTGATTAAGGATGTCTGTCTTTGAGTTTGGAAAGTAGAAATTATTGAGAGCTCAGCCAAGAGTGCCGATTATCTGTCTCAAGAATATGGTGAGAAAAATAAAAGACAGAGACAAGTATAGTATTGCATCACTGGCTGGGAAGTCGGTGTCTCCTCGAGGGGTGGGTCCTCCTCCACTCCCACAGGAACCACTGTTTATTAGGTGTAGACAGTGACAGGTGTGGCTTGCAAGGGATTGCAATTCATCAGAAGGCTCAGACCTAGGAGGGCATAGACGACCACATGCTTAGAAGAGTCCATGGGAAATCTCGGATAGGAGGTGCTGACAATCACAAGCCTCCATTCTATCACCTCTTAGGGAAGTATGAAAAATTAGCCATTGTGAATTAGTGGTCCCCAGTGGAAATCTTAGCATAGGAAATGTGATAAAATACGATTTTCCTAGCGATTCCAGAGGACCACAAAAGTGACTTGTGAACATAATTCAGAGTGAATTAGGTTTTGTGCTGAGCTTGTGTGTGCAGGGGAATCCACTTCGGAATGGGTGCACAGTCAGAATGCTCTAGATCACAGGAGGAACCGAGGAGCTGGCTACTGCTAGCTGGCTGGCCCACCGAGCTCTATGTTCAATCCATAGCGACCTGGTAAGGGGTCAACTTTGTTGAACGACTTAACTAGACCTTTGAAATAAGTTGGCAACAACAGAGTTACAAACCTACAAAGGAAGGAAAACAAGTGGTGTCTCAGGTTCAGGTCAGTACTGTGGCCAGGAACTTGGTGTCAGGTCAGTACTGTGGCCAGGAACTTGGTGTCAGTGTTCTGTCAGGTCAGTACTGTGGCCAGGAACTTGGTGTCAGGTCAGTACTGTGGCCAGGAACTTGGTGTCAGTGCCCAGAGGATGGGTGGGAACCTCGAAGGTGCTCCTGACTTCCTGTAACAGCGCACTTGTGAAGCCCAGCAAGGTGCTGATGCAGCCATGGCTTCGATGCTGTGTTTTTAACTGAGACACTGCACGGGGAGAGCAGGCACGAGGTGAATCTTGGTGAGCAGAGCTAATTAATCACTCATGGAGAGGAGAGTCGGACATCTCGGAATCTCTGCGAGTGGGGCTCATGCTGGACCTTTCTAAAGCAGGAAAGTACATCAGCTCAGGGTTCCACCCCAACAACCAGGATTGGTAAAGAACTTACCTTCCACCGGGACGACTTGAGGGTAGTGGTTTCTACTAAGATTTCTGGAAGAGTGCGCTGGAAGGGAGTGTTCTCCTCCTGCAAGTTGATCACATCAACGAGGATCGGACAGTCTCAGAGAGAAATATGCATGAGGTGTCTCGAAGGTGGCCAGGGCCATTACATCAGTGAGCCAGGGTCACAGTGCACTTGGCACGTGCTTTGCAGTTCATTCGGCGGTGCTTTCAGGTCTTTATTTTTAGCACTGCTTGGAGGAGTTTAAGGTCCTAGGAAACAGAGAGACAAGCTGTTGTTCAAGTATTCTGTCTTGTAGGGCAGGTAACAAAATTCTGATTTGTGCCCCCAGTCTTACTCAAGAATATTGGTCTGAGAGATGTGTGATTCTGTCTAAACTGCAAGCATTTTCATATCAATTTATGAGAGATTTTTTTGCCAAGAGAATAAAAAGCATTTTACAAAGGTGTGCTGGAAGATGACCCATTTCCATTCATTTGGAGACAGCTTTGCTAGCTCTTCAGCACCTGCCACTGTTTACAGAGCCGGGAAATGTGTTAGGAAGTGAACTGCACAGCATTTGGAGCTTTTAGATTCACATATTATTTCAGAATTTAAGTTTAAATGCCAATGAAAATTACGCATACTCTCAGCTCCAAGCTTTAAATTTTGGGGAGCTGATGATGTTTTTCCTAATCAGTACACACTGAAAAACACGTTGCTTTTAAGTTTCTTGATTAAATACATAATTCAAATAGTTAAATCTTTGCAAATTTGTCACATGCATAATATTAAATATGTGGTTACCAGATTGGAGTCACAAATTTTCCTTCAAGTAATAAAATTTTAGACAAACTTGCATGTTGTAAAATTAGATACTTTTTAAATTAATTGCCTTTGAAAATAACTTACCTCAAATTTACATTCACTGTTATTTTCCTTATTGTGAAAGATAAATTATAACACTTAGATCTGACAGTTTTCTATTACTTGATCAAATTTTACTTTTTAAACAACTATATATACAAATAGAGCTATTTATCTTAATTAATCCATTTTATTCTTTGGTCAACTATTCTAGACTCTAAGATATTTCTGAAAAATATTAATATTTAGTGATTCACATCTACATTGTTCTGGTAAGTTAAGTATATATGTATGCATATGTATTATACATTAGTGCATTAATTTAGTTTGAAGGTGTATGTATTTGTGTGCTGTGTGCACATGTTTTGTTTTCTGTCTTATCTATAGGGAAGAAAAGAAAATAGTGCTTTGTATGGATGTGTATATACACATATATATATATAATCACACAGGTACATGTATGCATGCACACATATCTCCCAAACACTCATTTGATACAGTAACATGAAAGGTAAGTTAATAAACCTTTGTTGAAACAGTACTGTTATGAAAAGTTTCAAGTAAAGTCCTTGGAGATAATGGACCAGGTTTCAAAATCTAGCTGGGCTGCTTTCTAGAAATATGGGTATGGGAAAGTCAGCTAAATGTCCCAAGCCCTGATTTCCCTACCTAAAATAGAAGTAATAAACATAGTTTTATAGTGGGACCTAGGTCAGATAACATACATAGTAAGTGTGCAATAAATAACTGCATTTTTTGAAAATATAATTATAGCATTAATGAGAATGTTACAGTGATTTGTGATGTTAATGGTTTCAACTATAATAATAATTTATCTAATCGGCTAAGTATTTTAAGTGTTTCAGGTTATGGTACTAGCTGTTGTTGTTGTTGTTATTTTAGTTTTTTTGAGACAAGGTCTTGCCATGGAGCCCAGCCTGGCCTTGAACTCACAGTGATCCTCCTGCCTCAGCCTCCCGAGTGCTGGGATCACAAGCATGTGCCATCACATCCGGCTTCCAACCCTACAATATTTGAATGATAAAAAAGTAGTTTTATAATTGTCATATAATATATAAATACTGCTTAATACCTTTATTTTTGAATTATATAAAACTTTCAGAATTTCTAAATCATAAATATGTTTTTAAATTTTTTGTTTAACAAAGTGTCTAGTCTTATTCTTTATCCATTTTGAGCTTTTTCAGTTCATTACATTTTGAACACAGATTATTTCTCTTTCGAGCTTACACTCTACTGCTGTGAGCTATGGTTACCATGTTTGTGTGAGAAGACCTGAAAATTAGAGTGGCTCTTTTTAAATCAGTACATTAAGTTCCTACTTTTCCTACTAGAATTAGATTTTAAAAGTTTTTGGAGGCAAGTCTTTCCAGGAAAACAAGACTTGTTTTTAGCGTGTGTGCAACGTGTGTCCCGGTATTCTGCAGCATTTTGTGGTCTTTCCAGTCTTCACATCATGGTCTGTCCCTGTGGTTGGCACTGGGCACCTGTGTCTGCCAAGCTCTTCAAACCTTGCCAGGATAGTAAGTAAATTTTAAATTTTATTTAGCATCAATTTAACTTATATTTAAATAGCCACACATAGCTAATGGCATTGGAGCGTGTAGATCTGAAAAGACACAAAGAGTTAGCTCACATGGCAAGCTTCACATATGGCTCAAATAAAGTAACACTGTAACTAAAAGAAAGTGTGTTTTGTTTGTTTAATTTTTGTATTTTTAAAATATTAAACAATGTGTCCTCCTTGGAAGCTCCTGGTTTGCTCAGTCTTTCTTCTCTCTCTCTCTCTCTCTCCCTCCCTTCCTGCCTCCCTCCCTCCTTCCCTCTCTGCCTCTCTCCTTTTTTGTCTGTGTATCAGTTTTCTATTCATTTTTATGGTGCTTATGCATTACTGATTTAATGGGAAATGCGCTCAAAAACAATCAGTTTAAGCCGGGTGTGGTGGCTCAGGCCTGTAATCCCAGCACTGAGGAGGCTGAGGCAGGAGGATCGTTGCGAGTTCAAGACCAGCCTGGGCTACAAGGTGAGCTCAAGGCCAGTCCGAACTGCATAGTGAGACCCTGTCTCAAAAAGATAAAAAAAAAATCAGTTTAATACAGGTTGCAGAGACTTAGTGAATATTAACCATACGACATCTCATATCTCCTTGTTTCATGTACTCTTACGGATAGCTGGACAGTTATTTTTCTCACTGAGTGATAAATATCACCTCAATTCATCTGATTTTGCTTTGCAATATTCAGTTGAGATGACATGGAATTTTGAAAGCAGAAATATTTCTTCAGTTATCACTTTCAACTTTCACTGGGACAGTCTCTGTTCCAAGCCTTTTGATAGATTGAAATTTAATCAAAGCTTTGACAGGATTATGGCACTGAAGATATTGGAAGTTTTAAAAATTCTTATTTATTTATTTTTACCATTTTAAGAGAAAAAACAAAAACAAAATTTCCAAGAAGCCACATTTCTTTTTGGACTTATGCACAACCGACACTACAGAGCCTGGGAATAACTCACGTACAGGATTTAGACACACTGGTATTATGTAAGTCCTTGCACTGACCTCAAGAGAGCCTTGAGTATCAATATCATTTTTCTTAAATATGATTCATGATTTGAAATTTCGTAATTCAAGCTGTGCTGCCTGACGGGGAAGTACCAGATTGGTGAGCAGAGCTAACTGATGCAGGCCGTGCTCTGAGGCGGAATAACCGACCAAAGGGAAGGGGCTGCGAGAAGTCCGAGCTCTAATGACAGACTGAGGCTACTATTCTTTTCATGATTTGTGTTTCCTTGGGCCACATCCTGCGCTCCAGCTCTCCACCTTGGCCTCCTGTTTCCAAGACCCGAGCCTCAAGAGCGGCCTGAGGTGATCTGTGCAGAAAGGATGCACTGGTGCAGGACAAACTTCCCTCCTCCTGCGGAGGGCAGCGGCCTAGCTGGAGGACTCCAGCCCCGCCTGAAAGGGCCCTGGCACATGCCCGAGGTCACAGGAGGGAATGCTAACATGGTGTAATTCAGTGTTTTTTCACAACACCTAAATTATTACACCGTCCTCTTTCTTAATTTACTAACTTTAGAAAATTTTGGTTATTTTTACATAGATGCAATAGTCCATCATTTAGAACAATAGTACAAACATCCCTTTCAGAAAGATCAAGTGAACGCGCACACGTGTGTGTGTGTGTGTGTGTGTGTGTAGAAAAAGTGTAAATGAGGAGCACAAATAGGCCAATGAGCCTTGGAAATGAAGCATAATACAGCACAAATCCAAGAGGGCGCAGGTCGCGGCACAGCACTGATGTCTGCAGAGCAGCAACAGTTTTGGATCGCATGATGAAGTGGAGCTTATTCCAACAGCAGGGGACATATTAACTGGCCCCTTTATGTGGGAGACGGAGGATGGGCCCGGGGTGATTTGGGAAAATAACTGTGATAGCAAGATGTGAAATCATGTATAGATGAAAGAGGCTGAAAATAGGGTAAAAGGGAGAAAATGTGTGTCATTATCTACATCCAGGCTAAGCCTTTACCTAGACAAACACAGGGAGGAAACAGCTCATTTCATTGGAAATACATAGAAAAATAGGAGCGTATTAACTATTGAAGATAGTTTAAACATTTTACTTTGTAACTAGACATTTAAGTTTTATAACAAATGTAAAAACAAATTATATACAGCGTTGATTAAAGAATCGCTTGTGTTTTAGATTATCAGTTCAAATCTTGGTAAATCCAGAAAATGCTTTTCTTGAGTCAGGTAGAAAGGACAAGAGTGTGTATGTGGGTTTTAGAATCAGTCATATGGAAATTATAATTAAAGATTTTATGGTGGATGCGATTCTGTTTGAAAGAAAGTGTAACATGCCAGGGTGGATTTAAAATCTTGGAAGGCGAATTAGTTCTGATGATCAAATTCAATTTTTGTCCCTAAATTAAAAGTGTAGAATCTGAGAAGGGCTAGAAAGTTCTTATTTGGGGAGGAAGTAAGATCACGTAGGTTTTGAATTTTATTCTATAGATGTTCAGTAAAAAATACAAAGCCTTTTTTTGTAACATTTACTTTGGTAAACCATATATTTAAAAAGTTTATTATACAAATCTGCCTTTATGAAAATGCTTGTGCTGAAGTATGGTGTTTGTATTCATTTAAATTTATATACTATGTCTAGAAAGAAAATTGAGTTTGAAAATATCTGTCAATAAGGATATGTAACAGTAAATGTGACTTCATTCTTACCAAAATTGAAATGACTAGTTCAAATCTTCCTGTGTATTCTGAAAGTCTAGGGAAATACTTTGTATCCTCCATAAGTTGAATAGATAAAATTAAGTAATAGTAATATTAGAAACAATGCAATGAAAATGTAATGCAGAAAATTGATTTGTCTTGTATAATTTTCTGAAAATTAAATAGTATATAGGTGATTTTAAAGAGGACTTAAAATGACATCCAGGTGTAACTTCTTTCATATTCTGTGACTTTAGTTAGTAAAAATACATGCCAGGCTGGGGATACAGCTCAGTGGCACTTAGGTCCTGAGCTGGATTCCCAGTTCCAAAACAAACAAACAAACAAATGCCAGTTCAAGAGAGAACTACTGAAGGTTTCTTTTCAGGTCGTTTTATGGGAATTACTGACCACATTAAATAACAGCACAACAAATCTCCAAGCAGTTCATTCAGCCGCCTTTACAAAGCACGTTAGTCTCCGGTGGGGGCTTCTCACCAGCGCACCTTGGTCATGTGCTCCTGTTTTCCTCATTTAATGTTTAATTCAGTCTGTCAACTTGTTTCCATGCTGTTACTTAACCCTCCCCTACATTTTTACCTTCCACACCGGAAGGTACATCCTCCTTTAACAATGCTGCTGGAAATTCTCCAGTGCCCTCGGGGGAAGTGCAGGTTCTTCCTGCGGCCTGAAGGCCTCTGGTTCACCCCTGTTCAGTGCCCCCTCCCCGCTTTCCTGTTTCAGTTTCAGGCTGCCAAGGGGGCTCCTGGTGCAAAACTCCTACAGTATCTGTCCCTTCATTCAAGGCAATGTGACTCTGACACTGACGTGCCTGTTTCCCCCATACTACTATTTTTATTTTTTTCAGGTCATGTTCTTCATGAGTACATATCCACAGCACAGGATGCTCATGGCCCGGAGCGGGGTTGGTGCCTGCGCAGGGCGCATCTCGGTCCCTCTCCCTGTCCCCCCTCCACGCTCTCCCCACCTCTGCCCTCTCCCTTGCATTTATGGGGTTTGCAGCAACACCTATGCGGTCCTCACCACCTCAAGATACTGGCTTTTCCATTTTATTATGCACTGCCAGGAAGTTTATTTTTTTGTAACGAATGCCATATTATAAAGTTAAACGAGGTATTATCTGTAGTTTATTGTCAGGCTTTCTCACTAAGATATTGGTCCACGTTAATTATCAGCCCTAAAATAATGATTGACATAAAGTAATTACCACTCTTTGCTGAATAAATATCATTCAATACTCACTGTATAAATGATGACATCCTGAAAGATTGATGTCAGAGGTATATATTAGGATACACAATCTCGGCAATCACATTTTGGCAACATGCACTTTTTAATACTTTGAAAAAATGTTCTTCAGTACTGAGGATTGAAATCAAAGGCTTCACATTGATATATATATATATATATAATATATGTATACGTAATATGTATTTATTAGTATGCATTTGTAATACATTATACATATATTTTTAATATACTATATATATCTTTTTTTTGAGAAAGAGTTTCACTAACTAACTGGATTTTCCAGGCTGGGCTTAAACTTAGGATGTTACAGCCTTAGTCTCCCAATCATTTTGTCTTTTAGAAAAATATTTACAAGTTTTCCCTGTTTCTGACACCCACGAATTTCTATACTTTTACATCTTTAGAAGAAAAGGCAAGCGAATGCACAGGGATGAGCAATATTACTAGTTATATGATGGACTACTTTCAGATTAATATATCAGTTCACCAGCAATTGATTTATGTATGCCTAGAAAAAAACGCTGCCTTTAGTACCTCTGAAAAATGAGATAGCGTTTATTTTATTTTTATATTCCTTAGTCTTCATATTTAGTTATACCCAAAGATATAAGGATAAAAATTGCACAGAACTCTGTGTGAGGTTCCCAGTGTTAAACTTGATGCTGTGTAATTCGAGAAACCATAATCTGTTGTTTGCAAAGTATGAAGCTGTGCATTTAGAAACACCGCGATCAGGGCAGTCTACCTGAGCCCTTTGTGCAGCTGTATCTCTGATTCAGTCATTGAAATTCAGACCAGGACAAGCAGCTAGACCTCTGATTTTCACCCTGAGACACCAAGGCCTTGTGTTTCACGTCAAGGGCAGATGGGTAGACACTGAAGTCTCCAAGCCTGTTTGAGAACTTAGCCTCCCCAGCCCACCAAGAGCTGCTGGAATCAGAATTCCAGCACAGGGGTCCTCGGGGTCTTTCAGACGCCCTCTGCTTTGCCACGCGGAATAGGACTCTGGGCAGCAGCAGCGTCTCGCTGGGAAACTTTTGCAGAATTCCCACTCTGAGCCCCCGGTGGTCTAGTCCCGCGGGTCCGCAGGGCTCAGCGCAGTGGGTTTTCCAGGCCAGCTCTGGGCGGTGTCCATGACTTGTGGGCTGTGGACCGGCCGAGGCCAGCAGTTCTGCGGGGCGGCATCGGGGTGCGGATGAAACGGTTGGCGTGACCTTTCCCGGAACGGTCTGAAGCCAGCCCCTGATTTCTGGGCTGCTAGGCAGAAGCGCTCGCTGCTCTGCAGGATGCCCGCGCAGCCCGGAAGCCCCTCAACCGGAGCCCTTGTCCGAGTAAGCATTCACCCCCCGTGAGCGCTTCGCACTCAGGCCCTGTCCTCGGTCGGATTACCAGTCACTTTATGAGCACTCGCCTCATTCGGTCCAAGGACTGTGCGTCCCCATTTTCTGTAAATTTGAATTATTCCAAAATGCGAAATCATCTAAATGAAGAATTTTAATAACGATGTAATAAAATCATGTAATGACTATAAATCATGTTAATGATTTATAATAAATTATAATAAATATAAATGGCATGATAATAAACATGGTAATAAAATCATGTTGATGCCCTAGATGATAATCAATAAGCTACTTGATATTCCTCTACCCAACCTGACACTCCTAAAACTACACTGGCCTGGGACACAAAAAAACCTATTTACCGGAAAGATCCATTCATAAAAATTGGGAATTCGATAAGTAATATCAACACAATGGGAAATGATTTATTTTCCAAGAAAAAAATTGCTTTGTCTGACACTACATGGTGTAAAGGAAAGTTGGAAATCACTGGACAAAATTCAGTGATTATATAATTAATGAAAATATAACATAGAACTTAAAGGAATCACTATAATAATCTATGTAAAATTTTTAAAATTATAACTTTTGGGTTCATTATATGTCTTCCCCTCAACAGTCTCTTACCTATGGCAAAATAACTTTCAAACACATTGTGAAGCATAGAGGAAATATAGACCAGAATTTTGGGGGAAACTATTACAGGGAGATCAAAAGCAAAATTTGAGTTATATTATTTCTTAGAAATTACTTTAAAATTGAGTATGTAATTTGTCATAATCTCAGAAAAGTTCAATAATTAAATTACTCAAGTCATCCTGATTCCTCGAGCATTATATTAAACTTTTATCCCATTATTAAGAATCTGGTGATTCTGTGATATTTTGGTGAAAGTAGAAGCTCTAACACATCTCCTTAAATTATAGGTAATGAGGTTGTTTGTCCTCACACACACACACACACACACATACATATCCCATGCACACAACTACCAAAAATCTACTTTCATATACACACCAAAAAAAAAAAAATCCATTTACATTCCTTCTTTTTCTGAAACTAGAGTTACTTCATTTCATATAAAAATTGCTACCTCACAGTAAATTATTTTACTGAAGAACTCACTGGATACCTGTGTCCCTCTTAGGAAGTTCCTCTCACTCCCAAGAGAAATTGTTCCCTCTTTTTGCCAATCCCACTTTGCTTTTAAAACCTGTGTGCCTGATTACTTTGCTACACATAAGAAGATAAATGTTATTTCAATAGTTACCAGAAAGAGGAAGGAACGTGAGGAAAGGAACCGATATCTGCTTCAGGAAACGCATCTCTCAGAAAGCCACGCACGGACGGACGGACGGACGGAGGGACGGACGGCCTCAGGCCGGTGTGCAGGGCTCTGACGGGAGGCGGGTACTGGACACTGTCCACCCAGCTGTAGGCAGAGGGTAGGGGAACGGGACAGGCGGAAACCGCGCTGTGAGTTAGTAGCTGAGGGGGTTGTTAGGGTTTGGGTTGGAAATGTCGGCCAAAGCCCGTGCAGAGGGGGACGTGGGGTGGCGCTGGAGCCACGGTGCGACACTTGCAGGTGGGTGTGCAGTGAGGTGATGGCTCTGCTTGGCAGAGATGGTCGCTGGGCGTACGCTGTAGAGGAGTCTCTGTCTCTCTCTCTCTCTGCCTCTCTGTCTCTGATTCTACTTCCCTGTCTCTGTTTCTCTCCCCTCCCCTCCCCTCCCCTCTCCCTCCCCCCATTGTCTCCCTGTCTCTTTCCTCTCTGTCCCCTGGCTGTCACGGATGGAGCTGCTCCAATCCCAGGCTCTGTGTTCTGAGGCACAGGAGGACAGGGCTACAGGAGAAGAGGCTGGAGGCCTGGCTGCCTGGAGAGAGACTCAGGCTCCCTGCAGCGGTGCCCACAGTGGGGAGAGGACAACGGAGGCAGACAGGGGAGTCACGCAGGGCTGGACAGCCCCAGTAGGCTCTGCCTCTTTTTGCCACTGCTTTTTAGACCTACACATTTTAGCTCCGTAAATACTTGTTAAAATATACTTTAAGGTAAATTTCTCCAAGTGTGAAAGTAAAAGAAATGAAATACAGCAAAGAGGAAAGCTTTAGATCCGTGAGTAAACAGCCCGGGACGTTTATGTGTCCTGCCTCCCACTGAAGTAGGTTTTTGCTTTTCAGTGACTTGACAATTATTAATTGCATGTGTTTGCAGAGTACAATGTAATATTTTGATATAGATTTACATTGTACAGTGATTAAATAAATTAATGTACATGCATAGCTGTACACAGATTTTGGGGGTCACTTGCAATGTATGATTTGTGTTTGTGTTTTGCTTTGTTTTCTTTTGTTTTGTTTGTTTTGTTTGTCTGAGACAGGGTTTCACTATATGGTTCAAGCTTGGTCTTGAGCTAGCTTTGTGCCCAGTCTAGACTCAAACACTCAGTGATCCTCCTGCCTCAGCCTCCCCAGTGCTTGAATTACAGTTGTGTGCCAGTACACCTGGTCTTAGGGTTAGGTTTAGTGTGCAGCGAATTGACACAATTCTTTATGTACATGCAGGGACAATGACTGTGCTTTTATTTGGCAGTTGTCATTTCTTTCCCATCACTTGCTTTTCAGAGTCAGGTTAAATTGTGGATTTTAAAAAAAACTTTTTTTGTGTTCCTTTATTATTTAAAACTCTCACACATTCATTTATTCATTTAAAAGTAATGTATTTAATGACCACCTTTTATGTAATGTTTGTATTTTCTTTCCTCCTTATTTCACTTGTAAGAATGGACTTATTTGATGAAAACCTGCTTTTGCTTAAAATGTGAGACCTGACCACCAACATTTAGGCAGAGTAATTACGAACGTGTATAAACAAGGGGTTTGGTGGTGATAACCGATGAAGTGAACATGCTACAATCCAACTTAAGCACGGTTTGCAGCGTTATGATCCGTGTGTGTGTTGAAGCGTTGGGGCGGAGCAGTGGCAGGAGTCTCACTGAAGCCAGCCGCAGTCCTAGTCCCCTTTGTTAATCACGCTGAGCAGTGGCTCACTACTGCCCAGAGACAGCCTGACCCTTCGCTGCCTCAGAGGCACTGAGGTTCCCTAAGGCCTTCCTAATACACCCCACTTCTGCAGCCTTAGGGAGTACGAGTGTGGCGTGAAGAGAAAAACGAAGCTTAAGACAAAGAAAGAAATGACTTTATTTTTTCAAATGCAACTTTAAAAACTAAATGTTAGTGCTTTATCTGAAAAGCAATTATGTCTTTGGTTTCTTATTCTGTAGAGTAACTTCATTATTTTTTGTTGTTTTACCTAAGAACATTAATTCTCCCAAGTTTTATTAGAAATGGATTAACTGTTATTATGACTGACGTATCCCTCGCTGTTCAGTGATGCCAGCAAAGCATGTAATCATGTGTCAAATGGAATCAGGATGCTCTGGTCTGCACCGTTATTACCCAGTTATTGCGCTGTGTGCCATTTAACATAATCTAGCTTTGGAAAATAGTGGAATATAAAAGAAAATATAATCTTGATCTACTAAAAATAAAACTATATTAAAATGAGAGTAACTACAATAGAATCATTTATAATATTACAAATAGAATGGTTTTATGTTCAGGGTTAGAATATTTCCCTGAAATTCATGAAATTTGACCCACACCACCATTAAAAATGATTTAGAAAAACTTATTTTTGTAACTTAATTTTTCCTTGTAAATTTTTCCAAAATAAGAATTAAAACCTGAGCTGTAGCTAAAATGAGCTCACTGACACATCACAGGACTAAATCGCTATACTGAAAAGTCTACACACTACTATAATTATTTCTTCTTGTTTTTATATATGTTGTTTTCATTTTCTTAAGAGCTTTTGCCATTTTTCTTGTTATTCTAATATTAAAACTGTTAAATAATTTAAAACTAATTTCCCGGGACTGGAATGATCAAAATATCCCATTTGACTTTACATTTTTAATCTGTCTCCCTCAATATAAAACAAAGAATTTATAAAAATTTATAAAAAGAGTAGATGATTATATATTCAAATTAGAATCCTGAAATGCCTTATTCAGTTTTGGAAAAGTAACAAACAGGTGGATAATTTTGCTGTTAACCTGGCACACAGTGCCTTAGCTACACTCAATTCTAGTGTCAGATTTTTGTGTAACACAGTTTCTTGATAGTAAATACATTATTCAAGAACACTGTATATTTCATTAGATTCAATAATATCAAATTTTATTGACAAATGAGGCATATGCAATTTGAGGGAAATGTTACAGTTATGTATGTACTGTTCTAAAAAATAAAATATTGATACAGCCATGATTTCAGCGGTTGTTATTGGATTCTTCATCGAAACTCATAGTAAATTGAGATGCAAATTCTGAAATTGCCTCAGAATTTCTGAACAATTCATGCAGCAAATTTGTTAGGTTCCATTAGTTACCTAAGAGCTCACTGTCTGACGAGCCCATTTACCAAACATCATTAATACAATAATGACTGAAAATCTGCTAATTTTCACTATTATTCTTCATACATATTGGTGTTTTTGTTTTCTTAATGCAAAGTTGAAATAAAGATGATTAGTGAATGAAAATATATCCACAAATGTTAACTATAATTACATTTTCTCTGAATCTGTTATTATTTATTAATATATTCCTATTTAAAAATTATCTTAGAACCCTGAGGGGATTTGGTAAATGACTTCTTCCTGTCTTGGTAGGACCCGTCCAACTTCCAGTAACAAAATAAATCATCAGCACTTTCCCCAGTTCCTGTAGAGGTGCAGCCGTATCTCTCACTTTTGTACCTTGGGACATGCGCTACCTTTACAAGAGGAAGGCTCCCCATTACGTTAATAAGCAAGAGCATCTGGAATGAGATGAATGGTGTGTTAAGCGTAGAAAAATACATCCTAACCTTCTTACAACTTTCGTTTCAAGTATGCACAGATGCTGGTTTCACCCTTTATTTTTCCTAGATAATGTAACTTAGAAAATAGACAGGTAAATGTATTGTCAGGGGATAATACTGGATCAAACACACAAGCAGAGACACACACACACACACACACACACATTCAATCCCAGAGATGTAGTAGCATCATACATAATATCCAGGGTACAGGTGACTTCAGGAAACTGTGTGACAAATTTGGTAGCATGAATTCAATGGCAAGTGATGACACAGCCCAAATGAAGTGTGTCCAGCATTGCTGAGCTGAGTCATCATTTCTTTATTTCTAATTTTTTTTTAATTTTTATGATCAGTGTTGTTCACATGATGGAAACAAACTTTAGAGGATAAAGAATACAAATTAGGATATAGTCTCTTGATTATAAGGAATAGCCATAAAGTACTAAGACATTAAATAACATTCTCTGCCCTTCATGATAGAATCAATGATCTTCTCCAATATTCCATATTTATTACTTTGCTCATACCACTGTCATTTATCTTTATATTTAGATGTTTATCATTGACAATATATTACTAATTCACTCATATCTCAAACTGTGCACTATCAGTCTATGTAGTTACAAGCTATTTCACACGTAAGACTGCTCCTAAAGCATGTATTTTCAAAGACCTCTTTTTTCGTCTTTCCTAACTATAAGGCTGTGTTGCTAAATTTGATGGAAACTCCTTAAACCTCCCAGGATGTGTGGTCTGGTGTGGGTGAATTGTCTCATTAAAGGGCAAACTGCTATCAGCCCTGTCCTCAATTTCCACTGTACTAGAGCAAGACTCCCTCCCCTCACACGTGCTAATCTAAGTGGCCCCTCATAGAGAAACGTCACCAGAGAGACACCCGCAGTGAACACTGTTACCCATCCAGTGCATGTGCGTTTCAGGTGAGTGGACCACTGGCCAACCTGGCCTTAAACTTCAGAGAGTAAGCCACAAACTTACACATACACGTCCTGGGGTGCCTGCTGCAGGCAGAAATCCGAGAGTATTCCCCCAGAGCAACGGTGCTGACCCTTCCCCTGACCACTGGGAGTGGGGGCCACCCAAACCCTCTGTCCTAAGGATGTGGCAGCTCCACTGACCTTGTCCTGCCCCTCCGGGACACTTGTCCCTTTGCAACCCTGTTGGCTCCTTGTCAGGAAGGTTCAGAACTGTAATGGGCACTGGTGTCTACATTTCCATTATCTTAGAAGACCTAAGTTTATATTTTAGAGAACCCCCATGGTATCCAGAGGACCTCACCGGGAAGACTGTTCAGAGAAAACACTGTTTTGATTTCTGGCAACCCTGGAAAGGGTTTCCAGAATCCCCTTGGCACCGCTCTGCTGTCCCTTATTCCTCCACAGGGCTGGAGGAATTGGCAAGACACCAAAACCGAATAAAAGCCATGGCATTGCTGGTGACAAAAGTGGAAGGGGACCCCCGCCTAGTCATTGGCCCTAATCAAGGAGATAAATACCGCAATATAGCATAAAGGATAGGGAAGGTTTATGATCACAAATTAATCATCATTTGCAAGAACAGACCTCACGACTTTACCCTCTGACTATGCAGCCTGTGTTTGACTACCCTAAAGACAGAGACTAAAGACAGAGCCGGCCGCTGAGATGCCTGTGTCACTCATCCCTGACATTGCTACATTCATCAACACTATCCAAAAAGCACCTGGTTCTCCCTAGGAGAAGTAGAAACAGATTCCTGAAGCCAGTTTGCTCCAGCTGAGGGAGTCCCGTATGTGCCCCCCATCCCGGCAGGGCTCCTGGACACCTAGAACTGTGGCTGCTTCGGCCCGGGCACGCGCTTTCCAGGGTGCACTAAGGTTTGAGGGTCTCACGCTACAGTCCAAGGTCAGCCACGTGCCGTCCAACTGCCTCAGGCTCTCGTGTGCAATGTCCTTTGGGACTTTTATTCCTTCAGCTACACCCCTCACCTTTCCTGTGTCGTGTGACTATTCAAACACACAGATCCAGGTCGTTCCACCGGCAAAAGCCTTGAGATGTGGCCTTAAAATCGCACCAAGAATTGCAAGTGGCATCTCCTTTGCTGCCTGCAGGCCCGTTCTCACGTCATTAGACTGCATTAGGCGATGCCTCCTGGAGTCTGTAGATAGAGCCAGCAGGTGCTTGTTAGCCATGGGATTCAGGACCAGGTGACAGCCACAAACCACACAATACGCTGCTCTAGGAGCCAAGTGTGAGCAGCCCACAGGGTTAGGGCGGGTTAGAGTGAAGTTCCTGCAATACCTTTGCTGAGAGATGCTTCTCGGTAAGGCTCGGCAAGGCTAGGGGTGCCTCTGTTTGTAAATGGAAACAGTGCTTGCAATCCCAGTATGTGGGAGGCTGAGGCAGGAAGAGTCCTCTGAGTTGGAGGCCAGCCTGGGCTACATAACAAAACTCTGTCTCAAACAAAAACAAAACAAAACCAAAGAAATAGAATCTTCAGGGCAGAGTCCAGCCTGACCCACTGGCCTTTCTAGATTCCAGATTGACGTGGCCCCTGAGTGCTCAGCTTCGTGCCCACTTCCCTGGAGGAGCACATTGTGTTCCCCATTATCTGCCTCTCCCTCACACGGGAACTCAAGTGACCAGATGTCTGACCTGGAAAGCAAGCAAGTTAGTGACCACACGGACCACAGCAGGGCTATGCACAGTGACCCGGCTGGGAAGCTTGGGCCAGGGCTGGAGCACAGAGCAGGGCTTCTTCTGGCAGCTGCTCCTCCTGGGGCCATCCTGAGTGAAGAATGTTCCCGATGGCTGGGCAGGCTTCGTGGGCAGCTGCAGGCTCTGGAGAGTGGAGGTGGATACCTTTCAAATACCAAGATAAGCCAGTGGCAGGAGCCCATTGCAGCCACACTTCTGCTTGTCACGCACCTGTCTTGTCCTGAGACCCGCTGTGACAGGAGAGCAGGTATCTCTGCCAGTTGGGGCTTCGAGACCTGCACGAAGGCACAAAGCCAAGCACCGCCATGGTGTGGCGCACATATGTTAGCTTTTCAGTCTCTGGTGCTATTCACTGACACATAGAAGAAGAAGGCGCCTGCGGGGATCGGCTGGTGTTTCACACCTGTGTGCATTGCACAAGAAGCTGCTCTCTCATTTGTCGGTGTTTGCAGTGTGTGCGGGCATCACTCACCTTGGGAATCTGCCACACTGCGTGCCACTTCTTATCTCTTTTTATGTCCACTTTTCCTCCACTCGTCCCTCCCCCTCCATCTCTTGATCCTCTTCCCTTTTGCACAGGATCTATCTCCCTGTCTCCTGCTGTCTACCGACTTCCCTATTGAAAGGGAATTCCCTCAGCTTCTTCCTTTGGTAATATGGTTTGCAGTAACTGCGATGTTTATTCCAGAATAAATTCCTTGGCTGGGCAAGGGTGCCTTAAGGAGATTGTCCATACTCTTCTAGGTCCACAGGTCCTTGCAGGCTCTGCTGGTGCCCGCTGGAGCCTCTGGTTATAGCCTGGTTACAGCCCTCCCACTGGCGCTGCCCTGGCACATACCTTGCATCAGCTACGCTTCCGTTGCTGCTCTGCTACCTCTCTGTTAGCTCCTTTTGGAATCCCCCAAATCAGTGATTCTGAGCAGAGGATCCGCTGTCTCATTCAGACAGGCCACCAGTGGTTCCCATAGCAAATCCCACTGGAACTCCCACATGCCCTGTCTCCTTCAGCGGGAAAATGACCCACTAAGTCATGTAAGCTATTAGGGAGAGACTGACCACCTACTGAAAGGTCACGTCCATGATTCAAGGTCACTAAGGGGTTGGTATCAAGCTCCAGGATTTCATACCACTGAATCCTCAGCCTTCCATATTCCAAACAAGGCACAGTGATTATGCCAAGTCTGGATGGCCTCTAACGATGTACTTGAGACATGATTATATCTAAAAAGCAGAGACAGTTATACATGAGTATCCACAAAAAGTCCTCACCTTTACAAATTCTCAAGTATAATCCGATCCACCTTCCACCAGTTGCTAGCTGTGGGGATGAGGAACAGTGATCTCCTTAAAATTGTTGGCAGATCCCGAATCCCACCAGCTCCCACTAGCTCCAGTGGGATTATCCTGCAGGATATTTCTGGGGAGCTGGAAAGCCCAACAGGATGCCTTCACCATATTCACCAGGGACACGCAGTAGCTACCCAGCCCCATTGCATCCGATCCTTTGTAGGAGGCGTAAAGCAATTGTTGAAGGTGAAAATAAACTTGCACCTGCTGGGTGCAGGTGGCATTTGAAAATGAGCCTCTGGCGCCCAGGAATCAATCTGTTTTGTCACTCTAAGGTGCAGTACCCTGGCTGGAAGTCCTGGAGTATAGAGAGTAATGGGAAAAGGCACAATACGACAGTCCTCAGGCCTCCAGTGATTCCACCAGACCTGTGTCCAAGGTCAAGTCGGGCAAACTGCTTATGGCAGATGCTCACGGTGGCTGTGCTGATTGATATTTGTATTTTCAGCTTGGAGAGTCTGAGGGCTACAAATACTGGCCTGAGCGCATCCCAGCAGTATCTTGCAATCACACCCAGGAGGGCAGCAAAGGACTGGTGGGCATCCTTCCTAAATTGTCTGGGACCAGCTTGCCACCAGGCCTGAGTACTGCTGAAGTGGACCGAATCTTTATATGAACTGTGCCAGATGACTATAGAGTGTGGGTGACACCAGACCAAAACACGACTGAAATAAAGTTCTTCTGCATAGGTGACCCAATCCATGTAATCAAATCCTCCTCCAGGCTAAGCATTTTCTGCTCAAATGTCCCAGCTGTTCTTTCTACCACAGGATCAAAGTCATCACTACAGACAAAAGCACCATAGAAGAGCCCTGCAGTCAGTGTAGGACAGTGACCAAAATGTTTATCAGATTTGGTTGATGACCAGTGGTTTATCCAAGTCAGAAGCAGAAACAGGCTTTCTATGTTGTACTTCTAGCGATCCACTAAAGGAAACAGAGAAATACACTCCTGGAAACCTATATGAAACCTGTGTCCCCTGCATACTACCCACAACCACAGTGGTTGGGACCCTTCTGACCACGAACCTTCTCTATGCCAGACAGTATGCCTGATCACTGCTACTCGCTCTCTGAATACACCTCACATTCCCTGGCATTATTCCCAAACTATAATTAATATCCGTGTGTCCACCACAGAGATCGCAGCATATTTTTTTAAACCAAAGACGTGGCTAAAGCGGCCTTGGCAAGTTCAACGTTCACACATTTCGCACAGAGGCACCAAGTTACACTACATTGAACTTGGAATTGGTCTTCACGTCTGCACTTGCTGTTCTGCATAGCATGCAGCATGGATTACAGGTACAGATGTGTCTATTCCATCCCTACTTACCCAAGTAGAACATTATATTGCCTAAGCACAGGCACTAATGCAGGGGGCTGAGGAGCGATTTTGGAGACGTATACATGAGGTCTCACACAAAAGCATATTAAATTATACATGACAACACCATAAGATGCAGCTGTGATTCAGTGGTGAGGGAGATCGTTATGTACATTGTGTGCTACCTATAAATATCGTTATTCCTAAAGATCACATGATAAATGCTCTCTATCCATGCCCTTGGAATTTCCCAGTACTTATGCCTATCTGGAAACTCACCAGTCCAAACCACAGGTTCCAGTGAGCTATCCTTCTAGAGGTCAGCCTTGCCACTGACTTCTCATCTCTGGATATAGGAATTACCAGGTTTGTCTAAAAGAAAGAAAGAAAGAAAGAAAAAAGAAAAAAAGAAGAAAGAAAGAAAGAAAGAAAGAAAGAAAGAAAGAAAGAAGAAAGAAAGAAAAAAAAAGAAAGAAGAAAGAAAGAGAGAAACCAAGCAACAATTTTCATTTACTTTATCCCAACAAGTTTACAACCTTGATGGAACCTGAAGATGCATACAATGATTAGATGCTGTACTAGCTTTTTCATTGCTGGAATAAAGTTCACAACACCCACGGTGTGAAGAAGAGAGGTTGCAGATATTTAGTCCGGGGCCATCTGGCTCCAAGGCAGAGACACGGTGGCAGAAAGGAAGACAGGGCCAGGCTGCTCATTACGTGGCAGCCCGGAAGAGAAGAAAGAGGTAATCAGAACCAGAGACAAGGGCACCAGATACAGCACCCAAGATTAGGCCTCTATGACTCACCCAGACACAGAAGTGGACTTCACTGATTCCCTGGACATCTCCCAAGACACTCAGGCTGACAATCAGCTTAGCTGTCGCAGATGCCCTACCCCAAATGGAAGAGAATTCATTCGGCTTAGGACTGCTTGCTAGCAAAAGAGGGCAAATCTGTGCTATACAGAGCTGGTCTTGTTGTATGTTAACAACTCAGGTCAAGTACAAGCTAATCTAATCTGCAAAAAAAGGCTCAAGATATAAAGAACTTTAATAAGAACACCCAAATTCTTCAATAGACACCAAACACAATAGAGATTCCTGGTATCTTTGCATGGCTTTTACCCAGCGACTGGGAAGATTGAAACTTAAAGTATTTCTAAATAACCCTAATTTGGTTCCATATCTGTCTCCAGGAAAAATGCCTCTGCTGGTGATAACTTTTCTGGTACTGCTCTCCTTTCAGTCAGTCTCTCCGTCACTGAAATTACCGCTGTCTTACATTTGAAAGATGATGCCAAAAATACCAAAGGACCGAGGTGGATTTGTTTAATGAGGTTTCTGCCTTAATCTTTATTTGCAAGTCTGACAGAAGTTACTTTTCTTATAGGAAAAGGTATGCTGTTATTATTATTTTATTATATAGCAGATTGGTTAGCATGGCAGATTGCATTTACTGAAATGTCAAGGCAGACACAGGATAACATTTCTTTTTTATTCCTCAGAGAAACACAGTGTCATCTCTCTTTGAAGGACCCAGGTTTTCCCAGCACCTGTGATACTGTCCATGAAGATACTCATGGTCCTTTGCAGGGAAGAACATTTTACCACACGGTCTGTCATGGGTCCATGCTCAAAGTATTCATTGTTTTTTCCTAGTGTGGTTTTCAGCTTTTTCCATGTGTTTCTTCATTATTATGAACAGGATATAGTCGAGGGGTAGATTTCGTGTTTGTATGTGGAAAATCCATAGAAGGACAGTCAGATCCTATGGTGCATTCATCAGAGAGCAGAACAACCTTTACTTACGGTCACCATCGCCTAGAAGAGAAGCATATGTAGATTTTTAATAACCCCAAAATAAATTTCTGTTTTGGATTGGAAATAAATTGTTAGTTATCATTGCTATTAAGTATTTTACTTCTGCTATAGGCATGGGATATTGAGAGGCTGGAAAGGTGGTTTAAGAAGAAATGTTTCAAACTCGCTTTTAGGCTACATTTTTCGGCAAACATTTTTCATTCCAGCAGCATACCACTTTCCCCAGCCCTCACCAAAGTTCTTGGAGCCCAGTGGTATTCAGTCACCTTTGACCTTGTCAAAGCTTTCCCTCTCCTGTCATGGTGCTTACCCCCTTTTCCCCAGTGTTGCTGACACACACTGCTGTGATAAGACGTGAGTCTCCATTCTGAGGGGAGGTCAGTAAGTTCTCCGTTTATGCACAGCTATTCCTTAAACTACTTAAGCCACTTCTGACATTGCCCAGGGACTCTTTTTTATTTTTATTTTAAAGAGAATAAAATCAAATGAGAGAAAACAGAATGGGGTCAGTCAAAACAAAAGGATGGACATAGTATACGACTTAAAACCAAAATGCAAGGTGATCTACAGTGGTTACTATGATGTCTCTTGTTATCTTCCATAGAATTTTCCATATCATCAGGCACAATAAAATTAAACCTAGCAGTACAGAATGATATCAATAAAAGGTAAACATTGGAGACATTACAGGACTTCAAAAAAAGGGAATAGTCAAACCAGAATGGGTATCCTAGCGAATCATTGTTTTCAAAGTAGTTGCCTATACTCTCAGACTTGATACTATCAAACAGAACAGATTTCAATAAAATCAGTCAAGACAAGACAGTGATCAAACAAAACAGATTTCAATAAAATCAGTCAGAACAAACAGTGAAAGCAATACAGGGCTTCAGATTAAGTTAATAGGAAATTAAAACTGGTTACTGTAGTATATCCTCCCATTTTTGGAATAGCTGTCCATGCCCTCAAATCTAGAACAAGTAGACAAACTGGAACAGAATATAACCAAACTAAGCAGAGTGATGAAAGCAATAAGGGTTTCAAATCATGATACAAGATTACCTATGTCCTCTGCCTTCTCTATTTAGAAAATTCCTACCATTTCACTTTCCCAGGGTGCATTGTACATTTTGTATCTCACTAGCTTCTTTAGTTTTTAGGTTAGGGAGCCAACCTGCTATTTACGTAAGTGGTTTTGAACCTTTTTACCCCTGAGCTTGGTCTCAAGTTGTACCCATTTACCTACAAGAGCCTCAAGGTTTTCCTTTCTTATAGCTGAGTAGTTTTACATTGTATAAAAGTGTTGTCTTTCCAACCAATCTGCAGCTGAGGGGAGAGCTACCCCTCTGTTTTCTGGTTCCCTGTCACATAGAGCACTATTTTCTCACCTTTCAGTCCATAAACCCTCTTTCAGGTTAATTATATTTCTTATATAGAGCATTTTGATGGACCCTATATCCTCAACTTCTCTACCTGTTTCTTTTTATTAGTGCATCAAGGTCATCCATGTTAGTGATTATGGCAAACATTCTCTGCCTCATCTCTGCCATGCTATTTTTCTGCCATTGGCTGTCTAATTTTCCCCTTCATCCCACTGTCTGCCCCATTCAGTGATACCCTCTGTCATGATCCCCTACATGAAATGAAACCATGGTCTTTTTTCTCTCTCTCTAGAATGTCCTTCAGTATTCTCTGTAGGGTTGAATTGGTGGTCACAAACTCCCCCAGTTCCTCTTTGTCATGGAAGCATTTTGTTTCTCTATTAATTTTGAGAGATAGTTTTGCAGAATACATCAATCTGGGTCGGAGCTTATTTTCTTTCAGGGCTTAGAATACTTTACTCCAAGCTCTTCTTGATTTGATGGTTTGTGTCAAGAAGTCTGTCTTGATTCTGATGGTTTTCCTTTATAGGTGATCTGTTTCTTTTCTCTGACAGCTTTTAGTATCTGTTCTTGTATTGAATTTCTGGGATCTTGATTATTATATGTCTGGGTGTAGATCTATTTTGGTTATAGCTGGTTGGAATTCTGTATGCCTCATGTATCCGAATATCATTTCCTTTTCCTATGCTTGGGAATTTTTCTTTAACTATTTTTGTAAATAGTCTCTGTATTTCATTTGTGTTTACCCCTGCTTCTTCACTCACATTTTTTATTCTTAAGTTAGATATCCTCTTGTCATCTTCTAGCCTTTATATTGTTACTTCCTGGTTCCTTGTTGTTTTTAAGAGATCTTTCCTCTGTGATTACAAGCTGCAAACCTGTCTTCAAGGTTTGATAGTCTATCTTATTTTCTTTCAAGCAGTTTTTCCAGCTTTCAGTGGAGTTTTGAATTTCCTGATAATCTCTTTGAATCTGTTTCATAAGTTCTAGATTTTTTTTTATTCTTCATTGAAGGTTTCCTTCCTTTTTCTGTGCTCCTCTATTTTTCCATCTGTGTCTTCTTGAGAGGTGCTTAACATTTCTATTTTTTTCTTATATCTTCCTTTACTTGTATTAGTATTTCTGTTTTAAGTTCTTTTATAATTTCATGAAGTTTTTTTTTTATGTCAAATGCTGCTTCTTCAGAACCCCCAATCTCTTCTGTGTTTACCTCTTCTGAGCCAGCACTGCTTGGGTTGGAGGCTGGAGAATTCCTTTTGTTTCTTCTTCTGGTCATGTTTCTGGTTTCTTTCTGACAAGTGGATAGTGAGGGTCTCTGGTCTTTCTTGTATTGATTACAATTACTCTGAAGCATACCTTCCCCAGTCTACTGATGACCACTGGAGTACAAGCAGGGGTAGGGCAGGCTGGCCAACCACTGGGAGCTGGTCAACCACTGGGAGTCTTCACCACGTTAGTGTGTGCCACTCAGACAGGGCCAGTTAGGGATAGCTTCAGGGAAACCCAGGTCTTGACTATCAGATCGGGCACAGGGGTGAGACTCAGTCCAAGCAATTTTCACCAGTTGGCTCTGCACTAGGAGTGGCTGACTGAAGCCACTGCAGTTCTGGTTCCAGGCTTATCCTGCCTAACTCCAAAATGGTGCCTGACCAATCACCCACTCCCACGGGAGGACTGAGCTCTCCACACTCACTGTGAGCTGATGTGGTTCCCAGGTCTGCTGTTCCCCTCCACGACCATGTCCTCCCACCCAGGCCCTTGGGCTTGCCAACCCCCAACCTCACCATAACTGTGTGTCTTTGGATTCCAGTGGCCTTTTACACACAGTGGGACCGTGTCTCACTACAGCCTTCTGTCCATGCTTCTCTTCTCTTCTCTTCTCTTCTCTTCTCTTCTCTTCTCTTCTCTTCTCTTCCCTTCCCTTCCCTTCCCTTCCCTTCTCTTCCCTTCCCTTCTCTTTTTTTCTTTTCTTTTCTTTTTCTTTCTTTCTTTCTTTCTTTCTTTCTTTCTTTCTTTCTTTCTTTTACTTTAGTTTCTTCCTGGGTGGAGCAGATCCATCTCTTTCATCTGGTCTTCTCCAGGATGCTGTATTCCAGCATCTGAGCTGTGTCTCTCAGAGAAGCTTTTTACTTTGCTGCTTATTGATCCACCATCTTCCCAGCTTCCTTCTACTCAGGGACTCTTATGGCAACATAGTCATGCAGTTCTGTCTCTCTTTCTCCCTGTCTCATTAGCTGGTCAGGGTCTCTGTATCCTGCCCCCCTAGACTTTCTAACAGGTCTTTCAAATGTGACTGCTCTGTGAGCTATAATAATTATTCTCCTTGTTTATCCATCATTGTTCCACTTTCAGGTCTTTGCACCCGACACATGAATACACACACACACACACCCCTGAAATTAATATTCTTCAAGCCAAAGGTGTCATCTAGAAATTGGACATACATTCATTAAGAGCCACAGTGGCATTTCATCAGGAAAACATAGATCCAAAACAAAGTGAGAGATCCCCTCACACTGTTATGATGTCTAATATTTTAGAAAGGAATTCAGTGTTGGCAAGAATGTGAAGAAATTAAACCCTTACACAATTCTGATGAGACTCCAAAGTGATGCAGATGCAATGAAAAACAGCATAGGAGATTCTCTAAACATTAACAATAGGGCCAGTCTATGATTCTGTAATTCCACTTCTGGAAATTTTTACAAAAGGATTGAAATATATATCTTCAGGGGATATTACCAATCCTGGATTCACTGTAACACTATTGTAAATCAGTGTTGTTTACAGATGAGTGAAGAAATAAAATGCTGTGTCTATATGGAATACGACATAGCCTTCAAAAGGGTGCATGACTACATGAATGAGTGTTGAGCACACTCTGCAAAGCAACAGTCACAGAAAGACAAGCATCATATGATTCCACATACATGGTGTCCCTAAAACATCAAAGTTAGAAATTAAAGAATGGAATGATGGCTGCCTACAGATATCAAGAAGTGGGTAACTAGACTTCGAAATAACAGGTGTACAGTTCCAGTCAAGCAACAAGAATAAGCCCTACAGATCTGGTTAATTTTGTCCTCAGAGTAAACAGTGATATGTTGTACACTCAAATATAAAGGCAATGATATGTGATATACTCAAAGGCAGATAGATCCAGTGGTGAGTGTTCTATCCACAATAAAATCAAATACATAATAATAATTAAAGGAATGTTGTAAACAATATTTTAGAGAGAAAGCCAATAAATGTGGAATTAGGTCTCTCTAACTTATCACTGTGAAAGAACTGTACTTGCTTTGCACTGACTTCCTCTTAATATCTTTTATATGAGAAATACTTAATATTTAACTTCTTCAGGCTGAAAATTTCATTTTGTTTGTAACTAATAATATCCACAGTTATGCTGTGCTGAAGGATGAGGTTGGGGTTATCAACATTTATTTCATGCAGGAAATATTGCATAATGCAAGATACTCCTTGGATAAATTTAGCATTAGTATTGTGCATGTAGTTGCTGGTGTGATATTTTCACCTTTATGCAGAAAATAGGAAACTGAAAAAATGTGGCTTTGCTCAGAATAATTTTGGAGTATTTGCAAATTAAACTTACTTTGAATATAATGCATAATGAAACTATGCAGTGATAGCTCTGGTTTCTACCTTACGGTTATTTTATTTTTAAAAAAATGCTCACATCTGTTAATGGTTTATTACCACTGGATTTTACTCTTTGATTTCCACATCAATTTTACCGGTGCTTTCCTGAAATATTTTACATTTGAAATTATTTCCATTAAAGGCTTCTTTATCAGTACCTGCAGCATTTGAGTTTTTTTCTAAACCTCAGCCTCTGAATTAAGTAGAATTCACTTCATTGTTTGCAGGCAAACATCAGCTCTCTGTGAATCCAGAATGAAAATGACCTGGCTTTCCTGGGAATACGGCATAAACCCACCGAAATCTTTCCGCTAAGCAGCTGCCAGAGTGAGGCTTCACTCACTTGCTGTCACCCAAGTTTGATTTGCTACCAGCCTGTTCAGTTTCAGATCGTAGCTACCTAATGCACAGTCTCTAAATACTAAGCATAGCAAAGCCTAGCCGAATATTTTGAAAGACAGTACAAACTCATCAAAGATGATTGAGCTGGAGAAACTGCCTAGATGTTGGTTTTCCGCAGATGTACTGAGAATCATTAGTACTAGGTTATGATGAGCTCAAAAACATTTCAACTTCTCAAAACATAAACATCGCCAGTAATGGTATGCAAATTACAGTAATGGTGGTACAAAGTTTTAGCAGCATCATAATATTCCATTTTAAAGTGAAAACATCTGTGAAATACAGTAATTCATTATCATCAACTGACTCTGCAGAGATTTCTTTTTCCATAGAAACATCTATTTTGAATTCAAGAACCCAAAAAGCAGATAAATGAATGATACCATATCCTGTGTTCCATATTGCAGAATTGCAACTGTGTCATTTCACTTCTTCACCTTTCCTTGTCTAAACCACAGGAAAAGTCACACTGCTCTTAGACTCTGGCCGTGAGAGGACAGGAATTAGAGGCATCTTTGTTCAGTGTTGAGCTCGGCCACTTAGGGTTTGTTTCAGTAAAAATAGCACCTTTCAGCTCACGGTTTAGCTCACCTCACTGGGGCTACGAGTTTGACTCCAGAGTGGAAATAGACTCATTTCATAAGAAGCAAGTGGCAATTTCTGAACTCCCCTTCGCCTGGTGTGTGCTTCCAAACCTGCACCATGGAATTCTTGGACACTTTTAATCTTAAATATCTAATGCTTTCTGAGATGTGAGGGCAGTGATCGAAATTCTTGGTTAAAGCTTCCATGATTAGACTTTATTGGACTTATTATATTAATCAGACTTTGATGTGGGAATATTGCTGTAAATGTACTGAAAATTCAGTATTTTATCCTATTTATGGCAGTTTTCCAAAAGAGAATATTTGGAGTCTTTGCTCCTGCGTTGCCTGCTAGGACTATGTGGGGTGTGTTTACCTGTCATTAGATACATTGCAGACTTCAGAAGTGCATTGTAAGATTTTGTGTAAGATGTTGTTTGCATATATTTTGCTTTTTCTTCATGAATCATAGTTTTAATGTACATATGTTTTCCTCCTGAAATTTTGGGAATCATTTAAAACTAATGAGGAACTTTATTATTCTATACTGCGTGGCCTTGTGTATGAATTTCTTTAGCTTGTTGCTGAGATAAAATGTGATGTGTTATAGTTCATCAATTCCAGAATCCCCACAAAAAGTTATCTGGAAAGCAGCACTGTAGCAGCAGAATTGCATCTTCACTACTGTGAGGGGTCAGAGTTCAGCGAGTGAGCACATGGAGAGACATATCTGGGGACCACGGTGGTGGAACAGTCCCTCCTGCTCAAGACGCAGAGGAAGGAACCCTCCCTGGATCTCAGCAGGTCAGCAGGTCAGCAGGAAGCGTGGATCTGTCTTCTGCAGTCGCTGCTCTGTGCAGGCTCCCCCCGGCTCTTCCTCTGCCCTCGCTCTTAGGGTTAGGACCTGGGTAAAAATAATTTCAAAACCCCACACTCACTTTGCTCTTCTGCTCTGGTGTGGTAAGATTGCTCTGCAGGATGAGTTTTAAGAAAACCTTTCATTACAACCCGGTTTTCCAAAACTTCTTAGAGAACACAGTGAACAGCCCCACGCATGACAACGCAACGCCCCGGAAATTCTTCTTGTAAACCACCAGGCAGAAGCAGGAATGTCTGCTAGGGGACAGGGGATCATATTACAGGTGGCACCAGGCTTCCTAATGTTGTCTATTTCTAAAAGTCTTAAAGAAATTTGAAATTCTTATTAATAAACTGAAAATGAAAATGTGCTTCAATGACTTTTTTTAAGTGGTTAATTTTTAGTAATTTTCCTAGGAGTAAAATAATTCTCTAGTTGTGGAAAAAGATGACTCATTCTTATCACCTTGGACATGTTAAAAAATCATATATACATACATATATATATATATATGTGTGTGTGTGTGTGTATGCAATTCATGGATAAATATTGTAATATTAGTTGATATTACTAATTTAAATATTTCATCTCTAAAGTATTTTTGTTGCATGCCATTTAAACCTTAATAAAAATAGTAAATGACTGGGGAACCTAGTAGAAATATATACATTTACAATTTCCCTTCTGTTCCTATGTGCAGAAATAACCAAGGGAATGTAAGCAAGCTAAGCACTAAGAAAGCTGTCTAAATAGGCTGCTATTCATTTATTATGGTTAGTGTGCTTTATGAAAACTATACTGAAAAGGTGTTAATTAAAAATATTTACTTAATATAAATAAAAGTGATGAAACACTCTTCGGTAGAGTATGACACAATATTTAACTTTATTCAAATATTATACAGTTTAATTTTGTGTTGTCTTGATGATTTGGCTCTGGGGATGAATTTATAATGAATGTTTTAATTCTTTATTTCTAAATAATGCATTTATTAGAAGATGATGGTCTGGATATCACATTGGTGTCCACGCATGAGGGACCCCTTGCTGGAGACGCTGACTGCCCGGTTGAAGCCCCTGACTGTCAGGGAAAGGATAGGGAACAGTGCTTTGCTGAGCAGTAGACAGAAGAGTTCGCCCCCCGGAGAAGGGGGTGCGCTAGCTCTGACCCCTGCGAGGCTGCCGTCCACCTGAACAACCCCGCAGGCTCCTCTGGAAGAGGGAAGAGCTCAGGTAGCAGAATTTTCAGACAAAGACAGCAGGCCTTCCTCAGGGGCTACAGAAGGCTCTGGCAGCCTCTGATGTGCACGGGCTAGAGAGGGCATCGTGCAGTCAGTCAGAGAACAGCAGGCAGCAGCAGGTCCGGAGCCAAGTGCACGGACTGGGCCAGGCTGGGCAGGATCTGTGCTCTGGAGCGCAGGGGAGCCTGGGACGCTGCCCGGTGTCCTGGCCCAGCACCTCCAGGACCAGGTGAGCCCCGAAGCAGAGGCTGCTCCCTCGCCACCGTGAACAGTGAAAGACCAACATCCGAAACACCTGTGCAAAGAGCTGAACGATGAAAAGGAATAAATCTCAGCCCTCGGGAAAGAGCGACAACAAAACCGTGCGGCCGACATTGTGAATTTGTTGGTTTATTTTATCAAGAGTCAAAGTAATAGCATCGATGGGAAATAAGCCAGAAGAGGTGAAAATGACAATGTTTCCACAGGACCTTAAAATAGCTGTTATAAATCTTACAACGTATTCAAGGATGAAAGAAAGAATATATAGCGTATGCAGAGAAAGGAGACGACATTGAGAATTCACATGGACTTTCTAGAGATGGGAAACTCTAAAATTTAAAGTATCTTACCTGGTATTATAAGAAAATTAGATACTTCAGAAAAAATGCCAGTGAAGGCAGAGACAGAGCTAGTGAATTTATTAAAGTGTGACAATAAAAAGATCGAATTCGAATGAACACAGCCTCCGTTAGCGGCAGGGTATCAAGAAGTAAAGCGTATGTGTAGCAGGAGAATCGGAAGGGAAAAAGGGAGACGTGGGAAGACTAAAAATAAAAACCATGACCAGAATTTTCCAAATATGTTTATTTCTCTAACATAGATATCTAAGAAAATCAAATAAACTCAAACAGAGAAAAAATAAAGAAAACCACATGAAGCAAAGTTATAAGCAAATTGTTGAGAAACAAAAACTTGTAAAAAAAATTTGCAGGCAGAGGCAGAGGTTCCAAAAATGAACAGTACAACAAGGTCAAAAATGTGGGTAAGTAAAGTAGGCATGTTTTCTTTTTAAATTTCTTTTTAAGATAATTGAATAGATGATAAAATTCTGGGCTTAAAGTATCTATGGAACATGAAAATGCCTATGAAGTTTCATGCAGTAGCTGAGCTACCCTGAGCTGGGCAGCGCTGATTGACACCTCGGTTAGAGGAACAGACTCCGGAGGAACTCTGACTGTGAGGTCTCTGATTGGCTGATGAGCTATGAGGAGGTGGGCCTAGGGGAGAAGGCTTTCCTCCAAAAGGATTCTGGGAACTATACAGGGTCCCTGGCCCCCCACGTCGGCTTCTCCCTTGGCCACTCTTTCCCAGCTATGAGCTGCGCAGCTTTCGTCTGCTCGCCTTTGCAGCTTGACGTTTCTGCCTCTATGGCAGCCAACCATGGACTGAAACATCCGGAACCTTGAGCCAAAACAACCTTTTCTCCTTTACGCTGTGGGTTTCTGGTGTTTTGTTCTGCTAGCAGAAAACTGACTCATATGGGGACACTGTTAAGTTTCTTGCTGTATTTCCAACATTATGCATGAAGTGTTTATACACTGGAAAGTTACACGTGGGTATTGCAACACTTAATTCAAACACAAATAAATAAAATAAAAGTTAAAAATGTGTGAAGCAAAATTTGACAGAGGAAAAAAAAATCTATCTTCAAGTATAGAGTTTTATATTATTTAACTTAATATTAATAACAACTTTTTAAATTTAATTTTTTGTTTTTATTTATTTTTTGCTTTACAATTTAATTATTTTTAATTTAAAAATTACCAACAGAATAGTAATATTTTCACATAATAACTGACAGAATAAGCACACAAAAATTTAGGCCAGAAAAGACTTGATAGTAAAACCTACCTTGGCTTAGCTGACATCTAAGATACTAGTGCTGTACCCTATTTGCCAATCTTTGCACACAACTGCAACTGAGATAAACTATATTTCAGGCCATAAAATGGCTTCAATACCTTCCAGAGACTGAAACCACATGGAATCTTTTTTCTGGTTGCGATGTGATTGAAGTATAAATTAATTATGAGAGATTGACAGGAAAATCCCCCAAATGTTGAAAATTGAAAGTTGCACCATTAAATGAAAAAAAAAAAAATTAAACAAGAATTTTCATTTACAATTAGCTGAATTATGACAAAGTTACATCAAATTTTATGAAATACAACTAGAGCAATGCTTAAATAGATCAAAAATATAACTTACAGGGGCCAGGGATATAGCTCAGCAGCACAGTGCCTCCCTGGCAAGAGTGAGGTCTTGAGTTCAATTCCTGATACCCCCCACAATGATAACTAAGATCTTAGCACATAAACAAGAAAAATAATAAAATAACAGTCTTGATTGTAACACAAAGTATAAAAAGAAAAATGCACCCATTTTGATGTAAATGATGGATGACATGAATAAAGGAAAGAAGCAAGCTTTGATTAGATCATTATAAACAAAGCATAAGCACAGGTAATCTCCTCACCCGTGGGTGGAATTATTTACCTCCTCCACACACTGCCGTCCTCGCTTCACTTCAGATGGGCCGAGCTGGGAGACACGGTGCCTGAGTTCAAAGAAAGTCATGGGGAAGGCAGCTTCATGTGGCCTGAACTGGTAACGGTTGACCCGGTGCAGATGCTTTATTGATGGTTTTGTATCCCTGCTTGATGTGACAGGGCAGCTGACCTCTGCAATTATCTTCCCAAACCCAGAAGCACTGTGTAAACAAACAAACAAGCAGCACCAAGAAACACATCATTGGAGGAACTCAAATGGAAAGCAATTTTACAAAATATCTGATTAAGCTGTCTTCAAACAGCAAAAACCATGAAAAGCAAGACAAGCTGTCCTGCACTAGAGGAAGCTAAGAAGACAGATGACCAAATGCAACATAGCATCCTGCACTGGGCCTTGAGATACATAAATGTCCTTACCTATGAGCAGGTGATTCTGGGACATAATTAGAGCTTAGTTAACAGAGATGAACAAGAGTGATCTTTAAATTAGGACAAATGTACCATGGTAATAGGATACCTCAGCACTGGGGAAAACTCAAGTTATAGAATGCTATTAATTGTCTTCATAACTGTTCTGTAAGTTGCAAAGAGATAGAAGAAAGAGTTTTGAAAGTTTTCACCCCAAATTATAAATGTCTGAGGAGATACATATTTCTAACCTGATTTAAACATTATTATATGCTGTATAAATACCTTGGGCTAATCCATTAATATGTACCATTTCATGTTTTATGTATCAGTAAAGAATAAGTAAAAATTTAAACTACAGCTATCAAGGGGTATACTATTATGAGATGGAAAGCATTAGGTCAAAGAATGCTACCAGAGATATAAGAAACTCATTTCTTATTTATAAAGGAGATATTTAGGCAAAAGAAAATAATTCTCCTAGGTATGTTTCATATTTCAATGACAGAATTTCAAAATACTTAGAGCAAAACCTGTTTTAACTTAAAGGAGAAAAAGGTAAATTCATAATTATATTCCAAAATTCCAATAGCTTTAGACTAATAACTGATAAAACAAGTAGACAGAAAATCAATAAGGATGCAATAGCTTTGAATAGTTTTATCAACCTACTTTACCAAGAAATAATTTTTTTTCACATTCTACAATCTTTATTATAGAAAAGCAGCTGAGCCTGAACATGTCAAAAAGTTAGCAATTTTTTTTTAAACAGGTCAGTTGTTAGTGCACTGCTGCGTTACGGTTTATGAGAATCAAAACCTTGCTACAGTTTCTGTGCAACTTCAGTGACAGGCTCTTTAATATCCAGCTCAAGTGTCAGTCATCTTCATGAAAGTGTGTAGTTCAGAGTGAGGTCAGCCGTAGGGTAACGCACTCGACCAACACTGCTTCTATACACTGCATGCAGGAAGACAGACCTGCAGGTAAGGACCGGGGGATTGTTATGCAAGAGGTGATGGACATAGTACAAATCTAAATTTTAGTAAGAGACATTGCAGAGAATCTTCTGCAAATAGGGGAAGGTGATGAGGGGAATCCATGACAATAGATCTTTTACAGTCATAATTGTTGTAGTCAATTTCAACATTGACCATGGTTTTTTTTAATCACACCTCAATAAAACTCCCTCACCCTATTGAGAGAGGTGACATTGTCAAGAAGAAGCTGGAAATTTTAGGGAAGAGAGAGCTTGTGATGGAAATAGTCTGACTCAGGCAGATCACAAACAAAGCCCCAGAGAGAGACTGCAGGTGGGGTCCTTCCAGAGGCAAATGTCCAACATACGCAGGAAACACCCGAGGCCAGGGAGTGGAAGCTTGATGTATGGTTTCCATATCACGAAATTATCCCTTTGTTACTGCTCTTGTTTCCAGAAATGCTGCACAGTTCTAAGAAATCTTGAAATGATTCAAAGGCCACTGCTGTCCACAATACAAGCACTGAATTCTCTGCTTCTCAAAATGACAGGAAAGATTTTGATGGGTTTTGAAAATTTGTCTCTGCTATCCTGAAGAATAAAAGTGTTCTGGGGAAAAAATTCAAGCTTCCAAAACAATGAGACCTTGTCACCATTCAAGACATAGGGAGCATGGCCACCATGGTCAGAAGACAGAAGAGCTTGATTTGGGGCCTTCAAGAACCTTCTGCCTTCAACTGGTCACAGCCAACAGCAGCCAGGGGTCCTTGGGGATGCAGGAGAGGGCAGCTGCTCTACAGCATAAGTGTCACAGGCAGCGTTGAGTGTCTTGGGTAAAGGAAGAGAAGGGAATTGGTTAAATACGAGTGTGATTATGTAGCAAATTTGTTCAAGATGAGGTTAGATAGCTGCAGGGTAGAGAGCGTTTGTTAAAAAGTGCACCTTTGAAGAGGGTCACAGTGAGGGTCAAATGAAGATCCCATTGTTTTTCCCGAAGCCATGAATTACAGTATTTTATAAAGAAGAGCCCATTATGCCCCAGCCACTTACATATCACATTTGTATATCTGTCCATCAATACCCTCACACAGACACACCCAATGCATATATTTATATGCACATATGTAGATGTAGCTCTCGAGCCGGTAATGCCATCATGCTAACATACTTAAGACAGAGATCATAGCTACATGGTTAACTGTAAGCGTGTCGGTATTATACTATGAAGAAATACAAAAAAAAATGTTCTGCTGAATTTGAACCTCATATCAGAAACTACTATATTTAATTCAATTATTAACATTATGCTTCAAATATCAAGGCATTTGTGATTCTTCGTGAAATGTTTCTGTTACGGTTCAAGGATTGCCACAAGAAGGTATTAGTTCATTGCTGGTGTAAGAAAAAGTAATGGGAACAAAGACAGTGTGAATTCAGTTTGAAGTTTTGCTTCTGGTACTTAGTATTATAATCTTCCACAAATTAACCAGACAGTCATCTATAAAATGAAAATGTTGAGTGAAGCTAATTATTTGCCCCTGTCTTTCTTAGCATGATTAATGCCTATTTGTCAATATACACTGCTTTTCCAAATTCGCCTACTTCACAATTTTGCATTTATACATTTAAAAAGAAAAAAATGTCAAACATCAAAGATGGTTTTTTATATTATGATAAAAAATAAGTATTGATTTTCAGATCTGAATAAATTTGTAAAGTTACTAATTTTTCTTTAGAGAAAAAAGCAAAACAGTAGAAAGAATAGAAATAATACACAGTTTCAAAAACACAGAAATCACTGGTTGATAAATTACATATTGTTATCTTAGAAGTAGTTGTTCAAGTTACAAAATCAAAGCATGAAAAGTAGACAGACAAACAATGACAGTAAAAATCATTCTGTTTAATAAACTAACAAAAACTTACTAACATGGTTATCTATTTTTCACATTTAAACATACATACAGTTATATCCTTTGCTGAGAGCTCTCTAATTGTTTAAATCACACATTAGATCTTCTCAGAAGTGATTCATCTTAGACTTGATGAAAGTCCTATGTCTTACATCTGTGATACAGCTCTGGTATTGCCGCCATGATCCCCACCCTGAGGACTGTGTTTCCTCTTAGAGACTCACCGCTCTGTGGCGGTGAACTGTCCACCAGGCTGCCTGCTGGCCCCTTTCCCTCTGTCCCTACACTCCAGCTGTACTGAGATTTCAGTTCCTCAGTCTCGCCCAGCCTGCCCCTGGTCAGGCTTCTGCTTTTCCTCTTTGGCTGTCTCTACTAAATCTTTACACAGCTTACTCCTTCAAGTCATTTGGGGTCAGTTCATTCACCTCTGCAGGGGGGCTGGCAAATAATCAGACAGCAACACAGCACAAGGCCTACTGCACACATGAGCAACACCGCAGCTCCAGATAAACGCTTGAATTTCAGAGAACTCAGTCACTTGTTCTGTTTCTCATTTTCTCTTAATCTTCCTTCCTTCCTTCCTTCCTTCCTTCCTTCCTTCCTTCCTTCCTTCCTTCCTTTTTTTTCTTTCTTTCTTTTTCTCTTTCTTTCTCTGCCTTTCTTATCTATCTATCATCTATCTATCTCCAGGGTATAATTATAGAAAATTTTGATTTGAAGGGCTCTAAAAGATAGAAGAAGATGCTGCATCCATAAAAATAGAGAAAGTAGTTATAGAGGAAAATCAATTCAAGATACAGAGTAATTACATGGAAATGAAAAGCATGATTGGTAAACGCAAGTCCTTGATTGAGCAGTAAACAGCAGACTGATTAGTAACAAAAACTGAATGACTAAAGAAGAATGCATTTGCTTAGGACCTAAAAACAGAAAAAGAAAGATACCTAGAAGTTACACTCATATGAGTAAGAAGCTATCCAAAAGATATTATTTCTCTTAAGGGGTAATGGACATATCAGGCCTGGAGTAGAGATGATTATTTAAGTGTTGATAGCAATAGATCTTGATTTGATGCAGGATTTGAGTTCTTGAGAGACTTCAGTCTCCATCCAGCCAGAGACTCCCGGATGGAGTGAGTTGTGCTTTCCATCGAGGAAATCGAGAAGGTTCCATTATGAGCAGCAGGAGAGTCCCATCACCGCTCTTGTCTGCCTACACAGTAGAAGTGCACAGGTATGAGATTTGGTTAGATCTGATTAGCCCTGATTTTTAATTGTTCACAAATGGCTAAAAATGTGAAGATCACCCCTGAATACTTACCAAGGTCTGCATCATAGAGGTATTGTCATAACTGAGACTAATGTTGCTTTCTACTCAAATTCCATATAAGATTGGACTTTTATAAAAACTCTGATGCCTGCCAGTCAATGGGTCATGGATGAAGTTTCACATACTTAAAGTAAGACTTTATTCTATTTTCATGTCCTCATCGAGCGCTTTCATTCTCCAGCTTAACTGTGTAACATGATTAATTGCTTCATCTACTAATTAAGGAATCACAAAAGAGAAAGAGAGCCCAAAACAAACAACAAATGCGAAAGAGAATCCCTTCTGTGCCATATCACAGTTGGAGGATAATGAATGGGTATCTGTTCAAGGACAAGCCCAGAAGTGGATGGTTCATTTTTTCCTACGCTGCAGATCTAACTGTACACCTGGCACATGGTCAGTGAGCTACACCCCAGCAGCCCTAAGCGATGGATTCGATGGCCACACTCTTTTGTCACAATTAAAATCTCTCTCTCCTGACTTCTGGGGACTTCAGGCCAGCACTTCCTAATAAGCCTGCCAAGGTTGCTGGTGTCATTTACTGATGTAAACATTCTCTGCAGTGAAAAAGACTCTTTCATCTGACCAGGTAGAAACCTTTCCCAGGAGCATCCAGCAGTCTTTGTCTGTCACCAATGGATCCGACTGGTGTCACTTAACTATGACACTGCCATAGCTAAAATAATCATCTCATTGGTGTGGAGGAGGAGATGGCCAAGAGAACCTCCAAGTGATACGAATTCACCACTGGCTGGCAATGGAGCCCCACAAAGCTGGTTACTGCTACAATTCTGTAGCTACCTTTCCTAAGAAAGAAAGGGAAAGTGGATGTGGAATAGTCTTCTAACAGCACAGCTGCGCTCCTCCAACCTTGAAACTAGTTTAAAAAATAAATGGCTCATGTATCCCAGAGCTGCACAGACAAATGGAATGTCCTGGAAATCTATCATGCTGCTGCCCAGAAACTGCTGGTTCAATCACATCTCTGCCAGTTGGGTGTTGACAAACAATAGCCAGGCTTTGCTTGTTTGGGTCTTCTTTGATGTGACAGCATATGGTGACACCACAGGCTACGGATAATGGGAAAGAGCTATTCATAGCCTCAAGTAGAGGTGCAGGTTACAATGCCAGGAGTCAGTGCATCTCTGCAGCCCAGGTGCCCCTGCTTTCTGGATAGAAGGCACCATTCAGGGTGCAACCAACCTACTGGTCCACTGGCTTTCTCTGTACTAGTATCTGTCCCAAAGTTGAAATGGATTGGGGGGGGGGAGCATTGGAGAACAGGATTTATGTTTCAGAGAGAACCATTCTCTCAGGCAAACAATCATTAAATTGTTGAGAAATTGGAGCAAAGGGATTTTTTTTATACCAGTAGCATAAAATTATTGGCTGAAATAGCATATACACCTATAGGAATCTACATATGTATGTGTGAGTTTCTGTGTACATGTGTCAATATACATGTACATTTATAGATGTCAAAGAGCACCTTGCAGTCATGAAATTCTTCAGTATGATGTCTGTGAAACACACTGCAGTCCCGTACTTTCAGATTAGTTAATAATATGTTCATTCCAAGTGTGAAGAACTGGCCCTGGACTTCCTTTCACATGCAGATTGGTCTTGGGCTACCATTTATATCACTGCATATAGTGTAAACGGAAGATGTGCTGTTTATTTGAAGATGTTATAAATCTAAAGATTTGAATTGCAACTGGAATATTTTATTTATGACCTGATGGTTTAAAAAATATTTAGTTAAATTTAGAAGTATATTAAACAACAGACCTTATCAATTTAGATGCAAAAAAGATTAAATTGCAGGAAGGTTCTCTTCACCAAGGAGAATGACTCAGTTTATGTTTCACCTACCTCCCAAAGTAATGGTGAAATTAAGGTTTGATGTTTGAGACATAATTGTATTTTTGTGACTAATATCTGACAACAATGAAAGAATAATTATGAAGGTCAGAAATGTGCTTTGCATTTCTCTGCATTCTCTATTTTACTGTTCTTACCCAAAAGAGTAAAATAAATGCTATTTTTTGATCATTCACCTTGAGATCCTTTAAGTGTTTTGCACTGTTATTGTGAATATAACAAATAAATTGGGGACAATTTAAAATGTTAATTACAATAATGAGAAGGAAACAGAAAATGATTAGTGGGTTATTTATGTTGAAACAAAGGACAATGAAAATAGGAGAAATGATTGCAATGCAACAAAAATGGTCTACTTCTCAGTATGTACACACTATATAGGTAGAAGTCACTAGGTAAAAGGGTTAATAATTAACTGGGTCTTTCTCACTATTAGTTTCTGGTAAATGCAAAATATATTAAAAAGATATCAAGAAAAACATTTACCAGCAATAAAAATTTATCTGCAATAACACAAAATCTTAATCTGACCTATGCTCAAAATAGGAATATTACAGTACATTAATAAATACAATGATTTGGGTGTCTTTTGTAGCAATAGAAATTTGAACTGCTAAGTTTAAGGGATAAAAACAAATTGTAAAAAAAAAAACCCTGAATCTTATAAATCACTGACTCATTTGTCATGTTAGTTTCACACATGTTATATTTTAGAACTAGTAGGTAGAGGTGTTAGTACATGTATTGTTGTTCTTCAATGAATTGGTCATAACCGTTATACTCTGTAGATTTTAAAAATATTTACTATAACTAGCTATGCTTGACTCTCTCATTAGTGGCCTTGTGTTCACTGTGGGAATCTGGTATATGTGCATACCACTGTCTCACAGCGGCAGGTCAGATGAATATGGATTGAGCTTGCTTATGGCAAATAGTGCTACTTATGGTAAACACAGATGGCACTGGCGGCTTATGAAGACTGGCTCTGCGGACTTATTACGTGACCTGAGTATAAAAAGAGATGTTTCCCAACCTCTGCGCCCCTTCATGTGAATAAGGAGATGATGCATCCCACTCCAAAGCTTCGACCTGGTCCTAAGGAGTCTGATGTGAAGGGAAAGAACTGAGGAGCCAACCTGCAGGTCCTGAATTTTTTCATGCTTCTTGATTAATTTATTAGTAAAGTTTGAAACAGGTTTATCTTATTTGTACTCAGGGTCATGTGGCATAATTCAAGCTGACATATATAAAGTACAAGTGTAATGTTAATATGGCATATTCTCGGTAGAGTTGTTCTGCTCAAAATAACTTCCATTTAAATTCCACTCTGTGGTGTTTTCATTTTTCTTTACACCTGCCAACACATGGACACTAGGCAGAACAGCACTGTGTGTTGTTAGAGTGAATAAAAAATGTGAAGTCAAACAGGTTGAATTCGAATCTGGATTTATGGTTAGACTGGTCAGCTTTCTGTCACTGTAATGAAATACAGGAAGCAGTAAAGAAAGGATACAGAGAAAAAGAGTTAATTTGGGCACTAGATCAAATGGCCCATTCCTGGGACCTCTCAGAAGGGGACAATTTCCAGGGCCCCAAGGATTTCAACAGCCACCCACCTTCTAAGGATTCCTTCTCTCTTAAAGGTGCCACCCTGGGGACCTAGTCTCTAATGCATCAGCACTTGCCATCCAAAAAGCACCAATCACTGCCAAGAAATGGAGACAGAACCTTACTTCAGTTCTAGTTTTTGGAAAGTGGATGCTACTAAAACCTCCAATCACTGTTCTGAGATTATAGTAGCATATCATATAAATAATGCTAAAAATGTTAGATGGTATTCTTTTTTAAATTTCATAATTATCTGAAAACACAACCTAAAATTGTTGCTTCTGCTTAGACTTAGCACTTTGCTAAAGAGACTTCACCATAAGAGCACTGGCTTTCTGTGCCACTCTTATTTCTGCAGCTAACCTGTCCATCCACGGTATGATTACATGTTGGCAGTAATTAGAGGTTGGTTGGACAGCAATCTATACACATTGAGTAACTGGACCAGTGTTCACTTTTCTAAGATACACAATCAAGTCAGTGCCTCCGTTTCAGAGTTTGAGTCTGTGTAATGTCCCACCCACAAGAGAGTAAAATTCTCTACCTAGGAGGTAAAACATTAGTGGAAAGTGCCTGATGACAATTTGTTGTTTTATTAGAGATTATATTGAACATTTTATCAGCATGACTCATTTCCCAGGTGAAGTTTGTAATTCCAATAATTACAATTCCATTATTACAGGACCCTTGACTGAGCTACATCCAGAACTCTATGAATAATGCCACTCACAGCATGAAGTAAAAATATTTACTATGTTTATTAAACTTTTAAAAAAGTTCCTTATACAGTAAAAAAAACAACAAAATGAAACTTTCCACCTTTACAATGTGTACAAATAAGCATAATAAAAATTTTAGTTTGTTCTGGTAAGGATTTCTTTTTTCATTATTTCTAAAAATCTATGGTTTCTTATTTTCTTTCTAAATAAAATAAATGAGCTATTTCAAGATTTCATAGACACTTATAGAAAACTGTTAAAAATTGCTTCATTTCACAATGTAGTAAAAGTCAGATGGCTACAACTCGATAATGATTCTATATAATACACTTGAAGTTTCTTGATTCTTCATAGAACATATATTTGACATATTTTCTAAAAGAAAAAGAAAAAATAATGCATTTAAAATAGTACTTGGACAGAACTGTCTATCTGATCTGAACATGTTTTGACATTCTTTAGCTACTGTTTCTGAGTGATATTAGGTAGTACAAATGGGGTGAAAAATGATTTATTCTCTAAGAATTTCCTGTCCTTGTGAATGAAAAATAGAGAATATAAGGGAATATATTTGACAGATGCAATTTAAATCAGTGAAGTATAGTTGTTCATGGGTATGTGGTAGATGTTGTATGAAGTCAGTGTTCTTAACCTCCTTTGGTACTGTTACCTAAATTAGTCCAAAGATCAACAGCATATATAGAAAGATACAAAACATATGGTAATACATAAATGCTTAGAAAAGAGTCTAAATCAGAAGAAAGTCCCTCTATATCAATTTTCCTTTATACTTAATAGGAAATTCTTGTTCCTAAAAATAAATTCATTTCCTGTACTTCAACCCCCCCCTCCTCCTCATTTACAAATCTTTTGTTTCCATTGTACCTTTTTCTCATTTTTTTCTTACTTCTTCCTTTATTCCCTCTTCCCTGCCTTCTTTCTTTCCCTCCTTGCTTCTCCTCTTCCTAGTTCCTCTTTCCTTTTGAACAAATTCTTCCTATTTTACAATATCTATTACACATTTTGGTTCTTGTTTACACTTTCAGGTTCTCACTGCACAGAAACAATGTGACATTTGCATGTGTGTCTGACTTATTTCACTTAAGAGTATGATCTCAAGGTCGACCCATTAGCTATAAATGTCTCAAGTTTCTTCTTTTTATTTTCTATTATGTGTGTGTGTAAACACACACATATACATATATAATCTTTTTTAATCCATTCATCAGTTGATGTACCTTAGGTTGTTTCCAAGATTTGTACAGATATATAAATTCTTTATAGTCATTATGTATATCTAAATTGTTCCAATAAACTTAGTAATAAACCAATGAATTCATTTCCATATCACTATCAAAATAGTTCCTAGAGTCACTAAGAAAGAAGTGGATTATTTAAGCTCATTTTATGCCTGGAAATGGAAAAGAAATTTTTGAACAAAATTAATATGCCACAAAGTCTCAACGATGGCTAAATCACTTGTATAAATGCTAAACTTTGTTTCTAATTTCATATATTTTGATTTCAACAGTGCTTCAGGCTCCACAAATAATAGATTTTGTTGGTCAACTCAGTTAAACTGGCTTTCATTTTAACTTATTAATATGTAACCCAGTTATTCTACTTTCAAAAGTTAATATTTTCTCATCTTTTGATATAGTTTCATAATAAAACTATAATACAGTTTCAGCTTTATTATTTATTATTTATGTGAGTTAAACCATTTCAATTTAGCCATGTATTTCAATTTGCATTTCTTTTTTTTTTGACAATTATTTAAGATCTTTATTAACAGTTGCTTGCAGTTTGTTGACTTATTTGAAAAAATCAAGTTGTAAACTTTTATTACAAATTGAAAATGAAGTTCTTAAAAATCTCAGCTTGACCAGATATGAAACAATTTAAAAACCTTTAAAGGTATTGAGAAAAACTAGGCTTATTTATTTTTTTTTTTTAAAACACGTTTTTCATTACCAAAAAGAGACATCTTTAGGTAAAAATAATAAAAACCCCATGCTGCGTAGATAATGCAGATAGTTCTGTTTATCTGGTCAACAGGCAAAAAGCAAGCACTTAACGTCTTCAGCTCAGTCTTCTGTGCATTCCTCATTGCTGGCATTTCCTGTTCCTTGCTTCTTGCTGGATGACTAAACGGATGATGGGAGAGATGTTAATCCGGCACCTACTCAGCCCCGCCCTGCTCGGCCTGGGGAGGACGAATTCTCAGCTGGTGGACCGGCTGCTTTTGTGTCTTTGCCTCTGGCGGTTTAGGGTTTTCTGGGCGTCTGCGTCGGTAACTGAAGTTGCGAGGTGAGGTGCGACGCTGAGGTGACCGCTGACCGCGGGTCTCACCTCTTGCTTTTCCGGGTCCTCCTCACTGCCGTGCTCTCCAGGCCGTCTTGGCCGGGGAGGCCCCTGCGGGATCCTGGTCTACAGCCTGGATGCAGAGTTTGCCTCTCCTGTCACCTTGTTCTCCTGCACCCTGGTAGTCAGCACCCTCCTGCCGTCTCCTTGCACTGGGTCGCAATGCTGTGGTCCGCGCCCACAGGTCTCCGCAGGGAGGAAGCTGGGAGCCTTGGCCTGCGGTGGGCGCGGTGCTGGCCTGGCCCTCGAGCGCTCTCCATCCCTCATTCCTTTCCCGCTCTCATCTCTCACTGTTCTGGTAATTCTGCTGGTAATGGCATGGAGGACCCTAGGACTTGGTTAGGGTTTGCTGCATATTTACTGCCTTGGACGGGAGCTCCACCAGGGCCTGCAACATTGGCTGCCTCTGCACCCTTTTCTCCTTCAGCAACATCAGACTCCACCGTCTCTCCATCTCCTGCACTGCGAGGGTGCTTCCTGCGGCTCCTCCGGGGTGTGACGGTAACTAGGCCTGCGGCGGTGGGGCTGCTCAGGGCTCTCTGGGGTCCGCTCTCCGCTCCTGCTACCAATCGAACTCTATTTTGCATTTCTTAAAACTGACAGATAACTATAAATCTTCTATCTTCAAAATCTAACCCATAGCACATAAAACACTGTTTTAATTTTATTTTTTTCAGGAAATCTCAGCACCTTGCACTTGCCAGGCAGTGAACTGAGCTATATCCCCGGCCCTATTTCTCCAAATTCTTGCATCTTATCTTTCATTAAATGTTAAATTTGTAAACAAATTATTGACTAGTACAGTGTAGAAGATGTCACTGCATGTCATGACACCCAGTTCCTTGGGATATCATTGTAAATGGTAGTTGTCAACTGCCTATTGTTGTATACAGGTATCAACATTCAGATTGGAGGAACTAGAGTGAGTACTACAAAACTGAGAGAAAGGAAAAGGCCTACATTTTACCAAGCAGAACAAAAAGAGGTTACACCACTGTGTTCTCAGGGGTTGTCAAAATGTTCTTTTGGAGAGGAAGAGACTTGGAGTCCTCCAGGACAGAGACATCACACACTCGTGTTCCTGGTGGGCCACGTCTTTGAGAAGTCATCTCGCATGAGCGGGGAATCCTGAGGATTCTAAATGGAGAAGAGGAAAGAATTTTGCTTGAAACATTGCCTATGATTCCAAAAAGGGCCTTGTTTCAGTCACTGCCCCTACTTCTGAGTTCCTGCAGTTCAGTAGGGACCTGAACGGTTGGGTCCGGCCCACAGAGACAGAAGAGGCGTGAGACTGTTTTAATGTTGGCTTCATTTCCAAACCCAGCAATGACAGGCTAGCTGAGAGTTTGATAGGCCAACGCTGCAGTGTGCCGAATTCACAACTGATTCAAAGATTTGCTTTGCCTCGTGTGGTTCCTATACATGAGGATCAAGGACAAATGGTCCTAGGGTTTTCTCCCCGCTGTGGTCCTGGGGATCAAAACATCCGACACATTTTTTTTTAAATTTTGATACAAGATAACCCTAATTGTTCAGGCAGAACTCAAAACGCGCCACTCTCCCACCTTAGTCCTCCTCAGTGCTGGAATTAAGGCACATCCAACTGTGCCTGGCTCCCAAACAAACTCCTAACACCATTGAAATAGGCCACTCATCAAGCACATCTGGAAATTGCAAGCTGACAGAAAGCAGGAGTTATTTCTGTTGAAACTCATCTTGCGCAGGCCTCGTGTGGCCCTAAATAAAACCAGTGCTCAGATTTCTGGCTGCCCCTGCTAGCGCTCCACTTAGGGAAGCGCTTTGCTCTGATTACTGCCCATCTTACTTCATGAAAATTCACGAAGGTGTTTCTTTCTGAGGAGAGACTCTTCTGTGTTGGTCTCTACACTTGCACTTCTCTTTCTATATTTTATGTCTTTGATCTTATTTTAATAGGTAGGTACACAACCTGGGGCACTGTCTATATAATAATAAAAACGTTTACTACTTCCAAACACTTTTCACTTCTTATTACTAATTAAACATAGTTGAACAGGCACATTGATATTTTCCAAAGATGACATTTTATAAAATGAGATGCAATTTGGACTTGATATATTTAGGTTCTATTTCTCTACACTGGTGACCTTCACACTCTAAGGTCTATTGATGTAGATTCTTTAAAGAAACTCAAACATGCATTCTGAGGTCTGTTTCCCATACTGTGTTCTACTGGAGACAGGTTCACAGTCAGGATTTTGTAATTTTATTAGCCACCCCAAGTAATTTTGTTTCCTGTAGTCACTCTCTGGCCTTCCTTTAAGAGACACTACTTCATAAATTATAAGCAACAACATTTGGAAAGATAAAAGATGTAATAATCTCAATGTTTAAGAAATCATTGAAAAGATTGGCTAATTGTTAAATAATATAAATAAAGAAAATAATTACTATATGACAATATATTTTACATTCAGAGATTTATAAGGTACCAATTAATTTAATGGTTGTTAGTGATAACTAGCTTTTTTGGATGGCTTTGGATAACTACATATTTATGCATGAATAATGATTATATAAATGAGTTTGTACTGAGGGGAAAACTGAAAACAATGAGCTTCAATTAGAAGCTAAATTAGAAACCAATTTAGGTAGGAAAATGACATTTTAGGCTATGTATAGTTTTATTGTTGTCTTTGCTGTTTTTGAACTTCTAAAAATTCCAGATGGAGAGCTAATAGCTGCATATTGCCATGGTTATTATTAGCTTTCCTATTTTCTTTGCCATGGTATTTTTCATAAGCTTAACTGTGGTCCCAGGGACATGGACTCACTGTATTTTATTCTCTTCTCAAGGTAACTGTCCTCATTTATTAAAATGGCATGTGATGAATACTTATCACACAATTGTAGGAAACCTGTAAGACACAAGTCTCTATCTCAAAACAAGAATTGAATCTTCTCACAGTTTAAGACATCTTTAACTCTATCTTCCTGCCTGACTACATCATTAACTGGCTTTCCTTGAGGGATTTTTAGCCGTTAGGATTTAATCAAGAAGAGAGACTCCGTGTTCTAGCATTTGTTAAGGAGACAAATATATGCAGGAAGCTGGTGACATGGGTCATGGCAACCTTCTGCATGCCAGCAATCCTCTCACCCCAGCCTCCCCCACAAGTCAGACTTCAGAGACATTGGACACCTGCCACTACCGAGAGTCTTGAAGGTAATTGCACAAATTCTGAGCAAGAGACCGGATACTCTGAGCAGAGTAAGAAAGATGAAGGCAGAGTTTGAGGACAACACATCCGAGATGACCCTACACTTCCTTGTCAGCAGATAGATGCCTCTCATTCTGCTGGCTCCTCTGTACAGCAGCAGATTTAGAGTGACATAACCCTGCAGTTGTTTGCTCCTTAGTGATATCTACTTTAAAAATTTAGATAACTAATTCATGAACTAAATAATCAGGGTTCTTTCCCTTCAGTGACATAATGAGTAGAAATATTAGCCCACATAAAGTTAAGTGATCTAACGGTCCTCAAGGTATTTCTGTTCTCTTGCTTAAGGATATTAAAGAGAAGGCAATGATGATTTCTTTTGAAGCCAGTCAGGAACATTAGGGAATTTGCCTGAAGTATTTTTAAACCACGTTAAAGATGACTAAGGCCAGGCACCAATTCAAGGAGTAAGAATAAGCTTTGCTTAATATATATTGCAACAGGGAATATTAAACTATTCAGGTGTAGACCGAACCGGTCTGCACTCAAATAGACTGCAGTGTGCAAGGCAAAGGGAGTAACATGAACAAAGAGCTGCCGGGAACACCGAGTGCCCATCTGTGCTCGCTACACTGGTGCTGTTGGAGGAGAGAGTCATGGTTCACACTAGAGCAAGGAGCCCGTAGATCTCAGGTCCTCAGATCCCTACAGGGATCAGAAGCCATGCGTGCACTTCACGGCGATGATGTTCAAATGCTCCAGTGAACTGTTTTGGATGTAGATGCATAACTTCCATGGCAGAGAAAAGAGCAGAATTTCAAGGTTTCTAAAATAAGTGCATTTGAAGGAAATTCAAGGCCAATGTAACTAATACCAGGTTCTTCCTGGAACAAGAGTAAACCCTCCTGTAAGACATGCTAAGGGACTCGGGGTCAACGAGGAGCCAGAATCCACGCTACAGAGAGGCCGCTGTTCCTCTGAGAATTCTGCCATCCTCAGCAGCTCCAGGTCTGTGTGTTGGCTGTGAACAGAGCTGTGACAAACTCTCCAGGAGGACAGAGAGCTGCTGCACAGTGATTTCATGTCCTTTGTGTTGACAGACAGAAAAGGAAGAATTGAAGACTTACATCGTAACACCGTTGTGCTCCTAGCGGAAAGCACTGGGAAAATGCTGTAAAAACTGGCCTGGCAAAGAGTTTTTGGGCTTGATTTCAGCTGCACAGCAACAAAAAGGGTTTGCAAGCAAACGAGACAGCATCTAACCACAAAGCTTCCACAGAGCAAATGAAGGGGTCACAAGAACCAAGAGACAACCTTTAGAGCGGGAGGAAACTTTTCAACAATGGACTCGTAGCAACAGTACATAAAGAACTCCCATGGCAAAGCCAGCAAGACATCAAAATACACCACAAACAAAAGCTGACCCAATTAAAAAGTGACTAATGGGCTTAGACACACATTTGTCCAATGAAGAAATATAAATGGTTGATAGATATAGTTCCAAAATAATAATTCAACTTTGCTAGTTATTATAAAAATGTAAATTAAAACCACAGTAAGCTATTTCCTCACACTCTGTATACATCAAGAGTGTTATCTAGCATCTAGACTAGACTGAGCAAATGATTCAGGGACAAGGCTCTTTGTAAAGGAGCAGAATCGCTGGTGACCATTGAGTGTCATGGAAAAATCACCCCAGAAATCACCAAAGTGGCTGTCAGTTCTCACATTACTCAGACTTCCTGGTTCGCCTTTCCACTTAGAGAGGAAGGCTGCCCTTTCTCACTGAAGCTACCGTGACTGATTGGAACAAAAAGCAATTTGAAGAAAGCCTTGCGAGTTTTCTATCGGATAGAACCACTTAAATTAGTTATTTTTCTAGTGACATATAAGGCCTTCTCAATTCCCCTTAGAAATAAGTAAATAAATAAACAAACTAAAATTCTTCTGCACTGAATTCAATGAAAACAAAGCTTGAACTGAAAAAAAGTCTTTGCTCTGTTTTCTAGTTTCAAAACTGGTTTATGAATTTCTTGAGGAATTAATGTTGCTGCAAGAAATCTGTGTTTTTTGTGTTTGTTCTAGAAATATTTGGGTAGGCATTTTTTCATTATTTCCATGAAAATGAAGGTATGTTTAAAAAGTGTAGTGATGTAATAATTTATGAGTGTATTTAAGAAGTGCAATTACTACAAATAACAAGGGGAAACTAAGGATTAAAGACTATACCTGAGAATTATTCTTGGCTAAGAAAGTATACATCTGACTATTTTACCGGAACTGATATTACTGACCTAAATTCACAATAAGAAAAATTTTGAAGTGCACTAAAAAGGAAAAATTTTGAAATACATGAATTTAATATTCCTGTTTCAACAAAGACAAAAATTAAGACACATTAATGGCATTATACATGCATAGCAAAATGATCTATTTATTCTCTATCAAGTGTACACAACTTCCTCCTCCAACAAATTTAGTATATTAATTTAAATAAATTTCACTCTCCATATTCTACAGGAAAATGTATTGTTAGGAATGTGTCATTTTTATCTCATTCTTTGTTGCTGAAAGCATCTGTGTTTGTAGGTAGAGTCAGACACATACATCTCAGCCTGCTAGATAATAATTACCTAGTCTCTCATCTAATTATTTTTGGAAGTACTTTAATGCCCTGAGAAAAATAATGCACAAATTGAGAGTATCAATAAGAGGAGGAATATTACCTTTTCAAAGCTTATAAATGCGAAATTTTCCTTAGCTGTAAAATGCAATTAAGAAGAAATTTTTCATTATATCAGAACATTGTAAAATGTCATGAATAAGGATTGTCAAAGCACTCTTTGGAATATAGTCAAATAATTAATGTCAGGAGATCAATTTAACTGATTGCATAATTAGCAACAGCAAATCAAAGCCATGAAACGCATATACTTTTTGATTCTAAAAGGATGTTTTTGTTTCTTCAGACTCCTGGCAAGTAAACCAATGGAAAGCGCTGGTAATTTTCCTGATTTGTCATAAAATTTACATCTAATTTAAATTTTAGTCTGAAGGTAAGGTATGAAAATGTTCTGCAAATATAGAAGTCTATGCAACTATGAAACAAATTAGCATTAGAGTTTTTATATAGACTCACACAATAGTAAGTAGAAATGGCTTTCAGTATCACTTACCTACGTACCAGTGCTCTGCAAATTACAGGGATGCTGACCAGCTGTTTACTCACAATATCTTAGGACTTATTTAGGTTTCCTTCTCTTTCTCTCTCTCTCTCTCTGTTTCTCTCTCTCTCTCTGTCTCTCTCTCTTTATAAGTTCTACACACGAAGTCCTTTGTCTAAGGGACAGTTCACTAAGATTTTTTTCCCAGTTTGTGGGTTCTCTTTTCACTCTGCTGGAGATTTCTTTCTACATGCAGAAACTCTTTAATAAGACATGATCCCAGTTATTGATTCTGGGAAGTATTTCCTGTGCAGTTTGGTTCTTGTTCATGAATTCTCTACCTACCCCTATGTCTTCAAGATTTTTATCTACTTTGTCTTCCAACAGATTTAGTGTTTCTGTTTTAATATTTAGATCTTTGATCCACTTAGATTTTAGTTTAGTACATGATGATAGGCATTGGTCTAGTTTTAGTTTTCGGCATATGGATAGCCAGATTTTCCAGCACCATTTATTAAAGAGACTGTTGTTCTTCCAGTGAACATGTTTGGCCCCTTTATCAAAGATAAGGAGGTTGAATGTATTCATAGTTGTGGTTGTTTCTTCTAGTCTATCCCATTGATCTTCAGGTCTGTTTTTATTCCAATACCATGTTGACTTTATTACAGTAGCTTTGTAGTATAACTTCAAGTCAGGGATTGTGATGCCTCCTGCCTTGGCTTTGCTGCTTAGAATTGCCTTTGCTATTCTAGGTCTCTTCTGGTTCCAGGTGAATTTTAGCAGTGATTTCTTTAGATCTATGAGGTATGTTAGTGGTATTTTCATTGGGATTGCAATGAATCTGTATAACAGTTTTGGGAGAATAGCCATTTTCACAATATTTATTCTTCCTATCCATGAACAAGGGATGTCTTTCCATTTTCTGAGATCCTCTTTGATTTCTTTTTTCAGGGTATTATAATTTTCCCTGTATAGCTCTTTTACTTCTTTGCTAGATTAATTCCTAAGTATTTCATTTCTTTGGATGCCAGTGTGAAGGGTGTGGCTTCTCTTATTTCTCTCTTGGTGATTTTGTTGTTAGTGTATAGGAATGCTATTGATTTTTGAGTATTGACTTTGTATCCAGCTACATTGCTGAATTTATTTATTATATCTATGGAGTTTTGGGGGTCTTCTGTGCAGAGAATTATGTCATCTGCAAATAATGATAGTTTAACCTCTTCTTTTCCTATCTTTACTCCTTTTATTTCTTTCTCTTGTCTAATTGCTCTGTCTAGTATTTCCAGTACTATGTTGAATAGGAGCAGTGATAAGGGACATCCTTGTCTTGTGCCTGATTTTAAGGTAAAGGCTTTCAGTTTTTGGCCATTTAATATGATGCTAGCTGTTGGTTTTTCATAGGTGGCCTTTATCATATTGAAATAGAGACCATCTATTCCAATTCTGTGTAAGGTTCTTAACATGAATGGGTGTTAGATCTTATCAAAAGCTTTTTCTGTATTTATAGAAATGATCATGTGATTCTTACTTTTGGCTCTATTGATATGGTGGATTACATTTATTGATTTACATATGTTGAACTATTCCTGCAATCCTGGGATGAATCCCACTTGGTCATGGTGTATAATCTTGATGATTTGCTGCATCCTGTTTGCCAATATTTTATTGAGAATTTTTACATCTATGTTCATTTGGGAGATTGGCCTGTAGTTCTTTTTTTTAGTTGGGTCTTTCTCAGGTTTTGATACCAGAGTAATATTTGCTTCTATGAATGACACGGAGAATTGCTTCCCTTTCAATTTTACTGAAGAGTTTGAGGAGTGTCGGCATTAAGTCTTCTTTGTATTTCTTGTAGAATTCCACAGTGAATCCATCTGGGCCTGGGCTCTTCTTTGTTGGTAGGGACTTAATTACATTTTCAATTTCATTAATAGAAATTAGGTTATTCAGCAGTTTTACATATTCTTGATCCAGCCTTGGTGGTTCATATGTTTCTAGGAACCTGTCCATTTCTTCCGTATTATCGAACCTATGAGAGTAGAGGTTTTCAAAATAGGTGTTGATGATCTGTATTTCCACAGAGTCGGTAGTTATTTCACCTTTTTCATTCCATATTGCATAAATTTGAGTCTTTTCTTTCCTTTTCAAAATTAGGTTGGCTAGGGGCTTATCAATTTTATTTGCTTTCAAAGAACCAACTCTTTGATTCATTGATTCTTTGTATTGTTTTCTTAGTGACTATTGCATTAATTTCTGCTCTGATCCTTATAATTTCCTCCCTTGTTTTGGCTTTGGGCTTGGCTTGCTCTTCTTTTTCTAGCTGTTTGAGATGTAGTATCAGGTTGTTTCTTTGTGTTTGTTCTGTTTTCCTAATGCGGGACCTCAGTGCAATAAATTTTCCTCTGAGTACTGCTTTCTTTACATCCCACAGATGAGCCTCCCTTTATTTTGTATGATCTTCAACATCAGAAATCACTATATATGTGTGTATATTTTTAATACCTCATATAGACACTTAGGAAATATTTCTTTAAAAAGAAGGGTGAGGCAGATGTGGTCAAAGCAACGGGGATGTCTGGGGGAATTCATGGCACTGTGTTTCACTGTAACATATTTTGTTTTCTAATTACACATCCATGGTACATCCCAATTACCCCTTGAAGGAAGCATGGATTAAATGGTCAGGAAGGACTTGAAATTGTCATTGAGAACACAGTGCAAATATCAGGAGTGCATTTCTCAAAGAAAGTTGTTAAAAATCTGTCACATTGGTTTTGCAATCATATTATGGTACGAAACCTCAACTATATATTCATTTTATCATAGTGCATAATTTTTTATTTTTTTGGTACCAGGTACTGAATTCATAACCTTGCACTTACCAGGCAAGCGCTTGTGCCACTGATCTAAATCCCCAGCCCCTCTTTTTCTTATAAATGCCTTTCAATCTTGCAGTAAATCTTCAAATAGCAATGAAATTATGACTAGGATCTTTCTGAATTTTCTATTTTAATGTTAGTTGAAGATTAATACATACATTAAATAAAGAATTTCTAAACACAACATCCATATGAAGTTATGTGATAATCCTACACCAAGAAATCAGATTACAAATATTTTACCATATTAATTAAAAAAAAGCAGACACAGGAAAAACAAATCAGTGAAAGAAACATCATTTTGCATTGTAATAATAAGAGGATGGCCTGAAGACAAGTGTTTAACAAACATGGTAGCAGGTATTCTGCTGCTTCAGTAAATGACGCATGGATTCTATTTGGATCAAATCACGTGCCTATGTTAGTAAACTCACTTTCCAGCCTGAGTTTTGTTTCACAGGTGAACTGTTTGCCATGAGACATCATCAAACCATTTCCTGCATTGTTAAACAAAGGTGAACATATGGCAGTTTTCAAGCAGTACCATCAGATGGCACGAATAAAAAAATTAGAGAATTCTGACAGTCTTTCTTTTCTACATATAATTCACTTAAAAAAGATAAAGCTTATAGGAATTCATTCTGTCAAAATCGAAACAATGATGAAATGAGTTGTTGCTATAAATTCAGAAAAATATGCCGAAGTGAAGATAAATTGTATTTTATTAAAATAAAACTATGGGGTTTTGTGGAGGAGGGTATCATGTTGAGAATGGCCTTTCTTTTAAATTAAGGAATCTTTGGAACAGAAGTATGCCAAGAATTATTTGTGGTTCAGTCATAATTCATAACTGTACCTATTTAGGAGTAAAAATCTATGAATCTAAATTTAAGCTATAATTATGTTTAAAATATATAAATATAGAGAGAGTAATTAGGTTTTTAGAATAATTTTTGTGAAAATTTTGAGGTTGAATACTCATTCATTTCTTTCAGCTTGGGTATAAGAGCTTTTCTCTTTGATAAAAATACTAATTATCGATCAGGTTTTTAAATATTTAAAACTTTGAGAAATTTTGTATACGTTAGTGTTTTATGACACTGAATTTTCTAAATAATACCTATTAACTTGCTTCTGTTTTATTCAATCAGAGAGAAATTTTTAATAAAATACCTAAGAATGACGGTACCTGGAACTTCAGTTTGATACTTCTAAGAAATTGCAGTCATGGGAAATGAATCTTGCTTTAATATGTCATCACACTCTAAGGACTAGAGCTCTTATCAAGTATCGGGGTTTAAGTTTAAATAAAATTTTAAGGATAATTTTAAGAAAGCACAATTTTGAAAGTACGTAGATCAAAGATTTATGAAAAGCAGAAAGATTCCTGGGGCATTAAGTTTGGACTGAAGATGTGAAGTGAAGTGGATACTAAGTCGGGAAAAGACCATCAAGCAGCCAAAGGCAGGGAGGCCTAACAGGCTCCTTCTGGGGGGCAAGGTGCGCGTCACTCCCAGAAGGGCGCGGGAATCACGGTAGACTTCCGTGCCTTGTATGTCAGTTCTCTGTAACTTCACAGTGAGTCCCATCTATGAGGGGTGACAGGCATGCTGCTTTTTAGGATGTATCAGGATCATAATTGGTTGTTTTCCCAAGCCAAAACCAATTATTTCTAGAGATGTTGAATAGTATATATACACATAATCGTGATGGGAGGAAAAGAATACTTCTTCACTGCATAGCTACAAAGATAAAATATTTTTGTCCAAGGGAAGCAGTAAACTTTGCATTAGTTTTGCTTTTGGAAGCTGTTGACGTAAAAATACACCATTATACTGAAAAATTTTAATAGATAAATAGAAATTTATGTCAATTTTCACCATTAATTCAAGATATTTTTAATAGCCTACATATACAATTTTTAAAATCCATTGATTTTTAACCATGAAGATGTATAACAATTTACCATTCAAATTAGAAGGTTTTAGTCACTAAAATAGGATTAATATATTTATTTTCTTGTGTGCTCTGTTTTTTTTTTTTTTTTTTGAGACAGGATGTTTGCATGTAGTGCAAACTGGCTTTGAACTCTGTTAGCCTAGGCTGGGCTCAAACTCCTGGCAATCTTCCTGCCTCAGCCTGCACTCCTAACTCTTCTGCACTCTTAAGATTACCATTTAATTGCACTAACTACAAAAGTTTAAGTGCTTTTAGACACTCTCAAAACCTTAACCAGGCATGAGAACGTCTATTGGACAGTAACGTTTGCTTTTCTCAATGAGTTCATTAGCAATCAGCTGAGACTATGGGACCCTGAGACCATCTTCTGTGTTTCTCATTTAATGAATAATCTGAAGTAAAATTCTGTTTGAGTGTTTTACCTTATGTTTCATAATATTGTTTATATTTATGCAGAAACTTCTCAAGGTAATTGACTTTGAAAAAATTTCTCTCTTACACTTCCTGATCATTTGGGTCCCAAAATGTGACTTCTAAATGAAATGGGCTTAGAATGTACTGAAATGTGCACTTAAATTAGATAGAATTTCAGTCTGATTCTTGTTAAGTAACTGCACTGCATAGTTTAATTGAAGAAATAAAACTATTCTAGTGATTTAAAATGATGATGCTACTTAGGTAGTTTTACCATCCTAATAAAACAGCTGCATGAAATTTATTTCTCCCTAAAAGTGTGGAAGAGCAAGACTTATAGCCAGGGAGAACTAGAAAAATAATCTATCATAATCCTAGTTAGTAGAGGGTTTTATATGATGAGTTCATGTGTTACCTCATTAGCAAGGGCATAAAATTATAAAGCCTGTTTCCTTCATCCTTACTTATGAAAAGCATTTGTGAATTATCATAGTAAGTAAAGTTTATAGTAAATATTTACTAAAGTTTGTAAACACATTTGAAAAGAAACAGTCTGGAGATGTCATAGAGTTCAAGTAAATATAATGAATGGCCTAAAACTGTGATATAAAATCTCAGCTCTCAAAGTCATTTCTTTTATGAAAATCATAGCTCCTCTTTTATCTTTAAAATATGATGTTTTTTATTAACACAGGCTATTTTCAGCTACACAACTCCCAATATGACTTTGAACAAAGCTAAGACATTCTGTGTATATCTGCATATATACATAGAGCAAAAAGCTGAGTTAGGATTATTGGAGTCATTCATTCATTTGGGATAGTTTTAATTTGCTCTTGAATATCCTCAAAAGCAAACACTGATGTAATCTTTCTTCCTAAATTAAATCACCTTCATTGCTTCAAATATTTCAGACACAAAGTCTTGGTTAATAAATATTAATAAAATATATTTGTATAGGTTTTTTTTGCAACAGAAATACAGATTATGAGAAGATAATTATATGCATATTTGTCTTATATATGTGTCTCTTCCACAAAGTAAGATAAACTACCTGTGTGCCTTTCTTTGCTGGTCATTGTACACATGATGCACTATTTCTCTTCTGGAAGGAATGCTGGCCTAGAACAAAGTCACACAAAGGTAAACACATGCACACTCTTTATGGTAGCACTTAAGATTTTATGCTATCAATTCTGCCTTCTTTCTTAATGACTTGAGATTGATTTAAGGCTTTTCTATTGAAAAGTTAATCCTGTATTCAGAATATTAAGGTTGCACATATTTTATAAAGTCTTCAGTTGTTGTATAGGGGTTTTATACCTAGCAAGGCCTAATAGAATTTGCAAACTATGATGCACACACAATTCGGAACATTTTTATCCTGTGTTCCCAATGGAAATGAACTCTACGCCCACAGTTTCATACTATTCATCTGTTTATAACTTAAAATGTATCTAGGTAAATTGTTTAGACAGAAAAATATTTACAAAAGAGGATTTAAAGCCTTATTGAAAAAGTGGAGCTTAGAAAATGACCTAGAAATATTTTTCATTTGTCAGATCACAGTAAGGCTTAGAGTTCTGTTTTTATATTAATAATGCTTTTATTTCATAAGGCTTCATTTTATTCAATTTTCTTCCATTTATTGGCCTGTGATATAAAAAAATGTACTGTTTGTTTCTGTAAAAAATTTGTTTAAAACAAATACACACTTTCAGGGCATTTTCTGCAAACAGCACTCAGGTCTAACAAATCAATTTTTTCTTCAATCTACTTGTCTTCAGGATTAAAAAGCATACAAACCGTAAAGACTTTCAACCTGTTTTAACTAAAAATGACTCTTTCCTGTGGGAATTCTCAGAGCTGTCACACATGTCTATCGACATAATCAAATTGGCTTTACCGGTAACTTAGATTTACTGATGATAGCCTCACAGATTTGGTAAATATATAAATAACAATGATTCTAGGGCTCTGATTCTGTTTACTTGAAAGGCCATGATGAGCTGTAATCGTAGTCCTGGTGGAGTGCATTATGGTAGTTTAATGTGTTTTGAAAAATGATACCCAAAGGACGGCCCCAAGTGGTTTCCTGCAATGTGACCCAGCTTAATACCCCCCGATTGCCCACAAGTAGAATCCCAGGAGATGCTGCTTCTCCTCCTCACACCAAGTACATCGCAAAATTCTGCATCCCTTGGCAGAGCTAGGAAGCCTTTGACCTGGTTGTGGTCTTAGGAGGTTGATGGTTCTTGAATGAACAAACAGGTTTTTGAATAAAAGGAAACAGCGACTCTTTTGTTTAAAAATATAGTTAAAAATCTGATTCCACCCTTGTCATTCCTAGATATTGGGTATATATCCCACGTCTTCTACTTTTGCTGCTGAAGGAAATTTATACTAGCTTTTAGAGTCCAAGTTAGAAGTGAGCATTTCAAACTAATTAATATTTTGCTAAAGCAACTTAAAAAGACAACTGGTTTGTTCTATGTCCTTTCACAGGCAAGCATTATTTCTAAACACTCAAGAATTGTTGTATAAATTATTAGGTAAAAAGATAAACCAAAGAGAAAGTGATAGATTTAGGTGAAAGAGAGAGAGAGAGGGAGGGAGAGAGAGAGATACAGAGAGAGAGAGAGAGAAGAGAAAGAAGAGAAAGAGAGAGGAAAAAAAGAGAGAGGAAAAAGAAAAACATACAGAGAGAGAGAGAGACAGACAGACAGACAGACAGACAGACAGACAGACAGAGAGAGTACAGTGAGCAGGTGTAAAGAAAGATCCTGAAGCAGAAGTTCTGGCAGAAGAAGAATAGAATCATGGTTCCCTATCTCAGACTGACCAGCAGCTTGAATGAAGGGCCACATCTGAAAGTCCGGGCCGGAGCTCGCCCTTTAGACTCCCTTGCCGTCCCAAAGATGCACAGTGAGTGTTGTGTGTGGAATCTGAGCTCCCACAGTGGTTGAGAATGAACCGTAGCGCTCCGTCCTGCAGCAGCAGATTTCTCCACACAATTGGGGACCCCCGTGTGGGCCGGGGACGACATGCATGCAGAACATGTTAGGTTGGCTGCCAGCCAGTGGTCATTCACGCTGGGCCACCTGCTCTCAGCACCAGCAGGCTGGCCTCGGGTTTCCCAGAGAGCAGGCAGCAGCTGAGGAGAGCCCGGGTCTCCGTGAGCTGGCAGCACTTAGGGCGCTCCCTGGTAAGGGCTGGAGGGGGCGGGCTGGGCTAAGCTCTCAGGCCCCCTTGGGAAAGCATCACTACAGAGAGGGTCAACAAGAGACAGCGCAGAGGAACTGCCTTAGATCTCTCCAGTGTTCACACAAGGGAATATACTTCACCAGAAAACTTGCTTATTTTTTTCCCATGTTCCTTTTAGATTTTCCTTTAAAAAAAATATTCTTAGCGGAGTTTAAAAATGAAACTAAATGGAGCCCTTTGTTGTAAATTTTAAAGGCTTTTATATTTTACAGACTATTGTAAATTTAAAGGTGTTTAAAAATTGTGAAACTGTATTTCCAGGGCTTTCTAAAACGCAGCAGCCCTGTTCAATCTGCACCCATCTGACACGCATCACTTTGTGTTCCATTTGCTCTTTTCTTCCACATTTCAGGTGTTCTCTTTGTTTCTGATGCTCTTACATTTTTGCATTTACTTCCCAATGGTAGGTTTTGCTTCTGCTTTTCTTATCTTTTCTGTACGTGGACCCCGTCACTCTCATACTTCTCACCTGTAATTCCAGGTGACAGCTAGTCATTGTTAACTCAACCCTTCCTTCCCATTCGATTTATCTCTCTCCACTCAGAGCCCAAATTACATAGGTATCGAACCTACTTTTATTCTCCATGGAGCTTACTTTTTCATATTTTCCATTTCTTTATCAGCTTTTGGCAGATTTTCAAATAGGACAATGATTGATCTTTTAATGCTCTAATCTTTTTCGTGTGTTCCCATTCTATTTTTCAGTTCAAACCTTGAACTTTTATTTCAACTTTCATATTTTCATTCCAATAGTTTTGTTTTTTTCTAATAGTTTCTCTTTGCTTCAGTTGCTAATATTGCCCTCATTTCTTCCAGAAGGCCATTTCTGTGCATATTTTAAACCCTAGCTCTGAGTGATTCTTTTCTTCTGGCTCCTCTGCATCAAGTTATTTTACTGCTAATTTTTTTAATAATGCTTGCATTCCCCAGAGATCTTACAAGATTTCCTGTTAGCATATAAACTGTGAAAGTTATTAGGTACCACGCTGAGATGTGGGACTTTGACCCACCTGGCAAATTAAGCAGGATGAAGTCCAAAGAGTCAGACACACTTTTACTTTGCAATGTGTGCTCACCTCTCTCACTTCAGGAAACCCCTACTTCATAGCAGCACTGACCTTTACCCAGGGTAACTTCTTCCTATTAATTAGCCTATCCTTTGGGAGTAACAGTTGAAAACACCAGGGTCTATAAATCCGGACTGTGTTTGTTGAAATACTTCTCCACTCCTCTGACTAATGTCCCAAAGCTCTCAGAGTCAGGGGTCAGGAGCTCACTGCTGATCTTTGATTGGTGGCAGCAGCAGCAGCCCAGGTGGTAACGTCTCAGGGCCATGTGAGTGAGGGACAAGAGCACAGCTTGGAAGATATCAGGTCACCGCTCCTGCCTTGCACAGTCTGTCTTGCTGAGTGAGGGTTTCTGAGGTTCGCCACTGTTGTTGGGTACACGCGTGTTCCATGACCGTTCTTGACCCAGGTCTCTCACCCCTCTCATGTCTATGCCGTCTCTAACTCCAAGGTCTGAGAAGAATTAGCAGAATCCCCTTTTATGATTTTCTGCCTGGAGGTAACTTCTAAATGACAGTTCTTACCCTTTTCCCCTTTAAAATTAGGGACACAAACTAACAGCAGAGCTCTACAGTAATCTCAACACTGTGGTCCCCGTAAATGTTTGTGATGGGTGATGGAAATGATGTTTGCTGGCTTTCCCAATGCTTTCATCAGAGGAGCTCACAGCATGGTTCTATTTCATAAATTTCATGGAAATATTATTAAGAATCTACATCTTCAGGTCTGCAATGGGCAAAAGAGTATGCGATTTTAAAATCTGTCCCAGTGATTCTCATTTTCTTGGTCCATGGCCCATATTCTAAAATGATTCCTAAAGGCAACTCGACTCAGTGATTAAAACACTGCAGGAGCAAAAGGATATGAATTAAAGAACTTCCCATCGTCCTTCAAGGAAATAAGCTCTCTTTTTAAGAAATTGTGTGTCCCTTAGGCAAGGAGGAATAACATTTTCCAGCATGTTGCTTACAAAGGAATTGCTTAGACACCTTTATTACAGCAATCTCATGTCTTACTGAGTTTAATGTCAGACTATGGAGATAACTAACTGTACCCCTTAATATCTATGATATGGATCTCACAATTTTTTTTTACAAATTCTATCTAAATTTGATATTATATTCCAAGAAATACCAGGAATTCATTTCAGGAAAATTTTTGTTCTCTGGTTCCAAAGTTTTCTTCTTTCTCATACTATGGGTGCTCTGGTTTAGTTCAGGATTAATCCTTTACTAAAGTGTAGCATGATACCTAAAATAACAGACACATTTTGAAATCCTATTCACACATCTAATAATCTAACCACTTTTCTCTCTAATATGACCAGTTTCTCATGCTCAGAATCTTAAATTGCAGGAAGTCAAGTCCTCATTTTATAAATATTACTAGGATCACTGATGTGACACAAAACATTTTCTATGAGACAGATAAAATAATTTTCTGATTATTACCCAAGGTACAAAGATTTATAAACTCCATTGTGTTTTACTCCCTTTAATGAATGCCCTAATATCAGAGAGCGAGAGAGAGCTAAATTTTCGAACTTAACCAGAGCTAATTGCAAAATAAGATATGGGCTTTGCATTTTTCTAAAAATTATTTCAACCTAAGGCTTACAAAACTTAACTTAAGTTTTGCCAGTGTACTGTCATATGACTGGCTGTTTTGGTTTCATCTAACCACATAGTGTTAGAAGACTATTTCTTCAATCATCACTGGACCTAGTGTAGCAAGACAGGAGGCCTATTTTGGGTAACAGACACACACACACACACGCACGCACGCACGCACGTGCATACATGCACGCAGACACAAGGGTAAGAGAAACACCTAAAATTTCCATTCTCTCAAGTCCGTTAGTTACCACTGTGTGTTCCTATTTTGTGTTTTCCTGGCCAGTACCGGTTTGTGTCACCAGCCCCTCCTGGAAACAGCCTGCTTCTCAGGAGGAATTCTCCCTTTCCCATAGTCTCTCAGTGAGGGAATCAACACATTTTGAAAATCAGTACATTTTCTTCTCCCCTCGCACTTTATATCACAGGCCCTGGTGTCTCAGGTGCAGGTGCTGCAGACGTAGAAAGCCCACTAGCCAGCAATTCCAGAACCTCTTTCCAAGTCAAGGCCTCAAACCTCCTACTCACAAACACATCTCCTCTTATTGCTTTCCAGTGTTTCCTTTTTGAACTATAGAAAGATAATTAGCTGTATGTTAGCCTTTTCAATCTTCATGCTATAATCTATTTATTTACGATCTATACAATTCACTGTGCATGCTTTAAAAAGTTTAGTTCTATTTCCTAACTGCAACCCTACATAGATATTTTTGCAGACAAAGGTGACTCATTATCAAGCAGAGAGAGTAGAATTCAATGTATTGAGAAGTTCACTTGAATGCTAAATTACAGTTCCATTTTTTTGTTAGTAATTGTTACAGTAAAATAAAATTTTACATATTTTCTCAGGGGTTTTCTGGATATTATAAAAGAATAAATAAATGAATTTAAATACAAACTTAGTCTCCTGGATTTTCTAATGCCATAATCATCAAAGTCTAAAGACATCACATTGCTTCATGTTTTAAAAATGCACTAGAGTAATCAAAACCTTACCTCACTTCATATTTAGTGATAAAACACATCTTTGCAATACATTATGATTTCAAATGTTTTGAAATTGTCCTTAAAGCTTTGCATGCATGAACTGGTTATAAGAATATCTTCTTTTCTGTAAATAATGTTTCAGGTTTTCTGTAAATGGTAAAATACAAAGCAGTCTTTAAACTTCAGGTATATTAAATTTTGTGGAGAATATTTTTTCCTTTGAAAATATGATAACCTGCTTCTGTACTTGCCTCCATCACACTTTTGCCTATAATGCTATTGTATTGTCATTTTCTGTGACAGTGCACCCTTTTATTTGAACCTACAGCAAAGTCAGGGAATATTCTCCATATCAGTAAAAATATAAAGAAGAGAAAAACTTGTGAAAGACTTGTAGATTGTAACATGGTAACTACACTTTAACAGATTTTTATAATTTATTATTAATTTACATTGAAATGATGTTTGTTTAGTTCTGCCATGACTTACTGTGAAACAAAATGCTATAAAATATATATGTTGCACCCGTATTTTATTTATTTATTGGTACCCAGAATTGAACTCACAACCTCGTGCTTGCCAGGCAGGCACTGTGTCACTGAACTACATCTGGAACTCATGTGTTATGCTTGTTTGGGGGTAATTCTTCTGACAAAATCTTGTCTAACTTAGAATGCCATTAATTTCTGTCCTTGAATGAAGTGTATTGGCTATGTTTTTCCAACACATGCTATGTGTGGGATTAAAAGGTTAAGTCTGAGAAGTACAACAGTGTTAGTAATAATATTAGCAATCATTTATTGAATAGACAGTGTGTATTTAGATAAGTCAATGGTAATATGGTGTTCACATCGTATACCTGTGATACAGCCCAATGATTTCCACCTACCTCTCTCCGCTCCCTGCTATCTACTGACATGTACATTACCTCCCTGAGTGGTATGTTGAGTAAAACTTGATAATGGCTTGTTTTCATTACAAAGTTTATAAAACATTATGATTTTCTTTCTAATGTTCCAAATAGTGATGATAATAATTTAATACTGGTGCATGTCAGTTTCCCCTGTAAGTTGGTCATCATTCTAAAATGCTGTGATATTCATCCTATACATTTTATTTTACCTCTATTACACATATTACCCATCTCACTCACTGCATGTGTTTGTATTTTCACCCAAATAATATCATCTTTCTCTTTCTGAGATATTATGTCTTTCTATGCTTTTGACAGAGTAAAACATACAAGAGGAAAACACTAAGGTAATACCCGTCCCAGTGGAATTTATAACCACGTTGGAAGACACTCCCCTTTGCCCTGTCACGTAGGCATGACTCCTCCAGGTAGCTGTCCTCAGTGGCACTGAAAAGGATGTTGGCTCCCACCTATTCCCAAGAAGAAGCTGCTGCTCTTGCACACGCCTCGGCTCTGCGGGCTGAACTTGTGACCGGATGACTGCTGGAACTGCACAGCTTCAGTCAGCTCTAGCCATGCACCTTGTTGCCTCTCAACAGTATTTCATGTGAATAAATGCTACATTCATGGCAGGAAACAAGAGAGAGGTAGCTGAAATTTGTCTGTAAGTATTAAAGTTAAATAAGTCTGCTTCCAGGACTCACACAGCAGAAATAAAATTGATCTTGCATAATAGCACACTTAAGAACTTTGGAGTACTTCTGCTTAACACCATCCCGTATTCCCCTTTATTCATGTGCTTATTCTCACAACCTGTGCACAGCACTGTATCAACATGGAGGACCTCTCAATGCTGACAGCAAACCCAGTTCCTTTGCCACGTTAGTGAGCAGAGCAGAGGTTGTGATCGGCACAGGCTCAGGACTAGTCTCTGTGACTACTCTCACACTTCTCACTTCCTGTCCCCATTGTCCCTAGTGCTTTGGTAAAAATTGCTAGAACACCCTCTCAGAAACCCATGTGGAAACCTTTGCCCTTGGGATGGTACTAGCAAGGGGGTTTTTAAGAGGAGATCAGGTCCTCAGGGCTTATTGCTGCTGCTTCGGGAGTGGTTTAGGTATAAAAGCAGGGCCGGCGGCCTTTCTCTGTGCTCCTCTCTGGCCGGCTCTCCTGCCAGGTGATGCCCTCAGCATGGCATGCCCTAGGAGGGCAGCACTCTCTGTGCATCTGAGCCGGGCTCTTGACTGCTTCAGTCTCCAGTCTGCTATTGAGTAAGTGTAGACTGTGTGTAAATCACCCCACCCGTGATATTCGTACTGTAACAGCACACGAGGACTTGGATGATGCAGGCCCAGTGCAGTCAGAAGGAGGCAAGTGTCCTTGCCGCTGTCTCACAGTAGGCAGGGAGAGGGGAAGCTGCTCTGTCTCATCTGTCCTCACTCCTTGGTTGGCTTCCCTGCCTCCCAGAAGTCTAAGCAAGAGGAAAACACTAGCCCTAGGAGCCCCTATGACCTCCTGTCCTCCTCTACTATACATTTTGGGACTAGATTGGTTTGGTTTCCGGGCCAGACAGCTCTACACATCCATGGGAGTAATCTCCTTGAAATTCTTCCTTCTTGGAAAAATCCTTGATTTACCTGTGTTTTGCGTTGAGCCCTCGGTCTATATTGAGTCACACGTATGGTTTAATACCACTGGGCCGCAGCTCACTGGGAGCAGGAGGTGTGTCCGGCTTTGTATTTTCGGTGGGCAGGAGAGTACAGTGAGTAAAGAGAGAAATGAAAGTTTGGAATAAAAATAATGGCGAATGAAGTGGAAAATTTAGAAGAACACTGCTGATTCGGGTCGTTCTATTTTATACCTGAAAGGTTCATGTGAAACCCTGTGGGTCGGGAGGTGACTGGACATGGGACTGCTGCCCTCCCTCTTCCGTGGATTCATTCATCCAGGAATTTGGTAGCTAATTGTGCTCACAGGAAGAGGGTCCAGGGTGGCGGTGGTTGCAGGAGACCTCACTGGAAGGTGTGTTCTTGTCCGTCTCTTCCCCTCTCTCTGATTGCCAGCTGCTAAGGTTACCCATGTGTCCTCCACCTCACTATCCCACCCCGGAGCCAGGGCCATGCAGACTGAAATCCTGAGCCAAGATAAGTCTCTCCACCTTCAGGCTGTGGATATTGGGTATTTTGTCCCAGTGATGAGAAAGTGACTAAGCCGTAGAATATTTCTCAATGAAAAAGCACAACTTTTATAACTGCATGATTTTTTTCTTATTGGACCTTGCACCTGCCAGGCAGGCGCAGTGCCACTGAGCTATCATCTTACCAAACTGGATGACCTTTGTGTAAGTAGAAAACCATGGTGCCTATCTCCAGTGCAAATTGACAAACAAGATTTTGTCTCTTAAGAATTAGAGGTGATTAAAAAAAATGAAAATGAAGGATGTCCCTCATACTCTCGCACTGTCTCTACTTAAATGGCTCAGGAAGGTTCAGACCAAGAGTTTTAAAACCCAGCATTCCAAAACTGGGCAGTCAAAAATCACAAAATATATTTAAAAGAGTTTGTTAAAATATTTCTATTTCTATTTATTTATTTATTTATCTTGTCTTTTGGTACTGGGATTGAACTCAAGACCTTGGGCTTGTGAGGCAGTCTATTTATCTTTAAAAATGAATGCTTATCCTTAAAATATCAAGGCCCTCTTATGGAGATACTCTGTGTATGTTTTTGAAACCAAAGCAAGGTAGAAAATAAAGGGCACTTTCTACATTCAAACTTTGTAGATAGGGATGCTGAACCCTACAGCAGGATTTACTACTGAACCAAATATCATAGTGTTATATAAATGAGCCATAGCAAAGAAAACAATAATGCCTCAACTGAATGCAAGAGCTAAAAACAAATACTTGAGGAAAGGCCATAGAAGGAACTTGCTAACTCAGTGTGAGAATGTAAATACTGTTAAACTGAAGATTACTTACAACAAATGGTAGTTGTCTTGTGTCCTCTGAATTTCTGCATTTGTTTTTCTATGATTGTATAAGAAATCACTACAACTTCAGAAGCCCCCAACGTGCATGTGGTTTCTGTAGTAAAGATTTTAATCATGGCTCAGGTAAGCGTGTGTGTGTGTGTGTGTGAACACTTATCTTGTTAAAAGATTTTTCAAGTGTGCAGTATACAGTATCCTAATCAGCAAACAGATGTCTAGAGCTCAATCACCTCGTATAACCAAACTTGTGTAATCATTGATTAGAGAACCCCTGTTTTCTCTACTCTTATTCCTCTGGCAATCACAATCCAACTTTTTTGTTTCTATCGATGTGATTATCATAGGCAAATCTACTCTGTGTCTCACGAAGTGGAGCTAAGAGGTCAGTCAGACTATATTCTCCTTCGCACAAAATACTGGGGGAGAAAAAACCACTTGCAGTTCATGCTGTTAACAGAATCTATCGCCCTGTGTCTGTGTGACAGACAGCCTGACTGGTCATTGGATAAAGGCTGTGAGAGCCTCCCGTGGCTGTTTCTCTGCTATGTGGTGTTCTTCTTAGGCAGCTTACAATATTGCAATTTGCTTTTTCAAAGCCAGACAGCAAGGTCTGTAATATATTCTAGATATGCACAGATGGAGCTAACACTGTTACCTTTGCCATATAGTATAACCAAACATAGGCATGGGAATTCCACTCTATCAGCTCAAACCAACTGCCATGAAAAAACAGGGGAAAAAAGAAAAAATTGCACAGAACATCCATTCCTGGAGGTTGTGTTGTGGTGTTTGTGTCTAATGCACCTAGTATTATGTTAGCCTGTTTTCCCTCACATGGTGAGAAACCTCACAGAATGTGATAGAATAAAACAGATTTTCTATAATAAAAAAATTTCACAGCCATTAGCTTTCAACTACCTCAGTACTCTCCAGTTAACAAAAGACCCACAAAGCATTTTTGTCAAACTGTTTTGGTGCTGGAGTTTGGGCACAGTACAATTCTACTTTTATTAAATTTTAAATTTATTTTATTCTTTGAAAGAGATTAAGCTGGAAACATTCCCTGGTATTTTTATTTCCTGTAAAAAGCAAATAAAAGCAAAATTTTATTAACCAAAGAAATAATTGAGAAATATATATGCTTACATTTTAAATATTTTGTTTAAAATACAAAATATTTGTATGCTGGTATGTACAAGCCTGAGGGTTTGTTTTGATTTCAACACTTGGTCTCTTTGGTGCTGTGCTCAAACTCCAGCACCAAAACAGTCTGACAAAAATACAAAATATTTTGTGTAAAAGTTTTAAAGAACCCCCTTTCATTTGCTTGAAAAATCAGGATATCAATAAAATACAAACTGTTGTATTTGGAAATGAAAACTGTCAAGATTGGCTGATGGGGATCACGGCACGCACTTTCTCTGAATGATGTTGCTTTCTTCATATTAGCAATTTCTCATTGGCTTCACTTTATTTCACTAGGAAACTCTCAATAAAATTAACCAGGTGCTGTATTTGTTTGCTCTGGTGTTCTTCATTTATAATTTTCTTTTCTGCTTCTGCCTTTTTTGTTCTACTGCTCTATTTTCTTTCTGCATTTCTACTAGAATTCTGGTGCACTCTTGTCCTACATTAGTCATTCTCCTGACGAAGGCATTGTACACCTTGGGTCTCAGCATTTATATTAAGTGCTCTTTTTAGTTGGTGTTTATTTCAATCTCAATACTCTTATGAGGCACAGAGGTGAGAAAGAGAACAGGAAAAGTGATAGCTCTTTGCTTCAACTAGCAACACATAGCAGAGGTTCAAGATAATTGAAACAGACAGACACAATAAAGCAATTAAATTTTTATTTCTTTTTTAAATTTAGCTTCTGGCACTCAGCTAATCCAAATTCACAAATAGATGAGGTAGGATAGAGCCAGGGATAAAGAAGATTGAGAAAACTTGACAATAATAAAAAATCTAATTTTATTTTATTTGACTTTCAACCAAGAGACCAAGTGTTGAAATCAAAACAAACCCTCAGGCTTGTACATACCAGCATCCAATGTACTCAACAAAGCAACAACTTGCAGTATTATATTGAGTAAACAGCTTCTCACCTAATGGAGAAAATAATGAATTCTGTCTATATTTGGGTTACAAATTTTGATAGTATATAAAGAAAAACAACAAATAACTAAAACTAATCTAACACATAAAGAATTGGAAAAAGTGAGATTGTTTGTGGGAGTAAATCACAAGTATATTATGATGTCTGTATAAATTTTGGAACACTGATACATTGTATAAATGGAGATCATGCCTCTTATAATTAATTTAACCATGAAATTACATGAAAGTACATTAGATAATATTTGGCAATAACGGTTCACATTCTACTTTATAAAATATTGTTAGCAAGCAAGCATTGTTCCACACATTCTGTTCATTGAGGTTCTTGCAGTATTATTCCACAATTTTTATTTGCAGAAATACACAATTGTTGTTTTTTTTTTCAACATCCTGTGGAATTTCTGTATTCAGTGTTTCCATTCTTATTTGTGAGGACTATATTTAGATTCATGGCTCTTTGGTCTATAAAATTAAGAGAAAGTTGTGCAGTGAAAAAAGAATGTATATTGAGTTCCTGGCTATATATGATTAGCCTTCCAAAGTTTAAGATATTGAAAAGAATGGAATAAAATACAAAAATGATGAAGTACATCAACTGTTAAATGCAAAGAAATTTCCTATTTCAGAAAGAAATAGGCACCAATTAACATCTCCAGTTTAATGCATTCCAGACAGATGTTATGGTCTCCTCTTCTATATTGTGATCCTCCCTTGATGTTTCCAATCACAGTTAATGGCATTTCCATTTCTCATGGGATCAAAGTAAATATCTATGTGTCATTATTCTGTTGTTTTCCTTCAGACTCTATCGTTGGCAGTACTGGAGTCTGAGCCCAGAATCCTGTACATGTCAGCCAGTGCTGTCACCCTCTGTTCCACGTCTGTGGCCCAGGTGCCCGTGTCTCAAGTGGTCTGCTTCTCATTACCCTGCTAGTAGTGTCATTTGCTAGTGCCTTGAGACTTTACAAGAAAATAGTACTTTTGGCAACATATATTGTCACCTTCCTCAGACTTCCTTCAGTAGAGTAAAAAAGACTAAATTTTAAAATTCTAAGTTGATCTTATTGTTTGTGGATATAAAAGCCTTCTCTAGGGTGGGGTTTATTTACAGTACTTGCCTAGCATGCTTAAGGTCCTGGATTTAGCCCCCAGTACTAAGAAAAAAAATGCCTTCTAATAGTATCAAAATAAAGCAAGGATGTTACGCAGAAACTTAACCATGCCTAACAGCTTTCTAAATATTTCTTTTCTAAAACAGGTCCCTGTTATTTCACACCTGGATTTATTGCCCTACTTCATTCATTTTACAAAGTTTGAAATTATTTTCACTCCAATGGTGTAAACTGACTTTTCACAAATGTTACAAATACCTTTCAGCAAAAGAAAGTGAACTGTGGTTTCAGAAAATATTTACAGTGTGGTGCTGTTCCTGCAGTTCCGTTCAATACGGGACCACTGTGCCGCTGCTGCTGCTGCTGCTGCTGTGGACAGGAGACCAGACCCTCCCCACTGGAGTCTTGTTTCAAGAGTCTCACACTGACAAAGGCATCCCAAGGAAAGTGGCCTTCTGAATACTCAGCAATTTCCATATGCCGCCATGGAACTCAGCACAGTATGTGTTTAAATCTAATTTGCTTCTTTTCTTATTCATACATAAACTATATCATTCCTAAATTGGTTTAATGGAAACAATTATCAGAACAATATTCACTGGAAGTGCTGCGTGTGAGGAAAATCCATACAAAATAGAACATGCAGTTTCTAGATAGAGTGGAGTAATCATTTCACGTAAGAAGAAAGCAGATCAGTGCTCTGATGGAAGAATGTCCTCATTAATCCATCTTGAATGAAATGCATTCTACAAGGATCTCAATTCCTTTGAGGATTTCTGGGACTCTCTTTTGTTCAGTGCTAAATTCCCATTGCCACAAACAAGCAAATATTTGCTTATCATTTTATGTACATGTGCCAGTTTATTATGCTCATAGTTTTCTTTTTTGGTACCAGGAAATTCTTTTAAATCACTGACACCTAGATTTAGAGTTATAAATAAGTAATGTTACTATAGCAAGCAGATACACTGAAATAACACCCCTGATTTGGAAGCAGATTAATTTATGTTGATGGGTACTGATTAGAATCATTCCCAGACTATAAAACCCTGATCTCTTAATGCTCCATGCTGTATCAGATAAGCAAGAAGGAAGCACAGAGGCAGAATGGCTGTCAGTTGAGGACTGGTTTATACAATGTGCATCACAGTGACTAGCTAAGCATCATAGCGATCCGCTGTTTCTAAGAGACAGAAGCAAGTGGAACTGCAACAGGAACTATTACTGGGCAGCTAAGAAACTAAAGTATATATGACTGGGGGCATTTTCTGTTACATTTCCTCCCTCTTTTAGTTTCCCCAGCAAATCTTTGCTGGGAATATAAATGAAATATTCTGAGACAAAACCCAACTAGAGCTAGTAACATTAGGGTTGTCAATGATCCTAGGATGGGCCTTAAACAAGCTCCCCAAGATTGTCTTGTTACAGAGTTCCCCCCTAAGTTGTTTTTGGTAAGAGACATAATTCAGACCTGGATGTTCTATAACATTAATTTTTCAAGGAAGTAAGGAAGTTAATCTGATCAATAAGAATATCCAATGTGTCCTGGGTACCCATTAAATCTTGGTCAAGTGTTTCATTTATTGTTCTATTATTTTGGGGCAACTGTCCTTAGATTTTAAGGCAAAAAACACAGCAATCAGGGGGTGGGGAAGCAAGCACTAGGATGAATAGAATCTAGGTCTATTAATAAAAACCAGAGCTAGCAGGGGACAAGGAGGCAAGCACTGGGGTAAGCAGCCTGAAAACACACAAAAATCAAGGGGAATAGGTATGGAGCAGTAAGAATCCAAACAGGGTGTATGGGTCAGGAACCACAGAGTGTAAGGCAATGGCTGCTTTGCTGACAGCAGAGAGATCTTGCCCAAGGTAAGTCACAGGCTGGAGCAGGGCTGGATACCTCTTTGTGCTTCCTGCGACATTTGATAGCAGTGGGTTGTTGTGAGTCCCAGAGGTGTATCCTTGGTTCATATCTGTGGGAGAAGAGTTTTCAGAACTTCAGGATTTCGGTCATCTAGCTCAAGCCGATGTGGGTGTCATCCTTCTTCCAGGGAACAGTCAGAGTTGAAAGTGCAGGGTTAAATGAGGGGGAGGCTGGCTGGCTTGGTCCAAAGGAGATGGCTACTTTTAACTTGAAGAGGAGGTCCTTTCCTGGAAGCAGTATGGGCACTGGCTTAAAAAGGAATTCATGTTTTGTGAGATGTCCCCCCAGGCTACAAGTTTGTGTTTGGTAGAAGGGACGAGAGGCAAAAGTCTCAGTTGCCCTGGTGATGGTAACTTTTTAACAGAGGGAAATTTTGAAGGCAGGGAACTCACAGGTCCCAACTTTTGCAATGACCATGGGGTCTCAGGGGCCCAATTTAATGGAACTCTGTTTGTCTTGTCTATTTAGATCTGAGAGGATGCAACTCATTTGTTAGGGCTGACAGTTCAATTTTTCCTCAAATGAAATGTGGAACTCAGAAGGAATCATGGCAGTCATGTCAGGTGGGCATTAGATAACACCATCTAACTAGGATAGGCATGTAATCAGAGGGTTCTGGAGGGAGGACCTCTGTGGCTGAATTCAGGCAATGGTAGCTGGAACCAGTTTAATTGCCTGAAAATACACCAGTCAGGAGCAGGGAGTGAAGCTATAGGTGTTGGCAACAACTACAGCAGTTAATGAGGGTGCCAACACAGAATTCTCAGAAAGAATGGGATGAGACTCTTTTTCTTTTTTTTTTTTCATTGAGCTGCAGGGATTGGATTGCTTTCATTTTTAACTCCACAAAATTCCATTTTCCTGCAGTCAGGGACTGGGTTTTAACTAATTAGTTCCCAAGATATCTTCCTAAAGTGTTGTATACTCTTGAATGATGGTGCAGCAGACAAAGGGTTGGTGCTTCCCAGAGAGAGACCATTCACATGCCCACCAGGCCATACTCCTTGTGTACAAGGCCTCCAGTATGTCATATGTTGTAGGGAGCGGCATGATAGCTTCACGGCTGCCACCCCGTCTCTCCCTCCTGTAGGCATCCAGTGCATCAGCCTACATTTCCCATAATCCTCTCCCGCCCAACCCAGGATATGACGGTGACCTATCCATGCTTGGTAACTTCCTGCTTCTGCTTCTTTATAAGCCAGGAACACTTTTTCAATAAATGAGACTTGATTGGAATCCCTCAACTTGTCTCCATCCCTCTCTCCTCTTGCCCATGTCCCCCATCCCCGTTCCCCCTCCAGGTGAGACCCACGGACTGATCCGTGGGCCGGATCAATATGTCAGTTGTCACAGAACAGCAGGTGAGGGCCCAATCAGCCATTCCAACCAGTGCTTCCAGTCTTGGTGCACAGTTAGAGCATCCTATTGCTTACTCTGTCTTTTCCACGCATGCATTCATTCACCTGGCACTCAGAGGTTAACCTTCCAACTGCACTTTGCATGAGGGTGGTTTTAACTAACAAGAGTTGATCAAGCTCTTCTGCTTGAACTGAGCAAGACTGACTGACTAACTGGGGTGTTTCTAGGGGTCTTAATGGTATTAGGCAGGCAGGCAGGCAGGCAAGGAGTCTAACTGATAGACTGTGCCCTCGTCTGACTCTTCACTCAGTGGGGAGCCAAGAATCCTCCTCCAGATTTCCAAAGGACTTGAGAAATCTTGGGAGCACAACTTTCCATCAGGACCTGGAGAAGTCTCTGCTCCATCTGTAGGGACCATGACCAGTATCCAAAAAGTCAGCATGGTTGGTCTTCCCAGCTGATGCACCAGATGCAATTATAAGCAAACACTGAAATGACACCCAGGATTTGGAGACAGATTTATTTATGTAGATGGGCACTGATTGGGATCATTCCCACCATATCAGGCCCTAATCTCTGGTTGTCTAGGGTTTATATGAGATAAACAAGGGGGACATACAGAGCAAGAAAGTCTAGTTCATTGGGGATTGGTTTACACAATATGCATCATAGTGACCAGCTGTACATAATAATGACCAGCATTTTCTGAGAGTCAGGTGCAACTGGAATTGGAACAGGAGCTGTTACCTGGCTGAGTTGAAGTACAGTGGATGAGTTGTATGGGGACATTTTCTGCTAAAATATGTAAAGGTTATTCTTTGTCTGTCATTCATGCACAAAATGTTGATAATTGTTTAAACTACATCACAATGGTTCTTCCTTTCCATAAATCAAATAACAATTTGTATGCATAGTATTACAATTTATTATTGACCTGATGATTCTAAAGCCATGAAGAGCCAACAATCTGCAGCAGATGGCTGCTCACATCCAATGACAAAAAAAGTTACTTGGTAACCGTTGAGTGTTTTCTTAGAAGGAGGAGAGTTTTTTCCTGAATTTCATTTCTGTCCATGGTATGTTCTTCATCTTAAAATATGGAACTTTTTTCTCTTTCTTTCTTTTCTTTCCACTTACCTCTCTTTAAACTTGTATTTTTTATCCCATATTTACCACAGTAAATTATACTGTTTGTTCTAGAGTTGTAAGAAGAAAGATGATTATGGTGCTTACAAAGTATTAAACATAAGTGGAGTGTCACTGAGAAATAAAAGAACCCTGTAAATATGTTACATAGTTTTAAATATGAAGTGTAGGAATAGAGGGTAAAAAGGTTAATAGACTATACACTAATTAAACATAGGCATAAATATATACACATGTAAACCTACTTTCTGACTTTTCTTCTGTTCAGTTATATGACTGTAATTCCAACCAGTGCTCTTAGTGTTACCACATTTTATGCCAGGTCTCACACAATCTCAGAATTGAAGATGCTACTCACAAAATTAAGTTCATAAACTAAAATGAAATGGAAAATACATATTTTCTCTGAAGCATTATCCAGGCAAAATGCAGAAACTTCAGAAGCTAAAGAGAAATGAACATTTAAGCTTAAACTTTATTAAAAATGTAAGGACTTGAAGCTAGTTTTGAGAAGTCCTGTAAGTTTCAAAAGAACTTTTTAAAATAATCAAGAGTGAAAAGGTAAACTTAAAAAAGTAATCTAAAGTGCCCCTTGGATGTCTCCATTGGCTGAAAAACATACAGTGAAGGTTGAAAATACTTTAACTCATATCATAATTGTAGTTTCTTTTAACATAAGGAGCTTTGAAAGTAGAGTTGGACTTCCCTGTGGGTCTTAGGAAGTGGTCTAAGAGTGTGTTTCAGTGCTGTATTTCCTTCATGTGATTACCCTGGAAATATGGCTGGCTCACTGATTGGCTTGGGTGGATTTTAGAAGTGGTAAGCAATAGGAAGCTTAAAAACAACTATTGCATAATTAACTTTTCAACAAAAATGAAATAGAAGATAATAAATTGAAAGTAATTTTTAAAATTTAATATAAAGACATTGTTCTTTCCTTATATTCCCACAATACATTAAAAATATTTTGAAATATGATCTAACTTTTAATGCCTATTTTTCTGTTATTATCATGCATCTACCTGGTCCAGTGATTTCTAGAAAGAAGCCATATTTTTCTCTTATTTTATGAGAAAATGAAACAGAACAGTTAAACCCATCATATTAAGATGATACATGCATATACAGGTTTATAGCAGCACCATTCTAATAGCTAAATCTCAGAAAAAGCCTATATGTTCATCAACAGATGAATGGATAAGGAATAGGGTATTTGTACATGAAGGAAAGCTATGCTGCCATAAAGAAAGATAAATTTGAGGTATCCTTAGGAAAATGGCTACAACCACAAGGTTAAGTGAAATAAGCAGACACAAAAGCTCAAATTCTTTTTGATTGTTTATTTTCTGAACAAGAAATAATTAATCATATCTATTTACATTTATGTTGTGTACTTTGCATACCATCCAGTACATTGTGTTGTTAGCAATATAATGTAAATTGCATGTCTTGTGATGTCTTACTCATAATACCCAACACCCAACAGATTACAGGAGAAAAGTGTATTTTGGCTCACACTTTTGTCCTCACTTGGCAGCTCCACAATAGGAAGGACTGGTGAAAGGTCTGATGGAGCAAAACTGCTGACTTCTGAATGATTCGGAAGTTGAGAGCCCAGGTAGAAAGGAGGGAGGACCTACCAGGTCAGCCCCTAGCACCCACCTCCTCACTGCACACTTAGCTACAGCACCCCATGATTTAATCACTTTTGCAAAATCTCTACCTGTGAGCAAGTTAGGATCTCTGGGGACACTTACTGTACTACTAGATGTTAACTCCTGCAGAGTAACAATTTTTTCTTCCTTTTCTCAATTAAAAGGGCATCTTCCTCCTAATAATCTTTTTAGTGCTTCTTGATTAAGTATTCTGACCACATAGATCATCACATGATTTTTGATTAAATTCTAAAAATACATAGTAATATGGCCATAAGCAGAGATTAAAATCTCTAATTGAATGATTATTATCAGAAAAACTTCTAACCAATCTTACCACATAAGGGTGACCTTCAGTCATTTTTTTACTTACCCTTAGAACTCATGTCAAAAGATGACATTCTGAAAAGTAGGGCTGGTCATTAGGAAAGTCACTCAAATTGACAGAGTATTTCTCGCAAAATAGTGTTTTTATTATTGGCAGGATTATTTTATGTAGTGAAACCAAATCATGATCATTAGCATTTACTCAAAATAATTTCCCTAGAGTAAGTTACTTGGTACACTTTTTCTTTTGTCATTTATGACTCAAAAGTGTTTGGCATTGTGAAGCAAGTGTTGGTTTTAGTAATAGCTTTAATTATATTTCTAAGTATTGTACTCTTTTGGACAAGGTGTATGGTGACACAAGTGTTTTGTTAATTAAAGCTGTTGCACACATATTTTCAGAGCTATATGATATATAATTACATTTTCTATATGATAAAAATGAATTTGATAATCTTTCATAAAGCAAAAACGTTATTTTCTCCAATCATTTTTAAATAAGGTAATTTGAATAGGAATGAAAAAAGCCCTGGACCAATATTTTATATACATATCATGTTATATTTAATATTTAATTTATCATTCATTTTGCTAACATTTACTTAGTATATATCTTGAAATATGTGTTAAGTTTTGCTGTATTCTATATGTTCAATTTTTTCCACAAATTCTGCTTTATAGTTTATTGGTTACAGGTCTCTAGAAAAACAATATCAACCGGAATCAGGCAAAGCGGTTTACTCAGTCTTCCAGCAGGAGAGGAGTCTCCCCTAGTCCCTGCAGTTAGAGAACCCCGCGGGTTGACTTCCTCCTCCTTCTCTTTCCTTCCATCTTAGAGTCAAGCTTATTGGATGATGCCCCATAGGCAGGGTGCGTGTCTCTCCCTCAGTTTGCTTGCCTACACATCAATCATCTCTGGACACACCCATAGACACAGCCGAAAGTGCAGTTCACCAAGCTGCCAGGCATTTCTTAATCCAAACTGGCAATTACAGTTAAAGCTAACGATTTGTTTTGTTACTATAAAAGATTTCAAATGTTACTCGTTTATACTTTAAACTTTAGTGAAATGCATTCAAAGTTACAAATACAAGTTCAGAATAACAACTAAAATTTGAAAATTTGAAAATTAAAAAGGTAAATTTTGAAAGATAAAATTTCTTAGAAGTTACTTCTTTTGACAAATAAAATACAGTGGACCTCCTCATAATTCATGGGGCTTCTTGGACCACTGGAGAACTGTGAAAAACTGCAAATTTGAGCAAATCTGAGTCAGAAAATGCCTATAATTACCTGTTATAGTTTAAAAGCCTGAATGTGCTATTGTCTGACAGTTCTGTGCTTTAATTGAATAAATCACTGTATTAGTAAAGCCTTGGAAGATGTAGGACATTTTGCCAGCATCTTAGGGCTCTTAGGACTTTAAGAACAAAGCCAAGACCACTGGTGGTAACTGTAAGTGGTACCGCAGCCTGTTACAATGCGGGCATGCAGGTGCATCTGGGCATGCGCTACAGGGCAACAGCCAATCCATAGCAAGGAGAACTGGATGACGCTTCAGATTGGCTACTTGCAAACCTCCTCCCCAAAGAGCAATTGAGGCAGATATTTTCAGTTTCCAAGGAACTGCGAAAATTTCCATGAACCATTATTAGTTAAGTTCTAAAAAAAAAATCAGCTAGTAACTCAGGCTGCAAATTCTTAAGGTCAGGGTTATACTATATAGTGTAAGTTAAAATGGGAAAATAGAAATTAAGAACATATAAGCTTGTGTTAAAACTGGTGATTTATCTTAATATACAGCTTTTATAATTCATAAATTATAACCCAAGGACCTTTATGTACATTTTTATTAATAAATGGATCACTATCAAATATTGTAAAAGCACACACATAGAATCACATCAGATGGGTAAAATAAAATTAGTAACATTTATTTTCATAAAACAGAATTGAAAGCAGAATTTTTAAGCTTGTTTGGACAGGGGTAAGGTATCTATAAGGAACCATGAACTCATTCATCAGATAACTTTTCTGTATGAGAGATAATATAAGCATTTATCTTCTTTCTTCATATGCAAGATATTTTCACATTTTTATCATTTGACATCATATTTAAATGTTGTTTCCAGTAAACTTATCTTGTATTCATGATTTGTTTGCTTTGGTACATCTCCGTCGATCTCTCCCTTTTTAGCTTGTGTTTTTAGTTAAGAAGACAAGTTCTATATCTTGGCACATTTTTTTATTCACATAAGAGGGCAATTTTTCATTAAATTATACTGATGTTGACAAGTAAGCTGATGGATAGGAATGTTTTAAATATTTGCATTTTTAAAATTAATCATTTTTACTTAATATATGGTATTTTAAAATTGATAATATTTTTCTATTTTGTCTTTGAATAGTAGTTTTGAATTCCACATATTTTTAAGCTAAACATTTTCAAATTTAAGATCATAGTCTTTAATAATTCCTTTGCTTTTTTTAACCAATTCACTATTTGGAAATGTACTTCAAATTTCAATAAATTTTCAAGTTGTTTTTTGTTTTTTATTTTAACATATTCAACAGGATATTATTCTTTTTTAAAAAATTTTTTATTTAAAGGGATAAAACAGAAAAAGGAGAGAAATATTACAGAATTTCAAAAAAACAGACAATAAGAAATCACTAGCTGATAAATTACATATTGCTCTTTTAGAAATAGTTGTTCAAGTTACAAAATTAAAGCACACAGAATAGACACTCAAGCAGTGAGTATGCAAACAGATCTTTTCAACAATCAAACAAGAACTAAGAAATATGGGTAACAATCCTGCACACATAAATATACATGCAGTTATATCTTTTATAGCACTTCCTATTTTCTCTTTTTTTACAATAGCAATTATACATTTTTTATTTAAAGAGAAAAAAACAGGAAAAAGGTAGAAACATTACAGAATTTCAAGAAAAGAAGATAAACAGTAAGAAATCACTAGTTGATACATTACATATTGTTCTTTTAGAAATAGTTATTCAAGTTACAGAATTAAAACACACAAAGTGGACACTAAAGCAGTGAGAGTGCAAACAGATCTGTTCAACAATCCAACAAGAACCTAGAAATATGGTCATCTGTTCCACACATCTAAACATACATGCAGCTATATCTTTTATAGCACTTCCTATTTCCTCTTTTTTTACAATAGCAATTATACATTTTTAAAATTTTATTTAAAGAGGAGAAAAAAACAGAAAAAAGGGTAGCAACAATACAGAATTCTAAAAATGCATTTAACATACTTGTGGTAGAATATATAAGATTTATTTGAATCAATTGTTGTACTTAAATCAGTACTCTATATTTTGTGAGAGTTCTCAATATTGGCATTGAATCAAGTTTGTTAATCTTGTTTCCCAAGTTTTATGTACTCATATAAGTTTTCCCTATTTTTTAAATTGATGAGGAATATGAGCTAAAATGTCATAGAATAACTTTTCACAATTTTATTAGTATTTTTTTAATTAATCTTTGTAACTTCAGCCTTTTAATTTTGAAGTTCTTGGTAGTAAATACTGCAAAATAGTTTGAATTATCCTGCCAGGTGAATTTTATTATGAAGATATGTCTGTCTTTATCTCCAATGATACTTTTGCCTGTTTACTTTGTTATAAATTTTATCATCTTCCTTTGTTAATATTTTCAAGTTACATATGTTTCTAAATTTTCACTTTTATCCATTTGATAATTATTTAGATGAATACTGTAAGCAGTGTAGCCAGGAATATAGCTCAGAAGCATATTGCTTGCCTGTCAAGCATAAGGTCCTGAGTTCAATTCCTGGTACCCCATTCTCAAAATATAGTGTAAGGTGTAATTTTTTTAAAGTCATAAACCTGTCTGATAAAGCTAATGCTTCACTGAAGGACTTAACATAGATACATATCTGATTTTAAATCTACATAGTGTTTTCACTGGCCTGTCTGTACTATTTTTGCCACCCATATTAATCTTCTTTTGCCCTGGTGAGACATTTCTTATTGTGCCATGTTTTTTCTTTGTTAGTTTGAATTATGGTTTATGATGTTTTAATGTTATTGTAGACTAGCTGAGAGCCACTGAACTTGAGAATGTCTAATAAGAACAGCACATTTACATATCCCAGACTGTATGGGAACATTAGAACTCAGGTTATCTATTTATTGAACTCTTGTGATATGCGTGCTACTTTATTACACTTTTCCAATGTATTTCAAAATTCACAATGCATTATAACTGTTTGGATGATGTGTACATTTTCAGAGTTTACTCTTTCTAGCACTCCTCATTTCATTTTGAAGCATTATTGATTACTATATTCAGAGTTAAAAGTGTGGGAATGGGAAGAGGAATTGTCTTTAGTTGAAAACATCTACAAATCTAAAAACTGGACAAAATATATGAAATAATGGTGCTCAGTTCTGATGATCAGTGAAGGAAGAGTAGTAATACCTGAAAGGTGAGAAAACCATGAGACGAAAACAGAATTGCTGCAGTTTTTATCACAAAAGAGTTTCTAGGATGAAATAGAAAAGAGTCAAGGAAGAGACTCTCCCGAGAGAGTGCCAGAGAAGGAGAGCAGCACTTTTGCATACTCAGGAGTCCCAGTTCCCCTTAGAAAAATCAGTAGAGTGAGGTGGAGCCCTAAGTCAGAAATGACTTAGGCTTGGAAGAGATCCACTGAGATATTCAGACTAAAAAATACAGAGTTCAGTCAGGATCAGGAATAAACACCATTCCCATTCTTCCAACTGGAAAACCTCTTAATTCATAGCACCTCAGGTAGAATTCTCAAAAAGCTTCCTGCCAGTAGTGAAAATTAGTAAACTCTAGAGAAACAGTACTTTAATTTGACTTGAAAAAGCTTAAAAACAATGATGGCACCATTTTTAAGTAACTGAAATACACTGATAAATTAATTCAGTAATATGTACAATAATACATAAATATCTAGCAAAGTAAAAGCTGTGATATGTGGCATTGTCAGATTACAAAGCAAGAGGGAAGGAAGAAAGGAAAAAAGGAGATTTAGAAGAAAAATGTAGTCCAAACCAACCCAAATCTGAGGCAGAAAATGTAAGCAGAAGTAGCATAAGAGCATTCCATTAATTCAAAAAGCTAGATGAAATATTGAGTAAGTTTTAGAAAAATATTGAAGTCAAGGAAAACCATATATCAAATTTGCAAAGTTAGAAACTGGCTGTATTGAAAATTTTGCAGGGTTGAAGGCCAGCCATTGATGAGAGACTGCACTGAAGAGTGTTATGGTTCGTGTCTGGATGTCCGCCCAAAGCCTCGTGCAGTAACGGAGGTGGCTGAAGGCGGCATTCGTGATTGGTTCGTTGTCTAGTGCTGGAATTGGCAGCGTGAGTGCTGCATCTGTCCAGCGGTGGGTAGCTGGCATGCGATATAAGAGGGAAGGAAGTGTGCTTTGCCCTTTTTTGCTTTTGTACCTTTTCACTCTTGTTGCTTGTAGCCACCATGAACAGTTGCCCCTCAACCATGCCACCATGCCTTAGAGTCAGCTGTGTATATACTAAACCTCCCTAAACTGTAAGCTAAACAAACCTTTCCTTCCCTCATATTGGGCATCAAATATTTTGTCTCAGCAATGAGAAAAAGGTAACCAAGACAGGATTTGAATTTTTGTTGTAGTCAGAGGTTGCAAGGAAAATGATTACATACAGGACATACAATTTATAGTATTATTTATAACAGTCACTCAAGGAGTCAAATACAAAGAAGGTACAACATTAAAGACATAAAAAATATAGCCTAGGGCCTGGATTCCATTGCAATACCTGAATGACTTTAGCTGAAAACTCAGAGCCCAGGACAATGATCATGCAAGCCTGTTTCATAGATCTATGCTGGGAAGGCCCAAGGTCAGTGGTGGAAGCTACTGTGCCAGGGTTAACGAATTGTGCCAGCAGCTTGATGGTTCTTCACTGGAGACGCTCAAAATAAGGATCAGGACTCCCCTGAAAAGTACCACAGCCATCCTCAGCAATGATGAGCTCCCAAGTTCCTCCAGTGATGAGAACAGCCAGGTACATATCAGGAAAGCAGCGGGACAAGCTTCTGGAGAATGAACAGCACGCATCTTCCCTTCCAGAGCCAGGAAGTGATGCTCAAGAAAAGGACCAGAGCTCCCCCAAAGTGAACCACAACCACTCTCAGTGACAAGATCCTGAGCTCCTCCAATGATAACAACTGAGGTCATATCAGGGGACCCAATATGACAGGCTCCTCCAGCAGAACAAACAGCTCCAAACAGCAACATTTAGGAGAACCCACAATGCTACTCTTCCTCTCCAGTCTCCTTTTCCTCTCCAGGTCTCCCTTTTATGCTGGCAGCAGTCATCAGGTGGGCTATCTATGCTCGGCACCACTCTAATTCAGTTCAGCTGATGTTTAAATTGACCATCAGTTACCAATCCACTACAATGCATGAGGTAGTGAATTTGAAGATGAAGCAATAACGTAAAAAGCAAACAGTGAAAGTTTTAGAAAAACTTGAATAGCTGTAATGTCAGTAGAATTGGAGTAAATTAAAGAAATGGAAAAGTGAGAGGAAAATATTTTAAAAGTTATGGCTTGTAATGTCCAATAGAAAGTCATTCTAATATCTTTAAATAATTTTTATATTTGACATTATAAGAAATATTCAGTAACCAACGTGGAAAATATGAGAACTTACTTAAATGCTCTTGCATCTATAATAACTAATATTCATGCTTTGAATTACAGATTTAAGGGGACTATAGTCATGTGAACACTTTGTGTCCAATAGGTCTTCACTGACTGAGGTTCTAATCCTCTAATTTCTTGCATTTATGGGGTCCTGGAGTTTTCAATATATTATCAACCAGACAAACTGGCTTCTTTTAGTCAAATCTAATTTCAAAATTTGCTCTTTCCTCTCAAATTCACATAGTCACACCAGTAATCCTAAACTACCTTATACACCTTATTTATTTATGTACTTCTTTAAATCCACATATACTTGTTCAGTAAATAGAATTCAGCTTTTTGCTAACTGGAAGGCTTACACTTATTTCATGCAAACTAGGCAGGAGTTGGAGGTGTGGGGACTAGGAATGTTTAACTCAATAGAATTCTTACTAATATAGTGTGATTTCCTAGTTTTCATGCTAGGTTCTAAGGTATCATTATTCATGTTGAAAAAATCAACCCATCATAATTCAAAAAGGGATACTAGAAGAAAATGTGTATCCACAGCTCCTTGACCACTGAAGGAATGGAGCAATGAACTAGATAATTTTTCACACGAGTCTTAGCAATAATAGTTTAATATGGTCACCTAACAGGTAGTAAAACTCAGTAAGATTTATAAATTAGTTTGACATATATCATGTAAAGTAGGAAGTATTACTTAAATTGGAAATACAGGAATGCCAGGCTATAAATTACATTTATAGATATTATTTTAAATGTTGAAAAAGAGAAATATTCCATGAAATAAGGCTAAATATTATGAATTTTGTAACTTGCCAATAATTTTTGTTAGTGTTTTTTGTCGTTAGCACTAAGACAGTGTGCTCAGTGCAGCTTGCTGTATGTGATACTGCTGTCGTAGTTAAATCAAATAGTTAAAGGCACTAGAAATATATGTATGCAGCTATATTAAGACCATAAAAATAGTTTTCATAAATGTTTTTTCAGCTTGTTTTGATTTATTTGAAGGGGGTTTACTCTTAACAAAAGTATTCGAGTATTTTGAAATTCTCATATTAATTCCGATGTCTTCAAAATCCTTGTTTCAAAGCCTCCTACTACTAGTATTTCCACAATGATAAGTAATATTTAAGGTACTCACATGTTTTTCGAGATAAAAAGGAATATGAAGCTTAATTCAAGAATTTTGTTATAGAGATTTATTAAGCAACAATAATTTTGTTTATGTGGTAACCTCAAAATCAAAGCTTCAATATTACAAGTACTGAAAACCAAAAAATTGATGCAAAGATATGCAATTTCTCATTTCTAATGATTTAGAGGAAAGGAAGTACTTGTCTTGGCATTATTTCTTGGGGATCAATCGTGTCGTGATTTTATGACAGAAATTAAATCTCAAACATCCAGTCTCAGGGTAAACGCTCTTTCTCTCATGTGCCCATCAGTTTTGTCCTTGTCACTTTCTCCTGCGAGACACAAAAGCTGCCACCTACACATTAAGGAAGAGAGAAAGAAAGGCTTCTTCGGACTCCCGGTTTTGAAAGGTTTCAGCCCACGGTGAGCTGGATCCACGAGAGGAGGGGTAGAAGCGGCCGAGATGGAGGAAATGTTCTCATCAGGCACCCAGGGAGCAGAGAGGTGGGGAGGAGCCGGGGGAAAAGCACGCCCTCTGGGGATGGCTCCGGTGGGCTGCACCAGCCGGACCCCAGCCCCTAGAGCCAGCGAGTGACCTAGGCCAGCACCCAGGCGTTTCCCCTTCGGAGCCTGCATCTGCCCGAGCGGGTGAGGCCTTCGGGAGTCAGTCTAGCTTCAAATCTGCGTTTGAAGTTTTTGACGATTTTGGGTCCAGGAAATGGCATCTTAAAAATCTAACTCTGAAGAATAAAATAACGGGTAATGGACAAAAATTTATCCAGAAGAACGTCCACTGAGGCGTTATTGAGAATCGACAATAAAGTGGAACACGTTAAGTAATAGGAACTGTGGCTAGGTGGGTTAGCTGTCTAGGAAAACAAAATCCTTTCCAAATGGACTTTTAGTTTTCTTTTTCCTCTGATGATTTTTGTCTGTGAAATAAACTGACAATCACTGGATTAGCATGGAAAATCATACACATTTATCACTAAATAGAAATGTGAGAGTCACACACAAAACATCAGCTTCCTAGGAGGGTTGGACAGCTGAGCTCATATTTCGTATTAAAAGAAATTTGGGGCCCTGGAGGGAAGTTGTGGCAGGTTAATCAAAGCAGGAGGGAGAAGAATGAAGCAAACCAATGTACGCTGTCATGCAGATACGGCTTCACAGGAAGCAACCGGAAGCCACTGTGGTGATTTCTGTCTAGGTCAACTGTCCTACTGCTAATCCCTTCTCTCTGCGAAATGACCTTTCCAGGGAAACATGGGGCATCAGATGGAAAATCCACTGCTGTTTCCTAGTTTAGTAGACAGAAATCCTCTGAGACAAGCACGGTTTCCAGAGTCACTCATGGCTGCAGCCCCTCTGAGTACCCACCTGGAAACATGCTACAGAAGTGTATTTTGGGATTCCCTACTTACGTCCCTCAAGCTGAAGATTTTCTTTTTTCCAAGCATGTGAGTATAGATGGTCTGCACGTTTTGGGATGAGACATGTGGTTTGTGTTTCAGCTCCAGGGCATGTTAATTCTTTTTTTTTTTTTTGAGGTCCTCTTGTTTTCATGTTCATTTGTCCTGTTATTATTATTTGCTTCTTTCTGTTCTGATGTCTTTACTGGACAGATCTTGTTACTCAAAGATTCTTATTTCTGTATACTTCATATTTTGAAAATATACATAGCAGTCAAATGTAGTTTATACATGATGTAGTTCTACATATTCTTAGGTTCAGATTTAGAAGCATTCATAATTGAGCAACCATCAACACCACCATGTTATAAGAACACCTCTACTTAGCACCTCAAACCTTAGAAAATATATTTTTCTAATTTTTAAGGCTACATGGGGACACCTTGATATACCTGATAAAATATATGCTTGAGAAATGGGGAAAAAAAGATCTGACTACATACACCTGAATGTTAGTAAAAACAAAAATGAATTCCTTAACTGACTGGGATATAATTAACACTTAGGTATCCATTGATCATTTTCTGAGAGGGTCTCTGCTTTTTGTTTTCATTAACTTATTGCCACTCAGAGTTTTCTTTTATAGTTAACTATTTCCTAGAATGTGAGGACCCTAGATCAATAAACCTTCCATATGTAAGAAAATACAAAATTTTCTATAAAACCTGTAAGTTCTGGGAACAGAATTAGAAAATAACTACATGGAAGGAAGCCTAGACTGAGAGAACACCACGTCAAGTTTGCATTTATGACTTTGAGTCATAATTTTCACATACAGGGTTTTAAAAAGCATATGAAATCAATAATCATAATGGTAATAAATGTGGGTTAGTATTTAACCTTCTTCTTACTCCTGCCTTCAGTATGACTGATGAAAACAGCAGTTCCAGCAAAGAACTGATTGTGATAAGACAGTTGTCACTACTCTGTCAATTATTTGCTTTGGAAATCACAAGGAATGGTAGAATAAAAAGTGTATGATATTAAACTATTAAGAAGATGAAGATATTAGAACTGCAAAAGCAGTGATAACAGAATTAAGTAAAAACATTAAAGTCCAGATACTATATATATATATATATATATATATATATTTAAATTTTATTTTCTTGAGACAGGGTCTCCCTATGTAGTTCAGGCTGGTCTTGAGTTCACTTTGTAGTCCAGGCTGGTTTCAAACTCGCAATGATCCTCCTGCCTCAGCCTCCCGAGTGCTGGGATTACAGGCATAAGTGACTACACCTGGCCAGATACTATAATTTTTATGGCAAGGTTCTTAATTCCAAGTAACAACTGCATTGCTTTTTCAATAACTGGCTGCTAGGATGACTGACTAATAATATCTTCCGCAATGTAGCAAAATTGGAAGCTTTGTAGTCAAGCGTGACCACCTCCCTGTGGCAGTGGGCAGGGGCTGTTTCAACCCTGGAGATCTTGAGGCCGATTTAATGAGAACTGAGTGCCTGGATCCGAAACTGTGGAGCAGAGGGTTCCAGCGGGCTGTGTGCACAGCCTCTGCATGCTTCCCCGGCACATTGAGTGGGCACAGAGAACACAGTGCTCACGCCAGAGGACTTCTGTGCATCTTGATGGTAGACCAGAGAATGAAAGGAGATTTTCAAAAAGCTGGGACCTCACATCCAGCCTTGAAGAGCTGTGTGTAGTGGGATTAGTGGCAATGGGTTGGCTGCATCATCCCATATCGCCTCGCAGAACAACTACCTAAGGATTTAATCCACCCCCACACACATCTCCCTACTCACCGAGCTCATCTTAAGTATTAGTTGTTCAACTGTGTCAGTGTTTGCCTCTTCATCCAGCCACTCTGATTTTTTGATTTCTTAAAATAAAAATAGTATAGCTCAAGTTTAACATGCATTACACAGTGTAAAGTTGGCAATCTGATCTTTCTTTCTACAAATGAAAGATAATGCCAATGCTTTGCCCAATAAAATGTTGAATTTCCCCATGTATTTTTCTCCAATATTTAACTTTATGTAGTATTCATTAGTTGCAAAGCCATTACTGCAAGTAGAAATCTAATGCTTCAAGGGAGTGGCAAACTAATCTCCCGAATGGGTAAACAATGCTGAGTGCCCTTGCCAGCACATCCTACTGTGACAGAGATCACAGTCAAGGATGGCTTAAATGAAGCACAGTAGTTAATGAGAATTTCACAGGGGTAATTCATTAGCAGCCCTGTTTACAAAGAATGCTACTATATGAGAATATCTCTATTTTTAGCTATCAATTTTTCTATTCAAAATTGTTAGCTTTGAATATGTCAGGACAGAGTTGGCTGTGGTAGTTCATGTCCACTTGTATCTCTAATGTGATCTTATAGATTTTTAAATAAATACTCAGCATGTAAAATCATTTCAGGAATAAATTGTTTGCACTATTTTTAGCAGTTGGGAAAGAGCATTTGAAAGTTAATGCCAGGGGCTATGTAGGTGAAGAGCTAATGAATCAGCCTCAAGAAGGGACAGGACTTAGCTGCCTGTTTCACATGAGCACTTTGTAAATGTGTTATGGGCTTTTTGCTTATGAATATCATTACAAAGCACCCAAGTTTGAATTCCTTGGCTAAATCAATTAGGATCAATTTAAAAACACTTTTTAACATTCTTAAATATGAACAGCTTCTGTGTATTTTTGTACTATTGACTGTTTTATTGAATATAATACAATTATTCTTTTTTTTTTGTCTTTTTGAGACAGGGTCTTGCTGTGCAGTTCAGGCTGGCCTTGAGCTCACTTTGTAGCCCAGCCTGGTCTTGAACTCAAAATGATCCTCCTGCTTCAGCCTCCTGAGTGCTGGGATTATGGGTGTGAGCCACCATGCCCACCTCAACACAATTATTCTTAAATCAGCAGACTAGCAGTTTCTTTTAGGTGAAGAACAAAGAGTGATAAACATATAAAATCATTTATAATTTCATAGTTATGTGCAGGCCAAACCCCAATTTGTTACCATTTATGTTCTTTAAAGAACTAATATTGTTTAGAGGGTACAAACATCAAAGATTCATTTTAAACTTCAGAATAATAAATTTTCAGAAATGCATATTTACTCAATTTTTTATTGGAATAATTTTAGAAGGAAGCATTTGAAAACCTCACATCAGTCTCTCACTAAATTCTTCAGATGTAGTGAACAATTCTCCTTCTTCACATACTCATAAAAATAATTGATTTCTGAACAAAAGATGTTTTTTGACCTACTATAACTTCAGGGAATTAGAATGATACAAGGCGAAAAGAAATTTCAAGCGTCATTAATTGATGGATTACTTTCTTTAAAAAGTCAAAGACAATGTGTTTAAATTTAACAGTTTTTAAAGGTATTAATGTTTTAACCATCCATAGGTCTTTCCTTAATTACATTTGTCTTCTGTAGAGAAAGGTAAGCAAGTCTAAAACATTCCAATTATGTAAGGCTTTTAAATCATCTAAGCATTTAAAGTTTAAAAATAGCAATTCAGTGTTGTCAAATGGTTTGTTTCATATTAGAGAGGGGAATAAGATAAGCTGGCATGTAAGTGTACGCAAACTGCAGCGTTAATTCAGATCTGAAAAGACTGTGAGTACCAATTTGTTGCTTCATGTAGACATGGGAGATTCCAAACCAAAAGATGTAAGTATAGAAGGCTTTACCCATAAATTGTGATGATCTTATCAAAGATGAACAATCCTGACACACTTATCTTATTTATTAGTTTATATCCTTCTAGTGCTATCATTGTCTTGTTTTGCAACCTGATTTTGAGTGCTTGGCGTGACATATTGATGCTACTGAAGACAGCAACATGGTTAAAAAAAAAAAAGAGCTGTCTCCAGGGAACGGGCTCATAAAGTGCGTTGCAGGAGTGAAAACAAAGGAGGCAATAGATTTGTAGGCAACTTTTTCTGAACACTGCTGAGCATACAGTGACTCTGTGGTTCTGAGTCTGTCACTCACCTTTAATCTCAACTTCAGAGTCTTCCTAAGGAAATTTGGGGAAGTGGGGCTGGAGACATAATTTATAGAGCATTTATCCTGTGGTGCATGTGTAATCAGCTTTGTTTTTAGAGTATTTACAGAGGTACTGTACAGTAAGTCCTCATGGATCTACACCTGGGCACTATGTTACTGACATCCTAGAGAAATACAGAAATATATCCATAAATTGATATCAATGCATTTTTAACTAAGACCATACCCTATTTGGATTTCCTTTGTTTTTACCTAACTTCTACTTTCTTTTCCGGGATCCCAAAAGAACACACGTATACTCAGTTATCACCATTTCTCCAAGTACTTCTGTAGACTGTGACTGTTTCCTGGACTCCACTTCTTACGACCCCAGCATTTTCCGGGGTCCTCCTCTGGCTCTCTGGAAGGGTGCTCTGTGACTCACGGTCTTTTCCTATCGGACTGGAGTCAAGGAGGCCTTCTCCTGGGTGTAGCCAGCGTTGGCACCACCAATAACCAATAACGGGTTACTTTCTTCGCGCTGCTCCCGGTTACCGCGTGAGGTGGGTGAGTAAAGACTCTTCAGCCTACACCAGCCTTTTCTCCCACCCTCTTTCCCCCTTGCACGCGCTGGGACGAAGTCACTGTGTACCATCCTCGACAGGGTCACCTTCCGCCCTTCACAGGGCCTTTCACGGGAAGCCTTTACACGTTCTGTAATCCTGCACGGATTCATGAGGTACTGGATTAGAATTCAAAATAGCACACGTTTAACTACTCTTTCTCTGTATCTCTTTGTCCCATCATTCACACATAGCATTATGGACTCACAGATATTTATTTTATAATTTTACAATAGTTCAATGCTATGTTATTTATTTTGTTGCCCAGGTTGTTCCCTTTTGTCTACTGGGAAATTATTCAGTTGTCAACTTGTCTTTGGCTACATTACCATAATATTCTTTTTATTGTTTCGCTTTGAGAACGTCTCTACTCTTGCCCCTCAAGAAGCTCCAGGCTCATGCTGTGTAATCCCTTCCAAGCTGCAGAATCAGCCCTTTCATTTTCTCCAAGGATCTCTGTTATTTTAAATGGAGAAAAAGATTAGAAACCACGATCTCTATAATGAAGAATTCATTGCTCTTCAGCTTTCTTAACCCTCGGATCTCTAATAAAAGCGTGAGGTGCTATGTGTTCACTGACTGCTGCATACACACACATCTATAGGTGTTTGCGCATGTGCACATCTGTAGGGACAGTAAGCTAATGATGACTTCACTGGCCTGGATGATGTTTATACCCAGCTCTAATCTAGTACTACATGGGTCACTGTAGATTTTTCCTTTTGCTTTTTCTGTAATCAACTATTCTGTAAGTAATAAATGACCATGAAAACTTGTCTCTAACTATTTACATCCAAGGGGTTAATTACTTAAATATGCATACATCTGCATTTTATTTCATTTGTTGACTCCTCTCCTATGATTTATAACTTTACCAACTAGAATACAAATATTATTTATAACTCTTTCTTCTGTTAGTCTTCCTGTCTCCTCTGATTTCCAAAGTAACCAAGGTCACTAGTTTATCTTTTGACTACATTAAGTGAGGTTATTACATTTGTAATACAATTAGATTCGTTTCCCATAGTCTATATTCCACCCTGATATCCTGGCAACTTAAATGATTCCTAAAGTTTCCCTACATCGTGGCTTGCTCTTTATACTGTAAACTTCTACAGATTTTGACAAATGCAGGGTAAGATGTATCTGCAATTAGAGAAGCATGCAGCCCAAGTCACTGCTCTGAAAAGTCTTTTTCCTTCATTTCTTCATCCTTCTTTCATTGCAAATTGTTTCCACCCATTGAGCCAATTCCCATCCCTACAGTTGTGTCTTTTCCAGACTGTCATATAAATGGAATCATAAAAGATGCAGCCTCTCTGACTAACTTCTTTCATTTGGCAATGGTCTCCATTTATATAAAGTTTAAACATAATTGTTGAAAAATTCCTGTTTACTTTTATGTTTTGCCTAGTTGTTTCAGATTTCGATTAATCATTTTTTCTTTTGTCCATGTATATTGAGCTCTGCAGCTCATCGTGCTGAAGCATTATCTCAGCCTCTTCTTTTCCTATCGAGAAGTTCTGTGTGGTAATTTATAGGTTTATTGTTTTACAGAGACTATACCATAAGCTGAAAAAGTTAGTCGCGTATTTTCATTTTATGATGTTCCTTGCTAACTTTTAATTCTTCCATTTTTATGTTTCTGTCACTGTTAAACTATTATTTTGTTTTAGTGAATGTTTTCCCCCTCATTTTTGGATTATATCTCATGTATTTCCTTATAATTATATGTTGTGTTTACCATTTAGCTTTTAGATTTTCTCCCTAAGATTTCTTCATTGCTGAATTATTTGATGTCCTGAGTACAATAATTTGTTTAATGTCACCATTATGTGAAAAATATAATGGGAAAACTATTTCCAATTTTGGACCAAGAAGAGGATGAGGTAACTATGGTAAACCAAGGAGGACAACTGTGTGGGAAAGCAGTTTAGTAACAGTTGAGTTACTATGCAGATAGAATACACCTTCCAATCAGTGATTTGAAGGGTGAAGGGGGATTTTTAACACTGTCTCATTTCTACTTCCTGCTCAGAACTTCCTTTGGGCAAAAACAATTTCAAGAGAGACAGTTGAGAAATCCAATCATGTTTTACATGCGTGTCAGCCTCTGGAACAAATATTAAACTTATCCACACAATATTTTATAGATTTCTTTTTCATTATTTCATGAAAAAGAATAAAAATTTATGCACACACACACACACACACACAAATCTATCCCCTATATCCTCTTTATTACAGTCCAAATGGAACTTGGTTTTAAAATTGTCTTTGTTGCTTTGAATTCAGAAATTCTCCAGAAGACAATTTTCTTTCTCTAGAACCATAAGTGTACCCCCAAACTTCACCCTGTTAGTTTCCTTCTAATTTAATCTGTACCCCATCAGATCACCAGAGGAAGAGGAGAGTGATGGTGGTTTGTGAAGTGAGGGCTAGTTGCCAATGTCAATCTTTTCATTTAAGTGCTTTCTCCTTTTTTGCAATATCTCCCTATTGTTTGAATATGAAAATGTGTGAGTTCCTCAAAGCAATTTATCAGTTTTTATGTTGCGTTTTCTCCCTCATTCACACATAGATAATAATGGGATACCTGTTAGACACATAGATGTCTTCAGATCTTAGGAGATTACACTACCTTGCTGGTATTTGCTCCTCTCTCTTCTTTCATATGACAGCAGAGTTTGGGGAAAATATATCAGGTGGAGGGGGTGTGACTTACATGCTCTTGACCTCCTAATCTAGATATGCAAAAGAAGAAAATGTTGTGTCCCCCTATTTTTGGTTTTTGTTTGTTTCTTTCTTTAGGGTTTTTATTTTTTGTCTCTGTAAATTATTTGTATTTTGAATAATAGCCATGTTGACATCAGTATAGAAATTGGGAGGGCTTGGATTTGAATTTTAAGACTGAGAGAAGAATGAAGCAGTGTTGTTTTTAGGACATAGCTTCAAAAACATGTAGTTGAGAAAAATACAACTTTCCAGAAATTTTTGCAATTTCTAGACCAAAGCCTACCTTTGCATTTCACTATTTCTAAATAATGGGCTACATGATCAAATGATACTTCTTGCTGTATTTTAACCATGAAAGGTTAAAATAAACTCGTATTTTTAAACATTGGATTTCTAACAGATTATTTAAAATTAAAAAAAAATCAGTGACCATTCGATCAGTTCATGTGCTATCATAAAATACAGTATGTGAGTCTGGGTAAAGTTTGTAAATAAAAGAGTTTAGCAGCGGATGGCTCTGAAGGCTCCAGGACGAGGTGCGACCCTCTGCATACCTGGGGTGAGGCTCAACCTGGGACAGGCGCCAGGAAGCAAGCTGGGCTGCATTGCGGCTTCAGAACCACCCTTCGCTGGACAGCTCCCTCGCTCAGGGTGACCAGCGGCGCCCTCCTAGCTCACAGCCTCTGGGAGCCACATGGGCTCCTCCTGTCACCACTGAAAGACCTCACCACCCTGGACCTCACCACTCTGAGGCCCAAGCTTCCAACCTTGACCCGAGGACGCACTCTGGTGACCATGGTGGTCTCTCTTGGAAGAAGTTAATGATTTAAAAAAAAAATCTTTCAAAGTGAAACTTCCAACACTTTACCTGCCATTTTTCTGTGAAATGTACCTCTAGGAAACCAAATTTTGGGTGAAAGGAAAGTAATTATTGCAAAATTACAAATTAGAGTCACACACTTAACAATGATAACATTGAAATGTCCAAATTTGGCAACTACAAAAAATAAATGCTGGTTTTAGGCAATGATCTAACGTGATAAATGGGGCAATAACAAGACATTAAGTGACCCTGATGGAAGTAGAAAATAACAACTCTGAAGTGGCTCTTGCTAACTAAAGTCTGCCCCAGAATCTTAGCATGCCTCTTTAGGTCTAATACTCACTTTTAGGAAAAAGGGTAAAGAAGTGAGCTTGGTTATATACAGGAAAGCCATCTGCAAAGATTTGGAGAGTGGAAAATGCTATGAGATATACCAAAAGTTTCACTACAAATATATTCGAACCAAAAAGGATAGAGAATAAGAAGGGGAGGCAATACACTTAAAGAGTCTTGTTGCCAGTCAGTCGATTGCAATCTTTATTGGATCTTGACCCAAACTAGTGGTTCTCAACCAGGGGTGTTTCCTCCCCCAGAGAACTAAAAGGAATAGGTGACACAGTTTTAGTTGTCACAATCAAGGACAGATACAAAGGACAGACAGGAGTATACCCAGAGACTGGGGTGTGTATTTTACAGTTCCTTTACAAACATAATTATCTGAGTTAAATTGTTAAAATCACGGTAGTGCTGAGATCGAGAAGCACAACTTTGAACAATTCATTTGTGTTGTATTTAATTTGGTTTTAATCTGTGGAACTGGGGATTGAAGCAGGGCCTTTGCATTGAGCTGCATGCCCAGCCCTTCTTTGAAAAATTACTCTTATTATTTTGAGACGAGGCCACACTACATTGCCCTAGCAGGACTTGAGCTTGTATTCCTCCTGCCTCGGCCTCCCTAGGGCACCGCATCTGACAAGCTTTATATTTCTACAGACGTTTTAACTCTAGTGTGAGGCACAAATGTACAGGGGCACTGGGAAATAATGGAATCTGGATTCTCCATTTATTTTTAATGCAGAAATAGGGTAAGAGATTGAGATGGGGAAGGAGGCGATGACCTGTTGTGTCCACTGGAATCAATCATTACTTTTCTTTTTGGGGTTCAAGTGCAAGGCAAGTACTCTGACAGATACAATCTTAGCACTTCGAATCAACTTTTGTGTCCAAAAGGGATGAAAAAACTAAGTGCCACATGGGATAAGATACTGAGTTTATAGTGCTAAGAGTTACAATATTCCTTTCTGGGTTTTGCTGACTCAATTTTGCTGACATGTTCCTGAAGGTGTTTACTTAACATTGGCATGTAGGTGAATTATATGATTTTGATACTTTAATGAAAATTTATTATTGAACCAAAGGGATGATTTGAAGTGACAGTTTTCTCAGTTTCATTATATAACTCTGGATTGAGACTAGGAAAAAAGAATGCTTCTACAGGAAAATGAGAATAGGTGAAAATAATAGTTATTTATTGAGCATTTATTACATACTAGGTATTTGCTAGACACACAGACTTTCAAAGTGTAATCATGTTTCCTTTTCAGGTAATATTGACACACACTCATCCCCATTTTACATGGGGAAGAGAGGTTAATAAGAGAAAATGACATTTACAATATTTTTCCTTCAAGGAGGAGATAAAGCCAAATTTAAACTCAATTTGTCATGACCAAAACTAATTTTCTTCACTACTGACAAAAACCAAAAGGAAAGTTAATATGAAAAGATCTGCTCCTCCTTCTCCTTCGGAGCCTTTGAGCTGAAGTGTGAAGCTGATGATAAGTGTCCTTCCGATGGCACCAGTGTGGCTATGAAGCCCTGACCATGTGGAGTTCATTCTTTAGACGGTTACAGTAGAAACATGCGGAGTCCCGAGAGCTGCCCACTATCGTTAAAGCTTACAGACCTACGCAAAACTCTGTCTTTAAAATGTTTAATGTGGTCCAAAAGTATGGATAGGATTTGAGATCGTGATGAATGGCATCTGTCTCTGTAAAAGACTTCCTCACTGCCTTTGTTCTCATGATACAGGAAGTTCCTGAGAAACTGCATTAAAATATATCATTGATCTCAAAGAACTATTAGGAATGAATCAATTGCACAGAACTACTAAGTGATGGTCTTGTTTCCATAGAAATGGTCCCATTATGATTAAATAATGAAAATGTATGAAGGCTGAATTGTTTAGAGCAGGTCTTAGAGATCTTTCCTTGCCCAAAACTCACATAAATATCTTTTTTTCATTTTTAAATTAAATGATTTGAATTCATCATGCCCACAAGGAGATATCCTCAGGTTTTCACTGGTAACTGCCAGTTTTCTTATTTCTGTAAGTTTGTGTGGGCCTATCATGCAAAAAACTGCATTGAGTCAAATATTTTTGCATAGTTTTAAATAATATTGGCTTCATTTCCAAGTACAAGTAGTGTTTATCTTTTCCTCTTTATCTGACTTCTAAAAAATGCAAGATTAAATTTAATCCAAATAAATTTTCATGAAAATAAACAGCCACCATTTTTTCTTTCCTTTGATCAGTTCTTTAAGCCTAATAGATTCACTCAGCTCAAAAATTATCATTTTCAGGAAAATATATACATACTACATAAGGGAGTCTGCAGCTGGTCAGTTTCTTATTTACTTATTGTAATGACTGATAACATTTCTTGGGGTTTTACTCTGCATGGTTTCTTTAAAGAAAATGGAACATTTTTTAAAAACATTGACTAATGGTACAAGAGAGTAACTAAAAATTTCCACAATTAAGCAAAATAATATCTTTTAATTCAAAATGTGATTTTGATTTGTTTTGTTTACCATTAATACCATCAAGGTCAAATGGAAATATTTTTTAAATTCTCATTAATAGATAGAAAATATGCAACATCTACAAGAATACAATAAAGAGTTCTGAAGAAAATAATCTGGAGACATGAGCAGTGTAAAAGAATTATTAGGATACATGACAGCATGTATTCAAAATAACTTCTTTCACTTGAGACTTGCTATGTTCCTGATCCTATAATCAATACTTAGATATACTACAGCATCCTCAGAGTAAATTTCTCAGCATCTACCCAGTAAAAGATGCACCAGGTCACACAGAGGCAAATGTTGATTCTACAATTTAACAATGAGGTTGGTGTCAAGCTTCAACTCTTGATCTAATAAACAAGTGGGTCGCCTGTGGCAAGTTAATTCACTGTAATAGAAATGACAACATGGAAAGAATACACAGCATCTGTGCAAAGGTATCAAAGTTTTCACATGTGTCCCTCTGATGCAAGCTGCTTGGTTGATATACGATGCTACAAAACTGTTTCAAAGATGGTTAACTCTGTAATCCCCATACTTGGGAGGCTGAGTCAAGAAGACTGTAATGAGCCAGCTCATTCTAGGAAAGTTAGTGACTTAGCAAAAGTATGTTTCAAAATTAAGTAAGATGTGAGGGAAGGGAATCAGCCCATAGGTCAGTGCAAAGGCCATGGGGTGGGTGGAAGGCTGTATAATCAGGTATTTTCCTTTATTACAATGCAACCACAGCATCAATTCTTGTCTTATTGAATATTGTTTCACCGAATTTCATTCGGTACCTACATGTAAAGGAAACTGATTTCTCTGTATAGCAAAATTAGGCTGAGGCAGTCTGATAAAGCATAGGCAAAATAATCCTGACTCACTTCCTTCCATACTCTGGCCCACTCTTGTTTAGCTTTAGTGGTGTGGAGACACTGAATAGCAGCTCTGGTCCAACTTAGATAAAGGTTCTTCCTCTTCAGTGTCAGAAATACACTACTCACTGCACAGCCATAAAGGCTGTATTTTCAGCAGTGTCTTAGTGTACTCCACAGCTCATGTTAGGAGACTGACAAGTGTGATAATTATTAGTATCACTATGGTTAGTAACCTCACTGCCCAGGTTATTAAGGGTAGCTCATGAGAGATCTCGAAAATGCACAGCGTAGGTGATCCAATTGCATATCGTATTTATAATATAACAGAGTACTAACTTTTAAATCCGAACACCCAAACTTTACAAAAAGTGCAGGCAATCTAATATTTAAAATAAACTATTCCAGCAGTACCATATTCAGACAAATCATATTTAGGCTGACTGCTGCTCATACCTATAACTTCACAAATAATCAACTTCACCACTGACGTAGTAGAGGAAGAAGAAAAGATCAAGTGCAGATACATACCATGTCATGCTGAGCAGAAGGATTCCCATGTCACCATAAATCACAAAGTACTTACTTGATGAATCAAATCAGCAAGAAAAAGGTACTTCCCTGTGATGGCCCAAGCAGCCCTACAGGAGCCCCTCAGAGGTTCCCAAAAAGAAGCTGGCGATCATCTCACATCTTCCCAACAGGCTTTCTCAGTGACAGGGGATGAGAGCTCCTCGGGGCTCTGATTACAGGAAAAGTGGTTCCCAGGGCTGTGGGACCCCTGCTGGCCTTGCCGGCTGCCCCTATACGTGCTTCTAAAATTGCTTGTTCCTCAAAGTTCCCGGCATCCCCCAGCTGTGATAATAATATATCACCTTTTAAAATACCACCATGTGATGACGTCAAATAACAATCTTAAGGTAAAGTTCACACTTTGTTGCACAAACTGCATCAGAAATCTATGAATGAATGTTAAGTTTTTAGATGACAATATAAGTAACATATTGTTGTGTTTGAAAATAAGGTGCTCCCTAAAATACAAGGCCAGTTGTTGAAAGGGATATCCCCTCGCGGTTTATGTATAGTCGCTGATTTTGGAAACTGGAATGAAAAAGTGGGGGATGTTACTTTTGAATTCACAATGAGGATTTTAAAGGATAAACTCCAGAGAAAAAATATCTTTAATTTAAACTTCAAGATTTTTCATTTAAGAGGTTGCATTTAAATTCTCCTCTGGCCACTGCCTCTTCTGCAGGCAGACAATGACTCCAGTCTAGACATCAAAGTATTGTCTTCCAGATTAAAGCAGCAAACTCCCGACAGCACCCAGAGCCCAGGGTCTGCCAGGCAGTACCTCTGGTGATCCTGCTCAACGATGCTGTATTTTCTTCCCCTTTTCAAGCAAGTCCTCATGAGATGTGGAATTGGTTCATGAGTGAAATTTGACTCTGAATAATTAAAATAATTTAAATTGATTAACAATATGTCCAAAGCATGTATTGATTTTTAGGAACCCTTGAGAATTCAAAAAGATAGGGTTGTTGGCAGCAGTACTCATGAGACCTCAGCTGACCTCACCAAGGTCCAGGGCTTCCAGGAATCACTGTGCAAGGCAGCCTGAAGGGAATCCCATTGTCAGGGTGCTGGAAAAGAGCCAGCCATGACAGCCCAGCAGACACTGCCCAGGGCCCATCTGCAGCATCTCTCTTCCCCGGAAATGGGGTGCAGGGAAGAGGTATTCACAGGAGGGACCCCACGGCCCAGGTGCAAAGGGCAGTGCAAGCCAGAGAATCACTAGGGGGCTGTGACTGAGTGAGGCCTGGAAAGTCATGAGGACAAAAAGGGACAGAGGCACAGTCCTGGGTGGAGGCCTGGAAGCAGGCACTGCGGATCCTTAGGATGAGGAGGAACTCAGGACTGTGCAGCAGCTGTGACAGTGTGACCCAGAGGCAGGGAGGACACGAACGGTGACACCGTGGGCACTCTACACCACCCAACGAGACAGCCCGAGCTCTGCGTCCCCATGGGAGCTCTTCAGTCAGCCTTCCAAAGGTGGCTGAGCTCTGTGCTGTGTGGGGTCTCTCCCATTGTCCCCCAAGTGCCACCAAGGGAGTTCAAAGCAGAAGGGCCTCCTCCACTGATCCCTGGTCATACTCAGAGGGTGGCTGGATAGAAGCTGTTAGGGAGGCACAGACAGAGAGCTGGGTGCCAAGAAGAAAGAGAAGGACTATGAGGTGAGTGAAGTGCCCAGGGTCAGAGATCACAGCAGTCCCCGCTGAGACCAGAAGGGCACTGGGAGCTGGAGTGGTCCCTTGCACCTCCCTGCAGGGGCCAGCACCCAAGGCTAGCCGGCTAGCCACTTGCAGGATGTAGCTGGAAACAGGCCTAGCTCTCTCTGCGGCCCAGACCAGGCTGGGTGTCCACCTGAAAGCCCAGCCCCTTCCTGCACTGCCAGGTGCCTGTGGTTGGAGGGGAATGCACTCCAAGACTGCTGGCCTGTTCCACCTCCGGGTCACAGCCACTGGACGCCAGTGCTCTGCTCACTGGGCCCGGCCTGGTCTGCAGCACAAGGTCTCTGCACTTTTTAAGAAAGAGAAAGCACTCACAGGTCACATTCTGTCACAGGGTCAGGATTCAGAGGATATTTTGTGCTGTGTGTGTGGATCATTTTCTCTCTTTGCATCTGGTATTGCTTTTTGAAAGAGCAGGCAGCAGAGGTACTGTGTGATGGTGAGAACACAGCTATCTGAGCTGTTGCTCTTACCAGGTGCCACTTGGACTTTTCCACCACCAAGGGCTGTAGCACAAGGCTAAGTAACTTCATTACCTGGTTTTATCATAAATCAGTCTCAATCGTCCTGCTATGATGTTTTGTTTAACCTCCCTCCTGCCTTGGTTTCTACTTTCTCTTTCCCTTCCCTACTCCCTCCCTTCCGTTAGATGCATCGATATAGGATAATTACGACTTATAGACCAAAGAATTTTCAGTTCAGTTTTTCTTTCTCTTCATCTCTCTTTCATCTAGTTCTGTTTTTAGTAAGACCTGTGGCTGGCAGGTTGTTAGGAAGAGTGTGGTAATAGGTGGTGTTTTACCTCTATAGCCCTTTACTTGGTTACACCAGCTTCTCCTACTCCCAGAGTTGTTTGTTAGGGCTCAGTTAGCTTTGTGATTTGGTCATAAATCAGGCACAGCACCCCATACCTTCCACCAAATAACACTTACACTCTTCTGCCCTCTTGATTGACTTTCTTGGTCACACTCTTTCAAATCCTTCCACCTTTTCTGCTGCTGTTGAATGACGCAAGTATTATTGCTACAGCATAGTTTTAATGTATTGATTTTTTTTTCTATTTTTCTCTGGTTTTACTTTTTTGTTTCATTTCTCCCTTTCTTAGAATATATCTGTGAGGAATTTGTACAACTTGAAATGAAAAGAATTAATTATTGCTTCAGTTTCTATAGCAGCTTTCATGAGCATGTCAGGTTAACTCTCATCAAAAATTCTGTATGATGAATCAAACACAACCTGTTGATGAAGATGGGAATTGATTTCAACCTTTTTATTGCTTCTCTCATCCTCAGTTATACAGCTCTCTCTCACATAACCTTTCTGTCATTCCTGCAAATAATCTCGCAAGTCTTTTCTCCCACACCTCCACCCACACATGCAAACACTGCTCACAAGGCCCGATTTCTCCGCTTTATTTCATTTCCTGTTGCCTGTTTTTCCTTCTTCCCTTTGTTCTATACTCCTTTTTTCTTCGGTTTTCCTTCCTTCTGCCTCCACATCTCAACTTACTTGTCAGCAATAGCATTTCCATTACCTTCCTGAGCTTTTGACAAAATTGTGAAATTTTTAAACCAAGTTTTAAATTATATTATAAATACAGGATTATGTTTTTGTAGGTGCTGATATAACCAGCAATTGTCTTTTCCTTGTGACCTATTGTTCAGGACTGAGGTTGAATAGATTCATAGACACCAAACATTACCAAAGCCAAGAGCACATAACCAGGGGACACGCATTAAATAGTGAGAACCCCATAGCAGCAACAGAATTTTCTAACCTGACTGACCTCCAACAGGAAACAGGAAAAAAAAAAAAGAACAAGATGCCTCCAGATACCATTCAGTTTCCACAAGCTGATCTCAGGTGCTGAAGTGAGAGAAGCCCCAGGTGAAAGTCTCGAAGTGAAATGGTTACAGTGTTTGATGAGATGTACGAAGCACAAACTAAACAAATGCAGAAGGTGTTCAGAGAGCTCAAGATGGAAGTAAATAAACAGAGAAAGGGTTTGATTCAGAAGGGGTCTGACAAGTTTGCAGGAGACATGGGATGTTTATTGAATTAAAGAAGGCAACGCAGGACCTGAAGGTGCAGGTTACTAAAGAATAGAAATTACCAGCAGGCATCAAGCAGAGACCTGTATGTGAAATATTAAATTGAAATGTGGACAACAGGTCCAGTGCACAGGAGGAGGGATTGTCAGGACCTGAAGAAAGGCTGTGGTAGCGGGTCATGCACACAGTGATCCCCAAGAACAGCCAGGGGCCTCCAAACCCAGATATACATTTGCTAGATAAAAAACTGAACAACAAAAACACACAAAGAAATACAGGTCACAGGAATAGAAGAAGACATTACTAGGAGTACAAAATTTATTATCTGAAATCATAGCAGAAAATTTTCCAAATCTGGGAATAAAGTGAGGATCCAGATATGAGGCGTTCAGAACACTAAGTAGTTATGACCAGAAATGAAACTCCATCCCACATCATTGTCAAAACCTCTAAAACCCAACATACATAGAAAATGGTAAAGGCAGTTAGTAAGAAAGATCAAGTAACTTACACCAGAGCAGCAGGTTTCTCAATGCAAACCTTAAAACCCAAAAGAGCAGGGAGTATTGTTTCTCAAACCCTATAATAAAAGAATTGTCAATCCAAATTGCAATATCCTGCAAAATTATCCTTCAAGTTTGATGGAAAAATAAAAACTTTTCAAAACAAAGAGAATCTAAATAAATTCATAACCACCAAAACAGAAGTGTAGAAATTACTCCAGAGAGTCCTAGACAGAAACAATGTGGCCAAAAATAGAAATAAAATAATATATTTAATGAGGAGAATAATTAAATGAAAGAGAAAATAAAAGAATCAGCACTGGAGAAATAATACAATGACATAATGCAGTGAATACCTATCAACATAAATGATCTTAACTTCCCAATCAAAAGATACAAAATGACAGTTTAGATTAAAAATGAAAAAAACAAAACAACTGTTTTTTCCTGCAAAAGACAAACCTCGTCCATAAAAATAAAAAACATAGACTGTATGACAACCCATGCATTCAGAATCTGAAAGACAGTACAAGTTGCTGTCCTAATTTAAAAGTCTCAAATTCTACTGCCTGGGACAGCAGGACACTAATCCTAACTTGAGAGAGGGGAGACTTCGGAATCAAAACTGATCAGAAGAGGAAAAGCAACTCACTACATACTGGTAAAAGGAACAATTCAACAGAAAGAAGTAGAAACTGTACTTACATATTTCCCAAATATTTCCATACCCTATTTCATAAAGCAAAAACTATTCGACACAAAAGGACAAATAAACACCAAAACAATCATAGAGGAGGGACTTCAATAGCTAACAATCAAAAATAGGTTGGTCAATTAGACAAAAAGACATCAACAAAGAAATGTGAGTTGGAATACACTACTGAATAAATGGATTTAACATATCTGCAGAACTTTTCATCTGACAGTAACAAAATACAGATTTTTCTCAGCACCATATAAAACTTTCTCTAAACCAGATTGTTTGTTTGGCTGTAAAGGGTGCTTTAGCAAATACAAATAAATTAACATGATCTCCTACTTCCTATTGTGTAACAGTGGAATGAAACTAGAAAAGTAACAGAAAAATAAACCACAAAAAACAATGCAAACACATGTAGATTAAATTATATATGCTTGAATAATCAATAGGTCATAGAGGAAATCAGGAAAGAACCTAAAAATGTTCATAGGCCAAATGACAGTACCACAGAATATATCAAAATCTACAGAACACAATGAAAATGATTCTAATAGGCAAGTGCATAGTTGTGAATGGCTAAGTTAGAAAAATAGAATCATCCCAAAGAAATAATCTAAAACTTGTCAAAGGAAAGAAATTATAAAGATGAAAGTTAAAATTCATGAAATTAAGAATAAAAACCCCAATATAAAGGATCCATGATTCAGAGTTGATTCTGAAGAGATAAATAAGAGATTAATATAGTTTCAGACAAACTTAACAAAAGAAGAAAAGACTCATATCAAAGCAATGGTATGAAAAAGGCAAAATCAAAATAGACCATCAACACGCAGATGATTACAAGAGGCTATTTTAAAAACTTGTATTCCATAAATTAAAGAGTCTATAGGAAATGAATAAATTTCTTGACACATGTGACTTACTAAAATTGAACAAAGAGGATATAAAAGCATCAAATAAACCAATAGCAGGCAATAAAATTGAGGCAGTAGTAAAAATCCTACCAACTAAGAAAAGAACAGAACTCAGTGGATTCATTGCTAATTTTTTTCCTAACTTCAGAGAAACATTAATGCTAGCATTCTTCAAATACTTCCATGAAACAAAAGAGGAAGAAACATGGTCAAACTATTTCTTGATGCCAGAATTATGATGCCTAAACTGAATGATAGCTCAGCAAAAAATAGAAGCTTATAGGTCAATTTCTTTAAAGAATGTAGAAATTTAGCAAGATACTTACAAACAGAACACAATCAATCATTTAAAAAATCATACATAATAACCCATTATACTACATCCCAGGGATGAAAGTATAGTACAACCTGAAAAATCAATAAATGTAACATACCACATCAAGAGAAATAAAGATAAAAATTACATGGCCATCTTGGTGGATTGCAGATAAGTTCTTGGACAGAAGCCAACATTCACTTATGATAAAAACTTAAACAATCAAGATATAGAGGGGTCTTACTTTCATCCTAAAAAAGTTATTAGTGATATATTTAGTGCCAACATCATACCAAGTGGGGAAAAATGGAAAATCTTCCCTCTAAAATCAGGAAAAAGACAAGGACATGTGCTCTCAATACTCTTGTTCAACAGTACTTGGAATGCAAACCACAGAAATGAGTAAAAAGAAAAAAATAAAAGGGACATCAACAGAAAAGTAGTCAAACTGTCTTCCTTTGTACATGACAGGATCCAAAATATTAAAGACTCAAAACATTGTACCCAGAAACTCTTAATGTGTTAATTAGAAAAAAATCAGTAAAATGGCAAGATACAAAATCAACACACAAAGTCTATAACATTCCTCTGCATGGTGGTGGTGAAACTGTGGCCACCTCCAGCAGCAGCAGGCTGTTTGTATCCTGGAAAGCTCTAAAAGTTTCGCCATCACCCCTCTATTCCAACAGTGAACCCGCTGACCTTGGAAAAAATGAGGAAAATGATCACATTCATTTTATGTTCAAAAAAGTTAAACACCTGAGAATTAACCTAACCAAGGAAGTGAAAAACTTCTAAAATAAAAAGGACCGTGCTCCGGAAAATGAGGCTGGAGAGGCCAATAAACCATAGGGAGACATTCCCTGTCCTTGTTATAAATAGCACCACTATTGTCCAAATTGCCATTTTATTAAAAATAATACATAGTTTTAATACAATCTCAATCAAAATACCAATAGATTTCTTCACATAAGTAGAAAAAGAATACTGAAATTTAAATAGGAACAGAAATGACCAAAAACAATGAAAGCACATTTAAACAAAAAGAGCAAAGGTGGAGGCATTACAATCCTAGAACTGAAGTTATACTGCAAAGCTACAAAAATAAAAACAGCATGGTCCTGCCATAAAAGTAGATGTGCAAACCAAGGGAACAGAATAGAATAGTTAGAAACAATCCTTTCTAGTCCCAGGTATCTGCACTTTGATAAACTGGTGAAAATAATACACTGAAAAAAAGCAACAAAAATAAAGCATCCTTTAAAATAGTAATGATAAAAATTGTTACACATGTATACAAGAATGAATTTTTACTGAAAGCAAATCAAATTTGACCAAAGTCTTAAATATTAAAAGACACATGGAATAACATTTTCACTAAAGTCAAATGAAATTTGATCAGTCTTAGATATCAAAACAAACTGAATATCTTGGAAGATAATCCTTTAAAATAGGCAAGCACTTTCTTAACAGAACACTAAAGAAATAATATTATGAATCATCAAATGGAATTATATCAAAATAAAAAGTAAATAAACAATGCAAAGGAAACAACTGAAGAAATAACCTACTTAATAGGACAGATTTTGTCAACCACTCTTCTCAGCTAGGCATGAAATGTAGTATACATAAATAACCCCAAATAACTGCATCAAAAAGAAAAAGATACAATCAAAAATGGGCCAATAAAAGTAATAGACATCTCTCACTGAAGAATTAATCACTAAAACATGAGAAAAACTGTGTAGTGTCTTTGGCCATTAGGAAAATGTAAATTAAAACATCTCTGAGACTTCATCTCATTCCTGAAAGGGAAAAATTGCTGGTGAAGTTAGGAGGAATAGAGGACATTTTCTACATTGGTGGTGGGAATTTAACTGAGTACAAATAATATGAAAATCAGTATATGGCAACTCAAAAAATTAAAAACAGTAACTCTATTTGTCCCCTTATATCTCTTTGGATAGCTTTCCAAAAGTTAGTCATCATGTTATAGGGTCACATGCATATCCATGTTTATAGAAGGAAAATTCTCAATAGCTAGATTGTGGAAGCAGCCTGCACTCCCAACAATAGACAAAGGGATTAAGAAAGCAGGGAGCATGAATAAGCCATAAAGGAGGATGAATTTGAGTCATTTGTTAAAAAAAAAAATAGGGGCTGGGAGTTTAGCTCAGTGGCATAAGTGCTTGCTCGGCAAACACGAGGTCATGAATTCGATCCCTGGCACCAAAAAAAAAAAAAAAAACTAAAAACAAAAACAAAACTGCATCTTGATACCATAACGTTAAGTGAAATAAATGAGATACAGGAATTTAAATATCCCATGATTAATCATACCTGAAAAATTCAAAATATAAATACTTTTTAGAGTAAGGTAGGAAGATAGGACAGGAAGCAGGAACGTAAATTCTGGGTGCAGAGCACAGGGAGCTCCAGGAGACAGAAGGAGAGGAAAGCAGGTGATTTAGGCATGTGCCAAGTCTCCAAAACAAAGGTTGCCATGACTCTCACACTCTTAAGATCCCCTGGGTGAAGGATCAGGAGAGGATGAGAATATAAAGAAGAGCCAAGCTGGAGTCAGGTAGAGCCTTTACTCTCTGGATGGGAAGAAAGGAAATGCCCCTCCCACAGGGGCATTATTTATACATTTAGCAGCTTAATGTCACGTGACACCCTGTTGTCCTGGCAACCCACTGTTCAGATTGTCTTGGGCTAGGTGTTCTCTGGGCTGAAGCAGCTTCTTCAGGCTTGCGCTGCGCACTCTTTGTTCTTGGGACAGCCACTCCCCAGCCCCAGCCTTGCACTTGGCAATTTTCAGCTTCAGCGGCTCCCAACAAAGGGTAATTATTATGTATTGTAAGTTTTATTGGTCTCTTGGCTCACAAACTAAAATCTCACCATGATTCTGGTCACAAATGCAATTGCTTGCAAATCAAACCAAAGTCAACAGTTAGGTTCAATGCAAACCTCATGGGGGAGACTGGGTTTGATTCTGGCCTCAATCATGAATAAAGTCTCACGAGTTTTGATTCTCGTTCCTCTTCTGCTTGCTTATTCCCCACAAAAGTAGTGGCAGTCCTCATCCCAGAATGCTTCCTACGGGAAAGGAGAGCTATCCACCCATAAGAGAGACTGAATTGGCTAAATAAATGAATATGTTTTTCATTATTTTTCTATTGTAGATTTCTGTCTCAGCTTCTGATGTAGGTGAGCAGGTCCAATGAGAAAACACTCTTTTTCTCTGTGTAATGGTAGCATGGTTCATCATCAAGGTTCAGGGTTTTCATGTCATCGTCCTGTAGTCATCAAATGAAGCTGCTTCCTGTCAGCCACAGATGGCCTGCTACCCTTGCCTGTTCTTCTGCAGATGAAAAGTAAAGGAGCACCTGAGACATCATTTTCTAACCTCGACTTTATTATTATTTCCTAGATCTTAGCTTGCCCATATGTTTGTGAGTCTCTTAGATGGAAGCAACACACATGTCAGAGTCCTTAGGCTGAACTCAGCTTTTACTATGTAAAATTCTTCCTCACTTTTATTTAAATAAAACATTAGTTTGCAGTAATGAGACAGCCAGTAGCCTACTTTAATTAACTACTTGAGAGAAGTAATAAATTAGTAATTTAGTCGACTCACTTTCACAGGCTAAATTTAAATCAATGAATGATTTTTTTCTTGCATTAAAAAAGAAATTAAGGAAATTCGGTGGGTTTTAAAATTTGAAATCATTATTCATAATGAAAACTATTTTTAAAAATACTATATCCATATACTTAAGTGTAAACATTTTTTAAATAAAAAGCTTCACATATTCACCAGTAGATCATTAAGCAGAATATTAAATTAAACACCAATTTAAGGTGAGGAAATTACAGTGCTGAGATAATAGCACTCACTTTACAAAACAGTAAGACAGCAATGGGAATGAATCCCATCAGCTTGATGTGACAGAAGTTCTGCCTGCACACGTATTTAAAATGTGCTTTGCATTTTCTAAATTTCAGTTATGCATCCCATCAACAGAACAGGAAAGTAGAGTATAGGATTATTCTGAGGGTTTTTGCTTTGTGCTTTGTTTTGTATTGTATTTCTGGTCAGTTTACTTGAAAACATATACAAATATTAAAATAGAAAGGAAATCTTGAAGATGGGGACATTTTAACTTCATGCAACATTTAATGGTATCTCTTGCTGATATTAATTATGTTGCACCAATATACTTTCAGAAAGTGATATATGTAGAATGTAGAAACTGAGTGTTGCTAATATCTAGGAGATATATATATATATATATATATATATATATAATATATATATTATATATGTAGTAGTTTTTTCTTTATTTCCCATCTGATTCAAATTTACTCTTTAAGATTTCTCTGTGGAAACTAAAGTAACTTTGTTCTCTTAAATCTGAATTCATATATGCATGTATAAAAAGACATAAATACTAGTTGGTCTGTAAAAAGAATTCTAAGGATATGTTATTAGAGGTTATTTTTTTGTGGGAGAATACAACATACTGGTAAAGAAATATTTACAAAAATATAAAAGGGAAAATAGTTTTTTATATTTATAAAAATCTTATCTAATTGTTGACTTATATTTCTATGTGTACCTAATAGATTATGTCTATATCTATTCCATGCTGATTCAACAGAATGCATTTGGCTTTACTTCAGGTTCCTTCAAGATTTTTCATTCATAGTCCTCCTAATCATGGTATTAATATACTGTATTAATCTTAGATTATATAATATCCAAGAGTTTACTTGGAAAATTATACTAAATTGCTATTAATATACATAGATCAATCAATATCTAATGATAAATATATTTGTGGAGCAAAATTAGAATGCAGTTGATTAAAACAACTTATTAAACAGTGTAAAGTTAATATAGTGTGTGATAAATAAATATTTTGCCACAGTCCTTTCAATTTAAACTGCTGATTGACCATTTAAAATGTTACAGAGTCTGCAGATAAACAAGTAAATAAACTGTTAGCTAGCAATATTTCAGATAGACTGAAAATATTCATTCCCCAGGGAAGTTATTTTCAGTTTGTTAGAAGGATTCTGGTGCCTCAGACATGTAGCTGATAATCTGAGTATCATTGGCAATTTATACAAAAATGTTTGGAGAAATGTAATGTGCGGGAAAAATTTTAAAACTCTTAACACATTTGAATTTTTCTTTCCTTGGTTTTTCATAATTTGCTTTAAAAATATAGGAAGCTGTCTTATCTTTTCAAAAATATCCAGTCTATCTTTACTTGTTTCTAATAAGCAAAATATTCTTTTTTCATTCTATCATCCTTTAATTTAGATAATTGTGTTAGTATTTTCCATATCTATGGTATCATTTTACCAAAGAATTTCTAATAAATTATTATTTATCCAAATGTATGGTATATTCATGACCCATATCTGCAAAGAAAGAGAAGTGTTTGAAGAATCCAGAAAATCTTTGCATATAGTATTGAGTCTCCACTGGAATTATTTTTAAAATCATACTTAATGATTTTAAAACCCTCCATTCCTTATTTCCAGAATTTTTAAAACCATCTCATTGACTTATTGAAGAGCATTTTGTATATAATACATTGTTTTGTTCAATTAATTTTCCTTTTATTCATTGTGTAGGAAATACTAGTTTTTTTGCCTAATTCTACAAAATATTAACTGTACTCATAAAGTAAGTAATATTAAAAATAATACCACTAGTTATGTTATACACATTTTCTAATTGTCTACTCCCCTACCTGGTGGGATCTGTTAAACACTAATTAGATATTCTGAAATAAATAAGACCTTGCTCTTTTCTTGAAGAAGTATATATATTAAGAAATTTAAAAGTGCATGTTCTGTGTCAAAGCTTATTGTGAAATAGGCTTTGTGAAAAACACAGATTTCAAAGCTTCTTGAAAATAAAAGCCAGAGATATTCCTTAGACAACAAATTTATTCATACTCATTCTCTCTGTGTCTTTCTCAAATAATGTTATACTTCTACTGATGTTAGATGTGGTCCAAGAAAAAGAACAATCGAATGTGAAAAACTTCCTAATACTGATGCTTGTTGATTATTGTATATCTTAGTTACTTTTCTCATTTCTGAGACAAATGCCCAACACCCAAAGTTAAAAGAGGAAAACTTTACTGCAGCTCACAGATCATAGAGGTTTCAGTCCATAGTGAGTTGACGCCAAGGCAGGGTAGCATGGCAGAGGGGCATCACAGAGGAAAAACAGTCTGAAGCAAGCAGAAGGCAGCAAAGCAACATAGTAGAAGCAGCACATGACCACAGCAGCCCTATTTCTATCCCTTGTAGTTTTTTCCAGGCTACCTACCCTTAGGGTTGGCAACTCTCACACTCAGGGATGGCTTTACTAGTACCCATTCCCAGGACTATGCCAAACCAATCAGCAGACTAATTTAGTAAACACACACCCTCAATTCCAGCATCAGGCATTTAATCCTAGCATCACACACTCTAGATTCAGCCACCTCTACAAAGCCCTACCTATGACCACATGAGGCTCTGGGGGAACATCTAGACATAAGCCATAACACTGCAGCCATTGCTTGGACACAGATGCAAGCATAGAATTAAAAGCAGTAGTTTAGAAAGGTTTTCTTTGTCATCTTTGCCAGTACCTTACCAATGGCTGGTGCCTTCATTTGCCAGTAACTTACCAATGGCTTGTGCCTTCAGTCAACTCCACAGAAGATTCAGAGGACAATAAAACTGCCACATACGATGCATTACCACTGGCCCTGCTAAACGAGATACCTTAATCATGAATTTCTCTATTTTTATTACATAAATTGGTGACTTATATGTGTCTTTTTTCCTAAAACCATTGTCCAAGGGAATCAGGCTTAAAGCATAAATGACAAATGAAAAGTAAATTGTAGAAAAATATTGCATATAATACCCACAAATAGCTTGCTTTGAAATTATAAATGAAACAAAAAAAATTTCTGATATATAACTTATGAGCTAGCTCTTCTCTGGTGGACCCTAAAACTTCACTAGCTTTCAGTACCAGACTTACACTGCTCACACAGTTTGTTTGTGAGTGGCTGTTGGGTCAGCAAACACCTTTTGTTTCATGAATCTTTTCTTCCCAGGACCAAGGGTGGCCTGATACATCCTCTGGGAAACATAATTTTTACTGGACAGAAGGAGAAAGACTGAAAACCAACCAGGACTTAGCTCTTAGAGTCTTCCCTGGGGCATGACCTCCTTCAGCTCTGCTACACACAAGACGAAAGAGGGCAGAAGGGTGCCAGCATGGGGCATCATGGCAGGTCATGGGTCACAGGTGAGGGCAGTCATCTTCTAAAAGAGCAAACCAGGGTTGGTAGTACCACAACCTAAGAGAGGTAGAATCAGTAAGTTTCAATAAAGAGAATTTATGTGGGAACTGAGGTTTGATCTGACCAAGCAGATGCCAGGCATTGTAAGGGACGAATGGAATGTCAGGTATCATTTCTGGAAGAAGAAAAAAGTATAAACAACTAGTGATGGGAAATAGAGATTTTACCTGAAGAATAAGCAGGCAGGGTTCATACTATGTAATTAGTATATAGAAGGTTCAAAATAAAACACTAATTAGAACTCTCATTCCTCTGCTTACCACTGTGTACACTTTTTTAAAAAATATAGTTGATTTCTGTTTATTTTCTAACAAAATGTAAGCTACCTTCACCAAATCCCAGGTGCGGAGCATGGCAGGTGGTCGGACACCAGGCTCCATCACTGTGACTCTGCTCTGTGTAAGGAGACGCTGCCTTCTCTGCCCTGTCTTCACACACGCTTCACACAGAATGAAAACAGTAATGGAACTCATTGAATTTGTAGTGGGGAGAAAAGGTTCACAAAGGCTCAGGATCCTCTTTTTTAAAATTAAATTTTCAAGTAGAGAGAGATCCTTTTGCCACCATCACCAATATGCAATTAATGTCTCGCACCTGAGAGTGAATTTTCTATTTGTCTCAGTGGATGAGTCGCCCTGTCTAAACTAGAGAATGTTAGCAAACCCTTCCACTTGGAACCAGCAGCCATAGCCTCCAATCAGCTAACCAGGGCTGAGGCTGATGTTGTTAACTTCAGCTGTCTGTCTTTTCTTAGATAACCTCTGACAACCTGACTGCAGCCTCCAGGAAAAGCAGGGATTTGGAGTCTCAAAATGATACATTTTTAATACTGTGTTTTGTAAGTATCATGCTCCAGTGTGCTCTGATCTGGAGAAGCCTGAGGTGCAATAATAAAAAAATAAAATGCTGAGAAAAATCACTGATCTCATAAAATCATTCCTTATTGGGAGAAGATTCATGTTAACATATTAAGAGATGATTTAGGTTAATGATCATTGCTAAGGGCATGCAAGTCCTAAAGATCAGAGAGACCTGGAGATGAGGTCTTTCTTGGAATGGGCAGTCAGGAGGTCCATCCCAGAGTGGATGCAACAGCGTCCAGAAAAGGGCTCCCCACAGGAAGCCACCGAGGAAATGGGGTGAGGCCATCCTCAGAGGCCAAGGAGTCATCCTCTGAGGCTCTTCGCACTCAGGGAAGCACTGGGCTTCATTAACTTCTGGTTCTGAGGGCCCTGGCGGACTGTGGAGGTCTAACAAACCAGCGGGGTATCAGACAGCCACGGGCTAGCCACGGGCCAGCTGCCAATTAGAAAACAAGTAAAAACCTAAACAAACAAAAAAACAACTCTAATAAAAATTTTCAAAAGGTTACACTGTGGCTATTTTCTATTGAGAGTGAATATATGGTGGAAGCCAGGGGTCATGGTTCCTAATCTTCAAAGAGGAATCTGGGTTATGTTGGAAAGTTAATACCTCCTAGGAGCAAACTGACTTAATTTCCCTTTATGTGAAAGTCAGTCCAAACTTCTCTGCCCTACTGCATCCACATTATTTTCTTTTTCATTTCTTTGCTCCTTATAGCTCTTCTTATTATGCTGTCTAATTGTACAATAAAATTCTTTCTCCTCCCTCGTGTCCTTGGGATGAATAAGTTACAGTGTTTCATGTAGAATCTGGAAGACCTCCAAGTATATGTGCTGCCTGCCGGAGAGTAACTGGCCAAAGATGTCGGAGGAAAAACCATCTGTGTCACAATTCTATTACTGGTAAAATGGACACCACAAATCAACATAGTAATGTTAAACAAGGAAATAATTTCTTACCATAGCACAAATTATAAAGAAATCACTTGATACACAATAACCTATTCATGCTTATGATTCCATGTAGATTTATACATAAAATTAAATCACTCATTTAAACTCATTAGGCAACAGAAAAATTTTAATGTCTTATAATTTATTTTGGTACAAATGTCTATTCTTCAACTGTAATATAAGAAAAACATGAACTATGATCAGTAGAGTATGCTAGAATACAACAACATTCACACATCTTACCAAGGAGTAAATTTAACCACATTTTCTTACCTCTGTGTTTTCCATATTTACTTTTTAGGACCTATCTTGTCTAATTGTAAAATTATTTTCATAATTCATACATTTAAATGCACCTTAGGCCACACAGTATCCTCCCTGAAGTGATTTTTATAATCTTTGTCTTTAATTTCTCTCTTCTCCTTTCTCAGCTTGATACCACTTTCACCACCCCATTGTTCTAAGCTGCCTGCACGCTGCTAAGCGTAACAATTAACAATTTATGCCCTAATTTTACTTTTCCTTGTTTGCTATTTTTTGCATATGTGTGTTTGTCTCTTCCAAACAACCTGTTTTACTTTGGTTCTAATTCACCAAAGTGTCCAGATCTTTTCTCAGATCTCTGACCCGCTTTCTCCCTCTTATTGGCTGTATTCTTTTAATCACCTGGCAGTTTGGCCCCCAGAATGGCCCAGGGCTCCTTAGAACTTGCCATTTTATGTTACCTATGATCTTTTTGACCCACTTGTTATGTGGCCAAAATAACTAGTGGGTCTTTAAAAAGGAATGTGTCAGTTCACATAACTTCTCTATCCAAATTGCACCAATGGCTTTACATCTCACCTGAATAAAAGCCCATTTCCTCATGAAGGGAAAATCTGAATTGAAATACCCAGTCTGCCTCCAGGAAGGAACCATGTATTCAACCAGTTAGAGTAGTTCACCAACAGGAAACTGCAGAACAAGGCTAAACATTCGCGTGTAGATTACGTAATTGATTCAGAGTGGACGAGTAGAAGGCGGACAATATTATTGATTCTTGGAGGAGATTAGGCAGAAAGTGGTCCTATAAGTAACACTGGTGGGGAAGGCTAGAGTGTCCATGAGGGGCAGCATCCATAGCAATGTCAGTAGACTGTCATGTTCAAGATACAAGACATATGTGCTAAACGTTGTTACTGAATTGCATAAAACACTGGGTATCAGTCACCAAAATTCAGGATCCCTCACCTCGAGTCCTCAGCCATTTCTTAACCTTGAGGTCAACAAGCAAAGAGCAAACCTTTTGTCCTTGAGGAAGGACTCTAAAATGCCTCTTGAAAACACCTGAGAAGTGTTTCTAATTTTCGAAATGGAGGGATGGCAATTTGATAGAATATTTGCAGACAAAGTAAAACTGAATGTCCTGATGTTTTTTTCAGAGCTGTTGGACACAGAGTATGAGAAAATACTGATACTGAAGACCCTACCTAGAGACACACAAAGATCACTCAAAATTGACTTATCCTTCAAAAGTTTTTCACTACTAACTTTGTGGATATAAGGAACACACTGTGGTCACGTTTCTGGTCCTGACTGCATAGTCAGGATACTCACGGGATTCTGTGGCACGTAGGTAAAAAGCCACACCGGCAGAAGATCAGGAAGAAGGAGATTTTGAAAGTACTGTAACCCTTTTCCTCCATCCACCAAGAGTCAAGGTAAACCTGCAACAGGACTGTAGACCAGCTGGGATTACAGAGCTGAAAGACACCTGGGAGGAGGCACGGGGCCTTGTCCTCCTGCTCTCTACACTCCAGCCTCACGACCACAGGTATGTGTGTGAGGGTCAGACCGCTGGACTCAGAGATTTCTGCAGAGGCAGCTAGATCGTGGAGTGCTCTGCTCCTCAGGGGTTAATCCACTGACACACCTGAGGGTGCCTTTTGAGGTGGGGCACAGCTGGAGGATTTGGATCACTGGGGGTGCATCTTTGACAGGTGTTTTATCTCTTGCTTGTGCTCTTACCCCTGGGCTCTCTGGAGTGAGTGGTTTTGCTCCACCATTCTATTTTGCAGTGATGTTTCTGCCTTGAAACCAGGCAAAACTTGGACTGAAACTTCTGAAACTGCAAGCCACATTAACCCTATCCTACTTTAGGCTGGTGCTATCAAACATTTGTCCCAGCAATGGGAAAGTCAACCAATTCACCCTTCCAACAAACTAACTGGATGCTGTACCGTGACAGCTCTTGACACCTGAAAGCATAACCAGATGTAATTCCAATTGCAGTTGGAGTGTTGTTCCCCTCTCCATGGCAGAACAAACTGTCACAACTGCCTCAGAACCTTGGCATGTGACTGTGGGTTGGGTGAGCATTTGCTAACAGTCCCTCTCAGGAAAGACGATCAAAATAGTTCCCCTATCCATAGGGGACAGAGCAGTTCATACTCACTGGCTTACCCCAGGGCTATGCTAATTGTGCACTCTATTACCATGTGCTCTAGAAGGACCTTGATTGACTTGACATTTTGCAAAAATTTGCAGACATCGCACTGATCCACTCTACTGTATTGATGACATTGTGCTTATTGAAACTGATGTGCAGAAACAAAGAGAAAAGTCACCAGCACTCTCGGACGTCCTTGTAAGGGAAATGAGTTGCGAAGTCTGAGACATCAATTTGAGAAAGAACCAGGACTTTTTTTAAACCATCAACTTGCTTTGAAATTGATCGAGCTATGTTAGGGCAGAATGATTGTTTTGAAGTAAGAGCAGAGGGGTTGACGGAGACTGAAATTTAAGGCATCATTACCTCTTTTCATAAGACACTGCCTACTATTTAATAAATACAATTTTACCTACTTGTTTCATGGCATAAAAGCATTGCATTTTTTGCCAGGTGTCTGTTACAGTCCCATCCAAAATATTCCTCAAAGGTCTCACGCATTCAGCTGGAATGTTTGGAGGGCGTCTGGATCCGGACGGCTTTGCTTTCATCACTGGATTAAATGTGAGGTTTGTCGGCATGATTGAGAAGTAGTGGAAGCAGGGGCCAGGGCCTTGTGGGAAGAGGGATCATGGGATAGTGACCTTTGGGCATCTCTGATCCATGGTGCCCTCCTTGCTCTCTGCTTCCCACTGAGTGGAGAGCGACCGTCCTCTGCCACCCCTTCTGTACACTGAACCCTCTGAAACTGTGAGATACAATAGACCATTCCTTCCATAGTGTCCCCCTCAGGTACCTGGTCACAGCAACAAAAAGGGGATCAATGCAGTGACCACAGAAGGGGTCTCTGTAGTAGTGTGGGGCATCTATTACCTCCTCTGTCATTCAGGGCAGGCTGCTTGAAGGATTCTGTGTATACAGATGCTGATTGGGTTGATGATAAGTTCCTTGAGTGGCAGGGAACTATTAAAAAGTCTTACCAGGGATTTAGTTCAGAGGATAAGTGTCCGCTTTGCAAGTGCAAGGTTGTGAGTTCAATCCCCAGTACCAAAACAAAATAAAACAAACAAACAACAACAACAACAAAAAAACCAGTCTCTCCTGGCAGGCTTCATGGTGCAAATAGAAAGAGTACCCAGTCATGGGACATAAGCAACCAAAGGACAGGAATTAACCATCACAACCAGGCTATTTTTAAATTCGTCAGGCCATAAATTCAAGTCACAGGAGTGCCTTATTCAGCATTGCCAGTGCATACTGAGGGCGTATAAGGAAATCACACATGAAGATGATTCTCGTTTCCTGCCACCTACTTCTCTTGCATTTTTTACTCAGCCCAAGCATATGAACTGATGGAGAATTTTCTCACAGCAGGCTAGTAGAAAAAAACAAATCACATCTAGTTCATGGAAGACTTAGCTCCGCATGACGTTTTGAGTTGACAATAGCCTGGTGGTTCTCTAGGGTAATGCAAAGTAGTGTTGGTAAATGGGCAGAGATTTGAGCAGTACATGTAGTTATGTCCTTCATACTGAGGAATTGTGGTCTGAAGTTAAATTTATACTTGGAAATTGGCCAACAGTTTGAATGTCTCTAGACTGCCGAAGGAAACAATATTAGGAAATATTAATTTCCCTAAGCGCTCTCAGTATGCCAGAGAAGAGCTTGTTGCATTTATTTCCTATTGCAACTGTATCAGACTATACCAATTTAGTTAGTGGCTTAAAACAAGACAACAAAACCATATAAATTTACCCTTTTGGAGGCCAAAAGTCTAAAATGGATCTCACTGATTTAAAATCAAGATGCTACCAAGGCTGGTTTCCCCTGAGTGATGTGATAGTCACTTTACTCACTCCTGTGATACAATCATAGACATCTACACTTAAAGGAGGATCAGTTTTTCAAGGCTTGTGGTTTCAGAGGGTTCAGTCCATGGACACTGGCCAGGGCCAAGACAGAAAGTGATGGTAGAAGAGCATGGTAAAGCCAAGGCGTTACATCACATCAGCCTGGAAGCAGAAAGCACGCAGAGAGGAGAACAAGAAGGAAAATACACTAACTCTCAGTGACCTCACCCTTTTGACCAGGCCCCACCTCCTCACTATGCCTAGCTATGAACTCTTCCATGGATGAATCTACTCATCAGCATGGAGCTGCATCAGCACCCACTTCTGAACACATGAGACTTCTGGTCAACACTCTAGATCTAAACCATTACAGAGGCCACTTCTTTAAATCTCCAGGTTCCAGAGAATGCCAGTATTCTTTGTTTTGTAACTGTCTATTTTGCAAAATGGCCAGAGAAGTCTCTGTCTTATCATATAACTCTGTTACTCTCTTCTTTCATTGATACAAAAATGATTGTGATTATATTTGTCTTATTGAAATATTTCACAATGATTTCTGCATCTTGAGGTCAGTGTATTACTTTCATATGTTGATCTGGAACATTAATTTCCCTTTTCCCTGTGTTCTGAAATATTTACAGGAAGCAGTGTTCACAACACAGACCTTCCCATGGGTAGAGGTGGTGGGGTGCTGGTGGTCTCATTCCCCCGAGTCATTTGAGTACAGCCCCCTGGGGTTTTCAGGAGATTCTCAGCAGGCTTCAGCCCCGTTAGACTACAGCAGCATTTTATTGTCATTTCTGTCTCCACATTCCAACTTTCTTTACTCTTTCTACATAATTTTTAAAAGTCTCTATAATGAGTTATTCCATCATTGTAATGTAATACAGAGATTAAGATATTAGGCTTGGGAATCAGAGATACCAGTTTGCATCTTGACTACTTAAAAATTGATGAACTATGATAATGTATTTAAATGCTCTGGTTATTAATTATGTGTAAAACAAAGCAAATAAACCTAAGTATTATTTAAAGCTAAAGATATAAATGTGTGGAAAGTGATAGGACTTGGCATAAAAGCACTAATTTATCCTTAAATGATAGCTATGTTTTTTGGTCCTACTAGCATTGAGAGCATTTCACCTTTTAGGATCTTTAAGTGATAGGATGTAATGGTTGATGCATTGTATCAACTTGAGAAATTTAAAAGCTTAACTAAGTAACTTAGCAATTCTACATGCTAAGGTGGAGAAGATGCACCCTTACCTCTAAGATGTTGCTCATTGTGTTAACTGGAGGAGTTTAGAAGTTAATTAAGTGACTCAGCAGGAGACCACGGTCATCACTTTGTAAATTTCCTTATCCTATGCAAGAAGAAGACATGCAGACTGTGAGTGCCACACCCATCCTGGGGAGGGTGTGGCCTGCATAAAATATAAGGGTGGAGAAGGGACTGGTTGTTCTTGTTGCTTTTGCTGTCTTCTGCCACCTTGAAGTGTTGCCCCATGCCATGGCACCATGCCTTGGAGTCAATTGATATGGACTGAAACCTCCACAAACTGTCAGCTAAATAAACCTCTTGATCTTTAATTTGGGCAGTGGGTATTTTGCCTTGGCAATAACAGAAAAGTAACCAAGACATAGAATAATTAAATGAAAAAGACCCAAAATATTCTTTTAAAAAAGAAAAAAAGATAAAAAAGATACAGAATTTCAAAATGAAACAATAGGAGATTAACACTGTTTAATATATTGCATAGAGTAAACCTCAAAGTAATTTCAGATTACAAGGATACAGTCATGAAAAAAATTATCAAACAATGAACAGAATACAACTGTAGGGACAGTGTATTATGACACAGGTATATGCTTTTATTGTATGAATGGTTTAATTACAAAGTAAAATGCTGAGTGCTTTGAATATAAACATGAAATTGTGTGTAAATCATTTGACAGAGTCTTACTCTATGAGTGGTTTTTGTTTTTAGTTTTTTCTCAATTCTGACCTTGTAGAATCTGTGGAAAATTCAAGAATTAGGTATCTGAGCAGGGCCAAATTCAACAATTGTCAAGTTTAAGGTAAGTACTCAATATCATAATATTAATATTATAATAATTTACATTGATGATTAATATGGAAATATGAAGGTTACTTTTCTTGTTGCACCAAGATATTGACTAAGTTAATGGCCAAAATCGATTGGCCTGAGGAATAGCCATCTGTTAGTGAAAGGAAATAAAACTTCACTACTCACATTCTGCATGGCCACAGCAATGACTCATCTGTGTAGGATAAATACTACCTTTTCTTGCATCAGAGTGAAATAAGAATCAAAAAGAAATTTTAATCATATACTATAGGTGATTTTTGTCTTATAAAACACAAATCCTATAAAGCTGATGCAATCCTGCCAAAGGTCTTATTTTCTATTTCTCGTGGTCTTCCTTTTTCAAAAATGCTTTGTTAAAATTTTTTATGTGCTTGTTTAAAATGTGTCTGAAATTAAGATTATCTTAAATTGAATCAACTCGGAGAAATTAAATGACACTAGGAATAATTCAATGACACACATACACATACTATCATTCAATTTGGGGGATTGAGTCAATGTATGATAATATTTATATTTCTTGATTTTAATTTATAATAATATGCTTAATCTCCAAAGTTCTACTCACACTTCAGATAATAATTCCAAGCATATTTCTAGAAAACTTTAATCTGTTCCCCTTTCTCATTCCTGTGAAAAACACCTTTTCTTTCTTGTTCATTTTGAAAATCTAAACAGTCTTCCTTGTCATTATGTTTATTACAATAAAATAACAGAAGTAGCCAATATATTTAGTTAATATCAAGCAAAATCTTGTTTAGATGACACGAAAGGACTTAGTGACTTGGTCATTGATTTAAGATTTGTTATTTGTATAGAATTTTTTTCTTCATAATAAATAGTTACAAAGTAAAATATTTAAATGCCAAACTGTATTTCTTTTAAGAGTAAAATGACTTAAATTGAATTTGTAAAGCATTACTTTTAAAAGAAGTTTTTATACTGAAAGACAAACTTTCCCAAAAATATTCATTTTTTTTCCTGAAACCCATTTTGCTTCTAATTAAAGCATCTATTTCTGAAAATCGGCGCAGTGAACCAAGTGTAGTGAGTGGGCTCCGTATTTGAAGGAATTCAGAGCACCGGGGTTGCCCAGGCTGCCTTTGGACACGGTCTCACTGTCACTCAGATCGCAGCCGGTCCCGGTGGCTCAGCTCCGGCCTGCTCGGGTCACTCAGATTCCTCTGCGTACCATGCTCTGGAGACTCTGGTCAGCAGGTGGACCCTGCTGGCCACCCTGCTGGCTGCAGTCCTCAGAGAGAACTGGGGGGCCCTGAGCACGCCGGGTGCAGAACTCGAGCACAGGCCTGTTGCTGTTTCAGCCTTCCGAGTGTAAGGGCTGGCAGATAGCTCAAGACGTTAGCCATACAGCATTTACTTTCTTACATTAACATTTCTCTTAAGCTTTCTTATTCTTTCTCTGCTTTTACTGTCTCTCGGACTCATTTTTTCCCTACTCTGTTTCTGTCCATTCTTTTTTACTCTCAAACACACCCTCAGTGTAGACACTGATCAATTTCAAAAGCTACAAGTATTAAAGTGAATAATCAACACACATCCTTAGTCATGTATTGTGAAGTTACTAAAACTATGTTCATGAATCAAACACACTGAAATACTGATATGTCCTACACTACCTCTATCATTTCTCTCTCTCTCTCTTTCTTTCTCCTTTCTTTCCTGTTGAGACTCTGTGATGGACAGTCTATACCATGAGCTTCTCACTTTAATTTGTATGTCTTTACCCCACAACTCTCATTAAAAAGGAAAATGATATCTGTATTACAGAAGTTTTAAGTAATATCACTAACAAATGTATTGATCTGATGGCAAAATGCTCTTAGAATAATTTGCTCATGCAAAATTTGCACAGTTTTATTTTGTGTAAGTAGAGATAATTGGCAAGAGAATCAAAATGAATATCAAGTGGGAAAAGGGACTTTGTTTTAATAATGTATCACAGGAATAATTTCAATTCTAATGTCTAATTTCAGTAGCATCAATTCACTATTCTAAAAACTAAATGTGTATAACGCCTTTTCATAAAGTATAAGATAAAAGATGGCACTATTCTCATATAAATATAAATATAACTGAATTCTTAAAATACTTTAAATATCCATATGAGTTTTTTCAAAAAGAAAATTTGTATCATAAACATGGAGTGTCAAAGAGTGTTCAAGTTTTTAATAAACTAACAAATACATTTAGAGTCCCAAACTCATTATATACTATCATGGACTCTCATAATTATACATTAGCCTGTAACTTTATGACCTTATATCCTTATATTTATAGAATATACAGAGATAATAAGTAGAAATAAGTCACAAAAGCACACGTTTCCTGAATTACAATTAGAAGAATTAAATCCAAATGAAACTTTTCACATTCACTTTTTTCTCTAAGCAGATTTTTCACAGCACTATGGTGAAGAAAATCTACGGTAAAAAGAGCAACAAAAAGCTGAAATATTTATCTGTGCTTCTGCATTATGTGCCAGTTTGCAGAAAGTGATCCTGAAAGGTATTTTCCACTCTAGCCTACTTCTTTAAAAATAAATATTTGCTGAAGTAGGTTACCAAAATTTCTCAAAATCTTTATAATTTGCACAGGAACCAGCATATTTGGTCATTTAGACTCATGTGAAAAAATGCTCAACAATTCCAAGATGCCTCCATAGGCTTTTTATAACACTATCTAGTTATGTTATTTATATTTAAATTTCATATCAGCTCTCGTTATTTTATCCCAAGCTTTTTCTAATTAATTTTGTGCCTCTGCAGTTAGAAAGATTTGAATTGTTAGCCACAGACTGGAGGAGACATAGCTGCACAGTTCACAAGTGACCTTAGAATTTTAAAATCTAACTTTGATCCCTAAATATTTTATACTTATATTCTATGCAGATGCTAGAATTTTAGTGTTATGCATGAACAATTTTTCCTCAGTGAGGGATCATTTTTAAAAGAAATACCTTCATTAAATTTGAAATAGTTTGTGACTAAAGAGAAATAATCAAAATATCTACATAGGATTGGACATTCTTTCACCTTGAGAACTATAAAATTTTAAAGACTTCTGAACTATCTAGAGTCGGAGTGCTTTGCATTCAGAAAGAATGGTGGAGTCAGAAAGGCATGCACACAGGAAATGGATATATGCCCTGTGTTTTCTCACTTTTTCTCTGACAAATTGATTCATTCAACAACCTTTCATCAGTTTTTACTGGGGGAAGTTCTAGAATAAAGAGATAAATGTAATGAGGACTCAGAAGTAAAGGACAGTAAGGGAGATATTTCATCACCTGTTGCCAGCTCATTTCATCTGCTGTCTACGTAGAGGCCCTTGGAAATAATTGTGAGAAAATTTACTGGGAGGAAAAGAATTGTAGACAAGTGTATGAGTAAAAAGGGTGGATTGCCCCTGCAATGGCAGGGATGAGCATTTCAGATGGATCTAAAGCACTGGATAAATTTTAAGTTTTTAAATTTTTATTCATACACATTTATGGTACAAAATGTACTCTGTACTCATGAGCAGTTGGTACGTGTACAGAACATGTTGATTCATTTTTTTCAATGAAAAGTCAGGATAAAACGAAGGATGTACATTTTGGGAAGCAAAGCAGTGATGAAGGCTTGAAGCTAACAGCCTGTTCCAGCAGAGTCATCCTTGGGGCAGGTGAGCATAGGAGGGGGTATGGCAGTAACCAACCCTCACATCTTACTACACCAGGAATTAGGGCAAATGGCTGCCCAAGGTGTAGTGACAAATAGCAAAACCAGGTTGCTCTTCACCAAAACATTGGCTTTTGACATGCATTTTGAAAGAATAATTTTTTAAATGGGCTTAAGGACAATAGTGTTTAACTCCTCTGGAATAAAACTGAAGTTACCATGGGAATATTTATATACATTAAAGAAACGCATTATATCAAAGCAATCTATTTGTTAGGCTACATTTAAAAAAAAACCCTCACAATACTAATGGGCTGAGAGGGTTATTATCAAGATTTTCAGCTCCATGTGTGCACATGTATTGTATTGTTTTAGGAAGCACAGTTTCTCTAAAATTACTCTCTGTTCCTCTGTGTCTCTGTATGTCTCTCTGTCTCTGTCTCTCACTCCCTCCCAGATTTGTAACAGTTGTCTATCTGATTCCTCCAGGAAAAGAGATGCCTTTTTGTATGTTTCACTCAAGTAAATAGAACTGAACTCTAGATGGTGGGTCTTAGTCGAAGAGAAGACTTGGGTTTATTTCAGAGATTTCCAGGTAAATGTATGCCTTTAAGAGTTATCAACCAAGACGTACAACCAAAACAGATCTACACCCAGACATATAATAATCAAGATACCAGAAATTCAATATAAAAACAGAATATTAAAAGCCATCAGAGAAAAGAAACAGATTACCTATAAAGGTAAGCCTATCAGGATCATGGCTGACTTCTCGACAGCAGATCAAGAAGAGGTTGGAGCAAAGTATTCCAAGCCTTGAAAGAAAATAACCTCTAGCCCAGATTGATGTACCTTGCAAAACTGTTACTAGAAATTAATGGAGAAACAAGATGCTTCCATGACAAAGAGGAACTGGGGGAGTTTGTGACCACCAATCCAACCCTACAGAGAATATTGAAGGACATTCTAGAGAGAGAGAGAAAACATACCAGGATTTTAGGAACAGTGGCAGAAAGGCCTCAATGCATGGGGCAGGCAGTAGAATGAAGGAGAAAAATAGACAAACAAGGGCAAAAAAATAGCAGAGCAGAAATAAGGCAGAGAAGGATGGCTAGAATCTCTAACATAGATGGCCTTGATATGCTATATTGTTAATAGTGCACCAGGATTTAAAATGCACATTACTCACACTACTCTGCTTAGATGTATTATATTCTGTTCCAGTCATTCTACCTGTACTAGATTTGAGGGCACAGACAGTAATACTGAAAATAACAGGATATAGTATGGTAATCATCCTTAATTTCTTATTAACTTAATCTAAAGCTCTGTAAAACCTACATTGTTTTATCATGACTGATTGTAATTGAATCTGGTTTGTTAGATCACTGTTTTGCATTGATAGATTTTATTCAAAGCTGTTATGATTGATAGTATCAAGTCTGAGAGTATAAGCAACTGTACTTAAGATGACAAGATTTACTAGAATATCCACTATGGTTTGATTAGTACCTGCCTTTGAAGTTTTATACTGTCTACAATGCTTTATTTTTACTAATATTGTTATGTACACAGTAATCATTGTAGGTCACCTTGTACTGTGGTTTTACACGACTTTTTGGTTTCATGTTTTTATAGGAATTTGTTTTGTTTTGTCTTGCTATGTTTTGTTTTTTCCTCTAATACAGAAAGGATAGAAATACATGTAGAGACTCATGCATGTGTAGCTGTTTACACTCTGTTTGAATATCTACTTTGTGTGCTTTAATTTTGTAACTTGAACAACTATTTCTAAGAGGACAATATGTAATTTATCAACAAGTGATTTCTTGTTTATCTTTTTTTTAAATTCTGTACTATCTCTACCCTTTACATGCTTTTGTTTCTCTTTAAATAAAAAAGAATTATCAACCAAAATAAAATATGTGAGACATTTCCTTCACAATGAATCAATAAGCTTTCTCAGTTAGCCCTTTGATCTCCAGTTTGGACAGTTCGGAGCCTCTCCTGGGTCGGTCTCCTAAGTGTGGCCCTTGGACCCTCCTCATTTTCCTCGCCTCTTAGCTGCTCGGAGATTAATTTCCCTATAGAGGGACACTGTCTACAGACAGCAAATACTCCAGTTACACACATAACCTGAATGTTTCTCTAAACTCCAGATCCATTCCTAGTGCTTCTCAAAACTCATCTGATCAAGTTTGACCCCAGGAAATAGTTTGACTCCTGTTGTAGTCATGGGTCATACAGAGAACAATTAGAATAAGGACATGGAGTGTGTAATGTTATTTTATGATGGTCACCCAGAGTTAACAGAAGAAAGTGCTGGAAATCTGTCCAGGATACTAAAGACATAGAATATTTAGCCAAGGGCCTGAATCCCACAGCAATGTCCCAAATGAGTCCAGATGAAGATCCAGAACTCATGACAATGCTTCCCACGTGTCCAACTGGAGATCAAGAGACCACAAGAAGGACTCACACCAGTCTCTTTTACAGATCTGTGCTGGGAAGGCCCAAAGGTCAACGGTGGAAACTAGGAAGTCTATGCCAGTAGTCTGTGCTGGTAGGTTGAGGGTTCTATGCTACAGCTGAGAAGTCACACTCAAAACAGAGACCCAGGCTGTCCTGAAAAGCACCACAGCCATCCTCAGCGACATGGAGGCCCCGAGCTCCTCCAATGGTTGAGTACATGCCAGGAAGCCAGCGTGGCGAGTTCATCCAGGAGACCAAGATGCACAGGTCTTCTCCTCTGGAGCCAGGAATCAATGCTCAATGTGAGGACCAGAGCTCCTCCAGGAGAACCAACGGCTCAGACAGCAACACATAGGAGATTCCACAATGCCTTAACGCACTAATGTGAATAGCTTCTCCTTCTGCACCTCTTTATTTATGCTGGCAACTTTCCTCAGGTGAAACATCTACACTCAGCTCCATGCTGATGTAATCCAGCTGGTGTTAAGTTGACCACCAGCTTTCAATCCATAATAACTACAGTCTCTTTTTCACTGAATAGAAACAAGCCACCAACTCCTATTTTTTGAAGTTATAAAATTATAGAAAATACATCTGAATAATTCATATTTTAACTCTGATTCCCAGCCTTTTCTAGGTCAATATAATTTTAATGAATTACTGCAAGTAAGAGAATTATTATCTATTTTTTCTCTATTACTATGACACTCAATTCTCCACTTAACACCTATAACAATATTTGTAAATGTTCTCTGATTTTAAGATGCATGGGTAATGATACACATTAATAGAGATAATATACAGTTCTATGAAATCCATTCAGTCTTTCCATGCCTGGAATCAAAGTTCTGCACTTTCTTTTCCTGTTCAATGTAAGGTATTAGAGAAACCTACCAGACCAAAATTGCTTGGTTTGATTTTGAATTTTGCTTCTACTAAAGTATCCTAACACAAATTATTTTAATATGTTGTACCTGAAATATTATATGTGTGTAGTGGGGCTACTAACAGCCATGCATTTATAGGATCGTTTTAGGGGTTTGTTTGCTTGCTTGCTTGTTAGGAGTTTTGTAACAGAGGCTCACTATGTAGACCGGGCTTCTCTCTAACCTGCAATCATCCTCCTGCGTCAGCTTCCAGAGCACTGGAGCACAGGCGTGTGCGACCATGTCAGGCTGGCCATGAGATTGGAAGAGACAGTGAAGTGAGAAGAACAGTAGCTAATACATCACATCGATGTATTCCTTGTTATTTTTAAATCATTATAACTCTGAAGCTTCTTGGTGCCACACACATGCCAAGCTCCTGCCTGATGTGGAATTTCTAGTACATGTCCACACAACCATACTGGTCTTGCAGTATTCCTTTCGTAACAAGCTTGAGTCTTACTCTGCCTGCCTGCCTGCCTGCCTGTGTGGTTGTGTTCTCACCTCCGAGGGGAGCTCTTCTGACTCCCACCTGCAGTCTACCCAGTATGAAATCCCCTTCCCATCTTGACTGTATTCCACCTGTGATCATTTTGTCTTCTTCCTATTTGACACAGCTGATAATTATCCTCATGTTTGATTGTTCCCAGGTGTACTGCTTCTATTCGCCCAAGATCATGAGATCTATAATGTCAGAACCTGACTATAAAACAACGAGAACATCAATTTGTATAACTTACACCTTCAACATTCAAACTCTAAAGCATTTTCTGGATTGAGTTAGCAGTACCTCAAATTCAAATATCTTAACTTACACAAATTGTCTCTCCTACTTCTGGCACTATATTTGACATAGTATAGCTTTTCTTTAAAACTAGTTGTCCAACATATTTCATACTCACCAGGTGGCCTTTAATCACTAAGCTGCTCAGGCCAGGGAGGTCACGGTGTTATAGAAATCTGAGAGCAAACTAAATGGAAGACCTTTGCACCAGGAGTTTAGAAGGCAACGATTTATCATCCTAGTGAGCTGGTGGGACCAAATCACCAGGTGCGACTGAGATTGAAGCAGAAACTTACATTTTGTGAGCAGGAAGTAGAAGGCCGATAGCAAGTTCTTACATGATTGGTTACAAGGATGGAGTCATATGTTGTCAGGCAGGTTTGTTCCAGGGAGGTTAGTCAGGTTGTTTATCATAAGACGGGAGAAAATAAGGAGGGTACTGGGCCGAGGGGATGGTTAAAGCTAATCACAGCCTTAACTAGTTTATCTTTGTTGGACAGTCGTTGAAAAGTTTATCTGTCAGACCGTCCAGACCATCTAGATGAATGCGGAAGACCACGTCAGGCTGGGCTATCTCTCAGTCAAGGCTGACGGAGTCTAGTGCTCTAACTAGGCGGTGGGCGGGATGAGCACATCCTGTCTTAACAGGGCAACAGACTGTTGATTTTTAACTTCTCTGCCACAACAGGGCAGTGTGTTTTGACCAACCTCGATCACACCCGAGGTCTGTCTGTCCTGACATACAGTCCTCCCAGTTGGTGACGGGTGAGCTGCGTCTCATACGCTTTGACTCTAGCACAGAAGAGCAGGCCATCAGTGATACTGGTGTCACAGTACTGGCTTTCATTTGATTGACTTATTATATTTTTGTAAGTACAGGTTTGCAGTATGTGATGAACACAGGCATCCTGGAGAGGTGCCCATGGGCAAACGGGATCTCAACCTGTATTTATGCCTTTCTCCTACTCCTCCATGCCTTCCTGTTACAGGCAGCTAAGTTACATAACAATTATAGGCATTCAGACAGGGCTGGGCCCTTGAGGGAGCCAGTGCAGAAGACCAGGTACCTTGCAACTGTGGGGGAGACAGGCCTCAAGACAAAAGATAAAGCAAACACACCCACTTACTTCCTAAGGGTAAACACTGGGGACTGATATTCTAAATAGTTATTGATGAGCTTGAGAACACCGGGAAGAGCCCCTGGCCCAGGTCCTGCTGGAAAAGCACCTATTCTGTGCTCATGCCTGCTTGCTAAGTGACTCCCTCCCCATTTGATCCTAATTGATTCAGTTTTACCTGAGCAATTACCCTCAGAGTCTTACTGATTGACCAGTGTTTTCTCCCACTTGATGCTCACCTTGTGAGTTCCCATGTTTCCTATCGTGGACTTGCCTCATGTTGTGGTTTTGCTCTGTAAAAATTCCTAGAAAAAGTGGGGTCCTCAGCAAACCCCTTGGGACCCTTCATGTCTCTCCCCCGTAGAAGCTCTCTTTCCCATAATAAATATATTCTGCTCCTAACGCCCATTATTCCTAAAATTCTTCCTTCGATTTTAGAGAAGATAAGCTCGCACAGGACATCTAACAAGGTGGGAGCTTCTTTCCCTGTATCATTCCTGCCTCCCCATTTACTAAAGCGCTATTTCAGTTTTTTCTTCAATTCTTTTTTATTTAAACCACCTTTACCTTCCTCCGCTCTCTGCTCCCCATGTCTTCCGTTACCCTTCCCATTTGAATGAGTTCTTCCTACTTCCTCGTATCTCTCCTCTATTTTGCTCAATTTTTTAAGATCTTTTTGAACCAAGGTCTCACTATGCAGTTCAGGTTGGCCTTGGACTCACTTTGTAGCCCAGGCTGTTTTTGAACTTGCAAGGGTCCTCCTGCCTCAGCCTCTCAAGTGCTGGGATTACCAGTGTGCACCACCATGCCCGGGTAATTTTGCTCACTATTTACACTTGAGTTTCTCACTCAAGAGAAACAATGTGCTATTTCAACTTGTGCCTTCAATTTATTTCTTTTAGAATTATGGTATTAAAATGCATCCATTTACTTAAAAATATCTCAAGTTTGTCTTTACAAATACCACTTTTTTTTATCTATTAGTCTCTTCATGAGTCTTATCTGAAAAGAACAAAATCAGTAGAAATAGTTGGTAAATTAGGAAAATTTTTATTCATAACAAAATCTGGAATTATTAAAGGAAGCTGAAACTAAATTCTTCACATTTCTGACAATTTAAAAGAAATGACATGAGGGCCGGGGATTTAGCTCAGCAGCATAAGTGCCTGCCTTGCAAACGCGAGGTCATGAGTTTGATCCCTGGTACCAAAAGAAAGAAAAAGAAATGACATTATTGGAAAGCATGTTAATAAAATGCAGGGATGTATAAAAACACATGTACTTGGCCATATTCTAACATCATGTAGTTATTATGTGTCCAGTTGCAGCTAAATACAATGAATATTTGTAAAAATATGCTGGTAAATTTGCTGAGAATACTTAGAGTCCAGGTATAACATAAGAGCCTGGAGGATATTAACATTTGATGGAAATAATCCTATTTGATGGGAAAAATCCACTATTTTTTTACTATAAGTCTATTGTAAAGACAGTGGCGCTTAGAATATTTGTTCCATCAAAAGCTATTTAACAAAATTTGCTGAGACATAAATCTAAGTGTCTAATTCCCAAGTATAAAAACACAACACTGAGGTACCCAATCCCATGGAAAACTTCGGTGAGCTCTTTCTCCAAAGAAAGTGCTAACCGTAGATTATTTGCACAAATCTCAGTATACTCCTTTAGCATTTTTTCAGGTATTTCCTTTATTAGATATATATTTTTAAAAAAGCTGTGGCACTGACCCTTTAACCTAAGAACATATATAAATTTAATGTTCAAGTAAGGTATTAAAACCCGTAAGGACCTCTTTGAAGAATAGAAAAGTAATCTTGACTCTTGGGAAAGAGGAAAAAATACTAAACATACCTACATGCACAGTTATTTTTCAAGGTGGATCAGCTCGATAAGAAATTATGACCTTTTTCTGCACTTTATTTTATTTTCCAGATCTAAAAATATTGCCAGTGCCTGAGGTGTAAGTCAAAGCGAGTCTCCATTAGCACTCCAGAGACTTGGCCCTTTCCTCCTTAGGCTCTGCGGTTTCTAGCTGCGTGACCTTGTTTGGTGAGAAGACACAGATGGAGTCTGTCAGTAAATCTTGTTAATGGAACAAGTATTCCTACTGTCAGATGAGTGTTGCACCTGATCCTGGGGTTTCCTCTCTTAGTAAACAACCCTGATTCCCCCTCCAACAGGAGTCTCTTCCCTCTCACTATGAAGGTTTTCAGCATCAGTTTGTTCTAGGGATTATCTAAAAGAATGTCTCTTGTTGTGAAGTTGGGATGCCCTCCCTTCCCTGAGCACAAGCTCTTGCTGGCTTTGAAAGCTGGAATGTTGTCACTGAGTGTGACAAGCTTGCACCTAAACGTACTAGACTGTCTCCATGCTAGAAAGTGTTTTAGGGGAAAAATAAGATCTGCTATCTGGTCCCACTGTCGTAATTCATTATTTTCCTCTGTTATGTTTTTGTGAAATAAAAGACGGAGCTTGAAAGGATATGTTCTTGGAAAGAAAGATTGGACTATGCCTCCAGGAGCATGATTATAAGGGGATGGTACAGTGGCAGATTGTACCAGAAACTTTGGAAAACATATTTAACCTGTACCCATGTCAGTAACCTTTGACATAAAATAGGTTAATGATTACTTAAAACAACACAAAACAAACAAACAAAAAGCAAAACAGTCTTATAGGTTTAATGAGAGGATGAAATGATACATTTGAGGTGACTTTATTTTTTATTTTTTCATACCAGGAATTAAACTCAGGATCTTGCACTTGCCAGGCAGACACTGTAGCACTGAGCTATATTCCCAGCCCTGTTTGTGGTGACTTTAGTTTGCATTATAAAACTGTATACTTGCATCTAACTATAATTGTAACTATAGCATATAAAAAGATTGTTACATATGCACAGTCAGAAACATATTTTCAATCCTAGCAGGCATTTAATATGTAAAAACACTCATTAACTATGAAAACATCTTGAAACAAAGCCAGAAATGTCTGATTAGTAAAATAAAGTAATTCATAAGCAATAGTAATAAGGACTCATTTGCAAAGGGTTTTAGGTATGTATTATTGAGAGTTATTTAAATTTGTGTTTGTGGTAGAGGGAAATTGATAGTGTATGAACCAAAGGAAATGTTCATGACTCCATGACTTTTCCACGCTTGTCCCTGTGCTAACTGAGAAGCCCTGCATTCCAGAGACCTTGAGAGTCAGCAGCAACTCTGTGGGCTCAAGGGTTCTGTAAGAATAAGGTTTGCACTGGTACCTGCAATTGCCCAGACACAGGTCAAAGGGAGAGTCATAAAACTGGAAGATTAAAATATTCTTTCTGTATTCTAGTACTGAGACAGAAAGTACTTGAAAAGTTATGACCATCTACGGACACAATGAAACTACTATCCAATATGCATTATATAAAGTCTCCAAACAGAGACCAAGGACTCTGATGAAGACTGGGAGTTTTGGAGGTACTTCGGAGTTTAGGCTGCTGTAGAAATTGAAAAGTGGAATAGAATTAGAGGGACGAAGAAAAAAGTCCTTACTGGGCTATGAAATGGCATTTTAAAGATCCTGAGCTTAAAAATATGCAGATTTGTTCACAAAAGCAAGCTCAAGGCTGAAAATGTCATTGGAGATAGAGGTCTGGCCAGACATTATATTAATTAATTCTCACAGAACTAGCTGAATAATCATTATGCTGTATGAAAAGGAAAAGTTGTAGACGTTTGTAACACTTAGGAAGAATACAATGCGGTCCCCATTCCTCAGCAACTGTAAGAATGTCGATTTCTAATGATTTCATTAAAATACGTTCACTGGCTCTCTTGTTTCCCTGAGAAAAGTCCCCTCCCTTTTTTTTTCTTTCTTGGGGCATACATTGTTACTGTTCCCCTGAACCTACTCTTTCTTTCCAACTTTTTGTGGCTACTTGTCCCTTTTTCTCTATAAAATCTAATTGTCTTAGTTACTTTTCTCATTGCTGAGACAAAATACCTGATCCCCACAAGTCAAGGGTAGAAAAGCTTATGTAACTCACAGTTTGCAGAGGTTTCAGCCCATCATTCCCTGACTCCAAAGCAGGGTGGCGTGGCAGAGGGGTGTTGTAGAGGAGAAAGAGTGAGTGGTAGGCAGAAGGTACCAAAGAAAGCAAAGGAGAAGACAAACTTCTTTCTGTCCCTTGTATTGTACACAGGTGACCAGGATTAGGGCAGTGCCAAGCCAGTCAAGGAACTGATTTATTAATCACCCGCCCTGTGTCCCAGCGCCTTTAATCCCATCATTGTACCATGACTCAGTCACACAGTCTAAAAAAGCCCCAGCTATGACTGCATGAGGCTTTGGGGGGACATCTAGACCCAAGCTCTAGCTCTAATACTGTGATGTAAGCCAATGCCAAAAGCCACTTAGAGCATTTCCTCCTGGAAAACAGCTTTGCTGCTGTTCCCGTTGGAGGACAGGACCATGAACACCAGTGTGAAGCTCTGACAGAGAGCAGGAGAGCTGCTTGCAGAGCGGACAGCGATTGTAGCAGCCACCAGGGCTCAGTACCGGCAGCCCGAGTGTGAAGGTCACTGCCCAGTGCCCCTTGGGCTTGAGTTCACCCTCTGGTGGCCCCAGCACCATGTTCCCACAGCAGCACCTGCCTCGCTGAAAGGCTGAGCCCGGGATCTCACGTCTCACACAGCCCATAGCAAACGCCTTTTGGAAACTTTTAAACTTTGATTGACACAGGTATTTTTATTTGTCCTGATTAAGTCTCTCTTAGCCATGGGATTGGATGATGCCTGCCTTTCTTTTACGATAATTACTGTACTAGTCTAGGTGAATTCCTAATACAATAATATTTTAAAACTTCTGTAATCCAGTGAGCAATTATGTTACACTGTTTATTACTGATGAACACATAAATATATTATTATAGTAGTGCATCAAGTTTAGAGAAACATATGATAAAAATAACCTCAAACAATAATAGATCTACATTTCCAGGAGATGATTGCCAGGCTCTGTAGGAGGTTAATATCCCATTATCAAATTGATTATGTAGGTGTTAAAGAAATAACTGCAGAGGAAATTTAGACAATTAAGAGTTTATTCAAAAATACTGCTGCATGGGAGACAGAAACAAAGAGTATTTTAACTGGGAATGAACTAAGGAAAGTTGGAGTGTCTTCCCTGGTGGGATTAGGCCACATTGGCTTGCTAATGGTTTCTCACCGTAGTTAGACTTCTACCTTAGACTTCCACCGTACTGCAAAGCACAAGGCATAGCCAAGCTACTTTTTCTGATGATTACATTTCAAAAGGAAAACTGGCAGGCCCCTGAGAGAGAGATGCCAGGTTTGTAAAGCTGGAAAGAGGCTGGGAGATTTACATCTCAAAAAGACTAAGGAGGAATTTACAATTGAAACTTCTCTGAAGTAAATCTCTAAGAAAAGGGAGGTCAAAGACCTCCACTCAGGATGAGACCGTTTAAAGTGTAGTCAGCCCAGGGTCCTCTTAGGGCCCTCTTGGGCTTTGACAAACTGGATGAGGTTAAAAACTAATACAACCATTGCCAGAGAGCTGTCAATAGGAAAAATGAGAACTAAAATGTTGTAAAAGCCCCTTAGTTTCAGGAGGTATCTGGGTGGAGAAAGACAGGTGTGACATTGTTAAGAACTGCCACCTTTTCCTTTAAGCTATTTTATTGTTTATCTTTGTACGTTAAACTCCATATTTTGACTTTAGTGTTCAATGAATCATTACTTCTTTATGGTTTTGGAATTATTATGCATTTCTATTCTCCTCATTTTGTTGATTTCCTTATTTGTCTCAATCTTTTTCTTTTATAATTCAGATTTCCCAACTTCCTGTGTTTTGGTGAATTCTATTTTCATTCACTGCCATTTCTATTTGTTGATTACCTCTTTCTCCTATGCCGCTCCACTGGCTTTGCTGAACATGGTACACCCAGCTTCACGCACGGCTGATTGTGCAAGCGTAGGGATGGATTTTGACTAACACCGACTTTCGCAGACTGAAAATACAATTTTAAAAACAGGGCTTGGTTTCTCACAGTAAATATCATCAGTTTGATAGGAAATAAATCATATGCACCAGTGCATCCAAAACTGAGGTAAGTCATTAATATTATTCATTTCAAAATTTCAGCTTTTATGTGCAAATATGTCATTCTCCAGCACCTTGTTGCATGGAATAAAAATAGAACAATTATAGGCAGCAACTTAAAGTTACTTCTGAAATGCATAGAACTATGAATATTCATTGAGAACTTATTGTTCTCACAAGTCATTTGAAGGAAGCCATAACCTGTTGTATCTGATTCTTTCATTTGACATAACACTTTCAAGATTAATCTATGTTGCTTCATATGATAGTATTTCCACATTTTAAGTGCAAGATAATGTATATTTGTAAGTATTCCTTTAGACTGTAAACATGTTATCATCTTGTCAGTTTTTATTTAACACAACTGAATGCTAAAATGATGAAGATATGAAAAATATCAACAAATATGTCACATTTAAATAAGAGAAATGAAATAGTTTATAAGAATATGCTATGCTTGAGTACCTAAAAAGAAGTAATATAGTCAAACTAAAAAAATTATGATTTGCTTTTTTCACCAACATTAGCAATAGCTTCATGATACTTTCATTGATTCTTGATTTAATATTTCATTCAAATCTATAGTTTTGCATAATATTTCATATCAATATTTAAAGAAACAGACTGCTAAAAGTATTAATAACAATCTCATCATCTTCAGACAGGTTATGCATATCCAGAGATGTTGTTCAAGCACAATGCATGATCACAGGAAAGTAAAACACATTTCCAAACTCTCATGAACTATAAACCAATTTACATCAAAACAGAGAACATACCAGGTGGCTTTTCAAAGTGTAAGGATATGTTAAAAATCATCAAATACTTTAAATAAAAAAATGTATAATTGCTATTGTAAAAAAGAGAAAATAGGAAGTGCTATAAGAGATATAACTGCATGTATATTTCCGTGTGCAGGATTGATACTCATATTTCTCAGTTCTTTTTGGATTGTTGAACAGATCTGTTTGCAGTCTCACTGCTTGAGTGTCTATTTTGTATGCTTTAATTTTGTAACTTGAACAACTATTTCTAAAAGAGCAATATGTAATTTATCAACTAGTGATTTCTTACTGTTTATTTTTTTTGAAATTCTGTAATATTTCTCTCCTTTTTCTGTTTTATCCCTTTAAATAAAAAATTAAAAAAAATCTTCAAATATTATGAAGACTCAAAAACATGGAGAGCTGGGTGTGGTGATGGACGCCTGTAATCCCAGCACTAGGGAGGCTGAGAAATGAGGGTAATTCCTAATTTAAGGCTAGCCTGAGCTATATAGAGAGACTCCATCTCAAAAAAAACAAAAAACAGAAGCAAAAAGAAAAGCATGGAAACATATTAATTTGGTGTATATTTTAATCAAGTAAAGTTGCACAAAACCAGTATCTACAATAACAAATTTTAAAAATCCACTATTGTTTTAAAGTCCTGAAAAGATATTCATTTCAGTTACTAGTTTTCTTATTTTGGAAAGTAAAAGAGATATTTCCAGAAGTGGTAGATTTTAAAACAGAAATTTAAATAAATGCTAAATGTAATATGTTGCTTTATGAACAACTGGCAAACTGTTGTAATGAAAATACTGACTCCTTGACCCAAAAGGTGGTGACGAGTTAATCAAAATATTGGAAAATGAACACAGAATAAACCAATATATTAAATTACATACATTTTAGATGCAAAATACAGACTATTTTGTTGGGCGCTGTTGAAGCTGGAATTGATCACACATGTAGGGCTGGAGCAGGGCCGGCCCAGGAGCAAAGAGCGCCCAGGGAAGCCTGTGAAGAAGCTGCTTCAGCCCAGAGCACACCTGGCCCCAAGGCAATCTGAACAGGGCATCATGTGACATTAAACTGCTAAATGTATAAATAAATGCCCCTGCAGTGAGGGGGCAGTTCTTTTCCTCCCAACAGGACGGTAAGTCACTGCCCTATGTAGCAAAAAACAAAACAAAAAACTCTAAAGATAATTTCCATGTTTTTAAGTAAGAAAATTCTCTGTGTTAGTGGAACATGGTCACACATTCCTGTAATTCCAGTGCTTGAGGAGGCGGAGGCAGGAGGATCACAAGTCTGAGTCCAGCCTGAGCAATTTAGTGACTTAGCAAGAACCTGTCTTAAAAAACAGAAAGAGCTGAGGATGTGTCTCAAGGAACAACATCAAAAGCAACAACAATGAAGAAAGCAGACTCCCTCTCTGGTCTGATTCAGCGGGGAAAGCAAGCTCTGGATAATTGCAGTGTGCTTGGAACAGCTACTTACTGCCAATCACAGGGCCAAAAAGCTGTTTGCAGAAGTGTTATGAGACTGATGTGCTTTTTAAAACCTTAATTATGCATGATACGCGCTGCACACAGCTCATCGCTCCCACCATGTTGAGGAAAATGCACAGTTCCTGAAGCTCTTGGCTACTTTGGTATTTGAAATAATTATGTGTTATTTTCAGCTCAGTGATAGATGGCATATTTTAAACACAGTCGAAGCTGATTTTTTAATGGGTAAATGTAATGATATAGTTTGCACATTATAAAGCTCTCCAAAACTTACAATATGCATAAAGTGACATTTTAGAGACTCTAATCTGTATTTTAAAGACTTAGAAGAGACATTCAAATTTAAATGAGATGAAAAACATTTATTTAATGGCTTTAAGTTCAAACAAGTAAGGGCAATTTGGCAAGCTGGTTGAAATAGCTCAATAAAATAGATGATACATTAAAGGATTCTGACTTATATAAGTGGCAGCATATTTTTATTAATTAACTTTGCCATCACTGAGGCACTGTACTCGATTCCTTCAGTTTAAAGGAGGAGAAGTTTAATTTGGCTCATGGCGTCACAGGTGATGGTCCATGGTCTTCTCCTCACGACAGAAGGGTGAGGCAGAATGCAGCAGCTTAGCTCATGGTGGCCAGGAAACACAGCAGGGGAACAGCACCAGACAGGAAGGTGGAAGATACGAGATATGGTAACCAAGGTGATACCTCTAGGACCCTTGTGGCACACCCAGAAGTCTGCTCCTCCAAACCCAAGTGGCTTCCAAGCCCATCAAGTTGACACAGACAAGCTTAACTGTCACAATATTCACTCACTGTTGCATTTCTTTCACGAAGGCACTGAAAGGAGAATTCAAATAGACATAGTAGAGAAAATACAAAATCAAGTAACAACATAAAATAGGGAGAATTTTGACTTTCAGAGGAATGTTGTAGCATAATCATTTTTATGTCATACTACAGCAATAATATATTAAAAGGCAAGAGAAACCTGAGCCAGAGAAAATTTGGATCATATGCAAACATGGAAAAATATTTGCTTTTTGGTGATTTAATACTAAACTCCATGAACAAACTATAAAGTCAGAATTGTTTACTCTACAATGAAACATCTGAAACCAACTGCTTAAATAAAGTTGCCAACCTGGCAAGTTAAGTTCCTATATGAAACATTTGGAATAAAGAGTAGAGTCCATGTATGAAAAATGAAAGCAACGTAAATTTTCCAAAATAGCACAGTCACAGAGAACTGTCTAAAATTTCCAATGGATTGTAGTGTTAAAGGGAACTTTTCTACAGTATGAATAATAATGATAAAATAATTGTCAATAGATTCACACAAGAGGATAAATTATGTTCTCGTCTAGATTGGCATGTAATGTTATAAAATTGTTGGCACTTGTAGAAATATAGCCAAAAATTTAAGGATAAGAAACACAAACATGGTTTCCTTTGGTGATTTCTGATCCCCAAATTGCAAAATTGAGTACCTGACCTGTTTTGGTTTGGAGTCTAAAAGTATGAATTCCTTTAGTACTCTGTAGCATATCTGTTTTTTTGTTTCTAAATGTTGCATTCTTTGATTTTTTAAAATAATTTTACAGTTGGTAAAATGCCCATTTTTTATATGTTAGATCATAGATATTTTAGAATATGAGGTAAAAAGGGAAAAGTTTAGGATGACAGTAGACAAATTAAAAAGCTTAATGAAAAAGGACATTTCTAATGACTTGTAAACAATAGAATTGTAAGAATATTGTACAGTGAATGAAGACCTAAGCCCAGATAGAAAAATATGAGATGAAAATAAAATGAAATTGGATCCTTAATTACCTGATTTAGCAAATCATTAAACGTACATTTAATTTTCAGCCTTTCTCTTTGTTTTGCTCTTGTAGACTTAACTGTGTCCCTGACCCCATCTTATGTGACAGTGGTCTTCAGTAGGATGGTGGGGTCTTTGCAAGAAGGTCACTGACGACTAGTCTTGGCCTTCTCTGGAACAAGGTCACTCCTCAGCATCTGGGGTATTGTGCCATGGCGGCCTTGACAGAGGATTGCAGTAATGATGCATCTCGTTAGCTGAACTTTGTTTTTCTCTATGTGACATTCACTATTGTAAATGAAAATGTACACTTAGAAATGTGTACACTTAGAAAGCTGGTTTTTATGAGTCTATGAAGTGTAGCTGAACGATCTCATAGTGCCAATATCACTTGCAAGTTGGCCTCATCCATACTGGAATATAACAGGTTCTCGTGGGGATTTTTAGGAGGCCTGTGTACTCCGTGGATGTAGAGGTAAAACAAAACAGAAAAAAAACTGTTCCGTAAATACGTATTTCACAAAGCTTTTACCTGATGTTTGCAAGGATTCTGCTTTATCTGAAGCTATTTTTAAAGCCTTATTTTTAATTCTTTCAGCAAATCATATTTTAGTCACAGGTGGTGATTAATTTTTACAAAATGTTAAATGAAACTTCATTGTTAAGTTCTTTTTAATTACCTTGCAGAAACAACTCTGGATGTCAAGCTAACCTGAGGCACTGATGAAATGTTTGGTCCAGTGATGCTGAGGGTTCAGGGGGAAAGGATATCAGGTGTCAAAGTAAGGGACATGTGGAGGCCTTGGGAACTGATCTGCAGATAAGACTCAATCACCAATAGGAAAAATGTACTTAAATGTATATGTCAATGTTATGAGAAGTGTTCCTATGGCATTCAAACTCCATTATTTTCACATTCAATGCTTTGTATTAATGTGTAGACACATTACCTAATTATTTATCTATCTATCTATCTATCTATCTATCTATCTATTTATTTATTTATTTTTGAACCAGGGATCAAACTCACAACATTGCACTTGCCAGGCAGGCATTTTGCTGCTGAGCTAAATCCCTGGCCCTTGATTTTATTTTAACATAGGAAGGAATTCCATGATTTTAAAATTTTATTTCAGTATTTTATCTTTGGCTGCGCTAAGAACCCCCAGGGCTCCTGCATGGCAAGCAGGCACCCCGTTTTTTGAGTTATATTCCCAGTTACCCCTAAAATTTTAAATAATCAAACAAAAATTGATCATGTGGTACAGATAATTTTCACATGTACCTCTCTAAAGCTATGCACTATCATTAAAATCTTATATTAAGTTATATATGTGTTACTTAGTAAAACATTATTGATAAATCATTATTAATAAAATGTAGAATTACTCATTAGTGTAATAACTCCATTCACATACACTTCTGTTCATGCACAATTCAGGTTCAGAAGAGAAGCACTTTCCAAAACTTTGGTGATGTAAACAGAAGCATTTTGCAAAATTTTGGTGATGAACACAAATGTGGCCAACTTCCCCAGAATCACGGAACAAATTGGGTTCGTGAACCAAAGCACCATTTCTTTAAAATTTTATTTTTCTGTTTTTCTTTGTACCAAGATCCCCTTTTGGGATACTGCATCTTTTTCGATGCTTTGATTCTTCCATGCTCCTCTTGGCGGACCGTTTCCCCACACTCATTTTTGATGATGACATGGAGAACACTGAGGAACACTGCTCAGGAGTCTCGTAGCATCTGCCTTGTATGAAATTTAACTGATGTTTTTCTTATGAGAAGCCTGGAGATACAGGTTTTGGGGAAGAAAATCACAAGGTTAAGACATCATTTGCATTCATCATATCGAGGGACCAAACGGTCAACATGATTCACGGCTGCTGGTGCTGTTCTTGGGTATCTGCTGGAGAGGTTTGTCAGGTATTTCCGGTGCAAAGTTACTCCAGCGTTATCTCTTTTCCATGCTGAGCTCTATGGAAGGGAGTGTGGGGTGCATCCCTCACTCATGCGGGGAGTAACACTCAGGACTGTTAGAGCAGAAAGTCTTCTTAAGGTCTGAGGATTCTGCATGGACATCTCTCTCCTCGGTCTCCTTTAATAATTCAGCCAGCCACTCACCTATGTAAGTGCGTTCATTCACACTTATTTTATAATCTATATTCAATGCAGTTATGTTTTGCTGCTCAGGTTATCCAGCTTTGGCACTGGAAATTGCTTTCGTTTCTTGCAGTCCCTTTGGCGTATCTCAGCAGTAAATTTCTGTTGTTTCTGTTTCTCTGCGTTTTCTGTTCTCTCCTGCCTGTTACTGTGCAGTAGCATTTGCTTATTTTATGCGCCTGCTGCTACAGTTCTACCCACATCAGTTTCTCCCAGGACGCCAGCTCCTTTCACTGGAGGCTGGTATCAGAGCACGATTTGGATGCTGGGCGTGCTCTCCCTGCTGGGCACTCATTGTTAGGGTCTCAGTGACCACTAATCCTGACTTGGGAACTCACTGATTAAGAGACACTTAGCAGACTGGTAAAGCAGGCGCCTGGTGCAGCTGGGTGTGCATGGAGCCAAGGTCTGGGCGCTATACCCGGGTCCTCCCCTTCGTCTCTGGCCTGCTCCCCCAGCTGCTTCCTTGCACCCATCAGTTTAGCAGCTTCGCTCCTCCGTGTCCTTCTGACAGGATGTTCCAGACTTGGAGCCATTTGCTGTTCACTGAATCTCCAAGAGCCGTGAGCCAGATTTAACCTCTTCTCCTTCAGTCTACAGGTGTGATGGTGGGTCCCTGTTGGAGAGTGCTGAAGCGTGGCCCGGGCATGGCTGAATTGAGAACAAGGAGACACCTCAGGGGGCAAGACAGGCCACTGCTGAGGCCACCTGGAGACTTTCTGGATAGTTTTCCTTAGTTAGAAACATCTGTTGCTCTGAGGGGCCCTTGAACCCCTCCCAAGATCCTGCTCAGGTTTCCTCCATTGTCCACTCAACTCCTCGCTTGTCCTGATTAAATACGGGCTGCCCAGAGTCAGTCAGCTGGCCAGCAAGCAGAGTTGCAAGCTCTGCCGAGGATCTCACTCCTCCTGCAGCCCTAAAGACCAGGCCGTGTGTCTCATTCTTTTGGGCCTTCGCTGCGCACCTGTTTGGGGGATTGGGGATCTAGGCACAGACCCCAGCAGGTCCTGTATCAGGAAAGCTGAAACACACCTCTAAGGGACACAAAAGAAATAGACACAAATGTTCAGATCACACAAGACACACATTTTATAATTGTTTGTGTATGTCATCAACTGTATCAATATTTATTGATCATTTTTACAGTTGTTTCTAATGCTAATCTATGACTACAAATCAATACTGACTGTTCATCATTGTGATCTTTAAATTTTATGGGAATAAGAAATTTGGATCAGATTAACTCCATAATGGATTACTTATTTGGTTTCAGTGTCCATCTACAGTAGCAATAAACTGATTAGCCCAACTCCCTGTAGAAGAATTCGGTCAAATAATACACACCGCTGTCACACAGCTCCCTCTGGCTTTGGTGTCACAGTTTCCAGTCATTTTCGAAGGTCCTCAGGTCAGCACTGCCCCCCCCCACATCACTGTGATTATTTCAGTCGTTTTAACATAGTTAGAATCTATTTTTAAACTGAATTTTTCTGTGATCCCCAGATATCATAAATGATTTTTATCTTGCATACTTTAAAGCTTACTCTTTATGTTCTTAAGTTTTATATATCCTGATAAAAGTTTACAAAAAAGTAGATAGCAGGTATAATATTGTAACTGCGAATTATAAAACATATTTAAGGACTAAATGAATCAAGTTCTATACTTATCTTTCTAGAAATATAAAGCAAAGAAATACTTCATAATTCATTTCATAAGATCAGCATTAATACCATTAGTACCAATTAATATTGTAGCCAGATTTAGATATTATAAGAAAGAAAATCTACAGATTAATTGTTTCTATGAATAGAGCTATAAATATACTCACAATATTAGCAACAAATACCCAAGAATGTACAAGGATTGTATAGTAATCAAAGCAGGATTTATTCCAGTTGTGCAAGTGTGGGTTAGCACTTGAAAAATCAGTGTGATTTACCACATCAACGAGGAAAGTGAATAGATCTTAATGTGGGAAGATAATCTGATGAACTCCAATACTGAATCAAATTGAAAACTCTCAGCCAATTAGGATGACAGGGACATTTTTTCAATTTAAGAAAAAAAAAAAAAAACCTACAAAGCCCCTACCTGAGATAACCCAGGCAAGACTGGAAGACAGAGCGCTTTCCCCTCCCATCAAGGGCAAGACGAGGAAGTGAGTCCCTCTCCTCACTTCTCTTCCTTCCTGCCCTGGAAACACAGTGCTAGGAGATGCCAGGGAAAGCTAACACAAGTATTATAGGATGTTCGCACTTAAAACTGAAGCACAACCTGCAAATGTTTTTAAATTTTCAATAGAGAGTTATTAAACTATAAACTTCTATTAAAAATAACATCTACAATTTATAGAGTAATCCACTAAAATTGACAAAATATTAAAAAGACAATTCACAAAAACGATATGTAAACAGACAGCAACTGAAACTAGTGCAACATTAATAGTTGTCAGAGAATTGCTAATTAGAATCACAATAGGATTCCATTCCAGGAGAACTATGAAGCCTGCAGTTAAGAGACTGATAATTCCATGTAGAGAGGGCCCTGTAGAGAAAATGTCATTCTCACACATTTTTTTGTAGGAATGTTACATCTTGGTAAATCTTCATTTGAAAAATGGGTTCTTTCAATTTTAATGAAGTTAAACATATTGTTGAGTAGATCTACCAATCTAGATGCTAGATTTTGATTTAAAAAAAACTGACTAATCAATCAACAAATCAAAACACATGTCCATCTGCAGCAAGGCTTGTACAGGAAGCTCCCCACCACCTTTGCCTTTAGTGGGCTGTTTTTCTATTTGGCTGGTGAGTGGTGAAGAGAGGTGTTCGCGCATCCGTCCAGTGGCGTGGAGGGCTGCTTGTTGGGGAAAGGCCCGGCAGATGCAGCAACAGAGGGAGCGTTACACAGAGCACAAGGGATGGGGCGAAACAGTCCATGCTGTGTAACTGCATCTGCGTGGTGTTTTCAGCAAGGGGACCTCCCCCCACAGTCCTGCAGATGAGCTGCTTTCACCTTGTTTCAGAGGAGAGCGTGAGGGTGTCCCTGGGTCGAAGAGAGAATATTTTGGAGCAATAGAAACAGTTATTATTTTATGTGTGGTGGAGGTTATGTGTCTGGATATATTTGTTAAAACTCATAAAGCACTGTACTTAGCGTGGGTCTTCACAGTGTCTGTAAACCATGGCTCCGTAAGAATCTGTTAATAGCTTTTGCATACCAAGGTCTCAAAGGCAAACACAGTTGAAAGGATAAAGGACTAGCTAACTCTGATGAAACCAGTTCTGATGGGAGTTGGACTTCTGGTCCAGGTATCTCAGGGAATGACTAGGGTAATCGCATAGATTTGGTGGACTTCCAGGTGGCATGTTATTTGAACTCCCTGAGGGTTTAGGCACCTGCAGAATGACTCAGTGCTGGCTCAGACTTCAGGACTGGGGGAGACAGGACCGAGCAGCCCAGCTCATGGTGGGGGCATCATGCCCTCAGTGAGGCAACCCCACAAGAACTGCTCAGGTGCACCACAGACCACCTGTCACCAGCGCGGTCCTTAGGTCGCTGGCAAACCCGGGTATTGGTATTGAGTCCAACTTCATTTCTGGTCCACCCAGGTCTTTTGCTTTTGAAGGACACCCCCACTTTTTCTCTTCTGAAATGGATGCTAGAGAATCACCCTGGCCTCTCTAACTCCTTGTTCGAGGTCTGGTCTTTGGTAGCATCTACCGGCTTATACAGACAATGAAACGAGACAGGGTGTGCCAAGCTCATCAAAGGCGTTTAGAATTTAAGTGGGCATCAGGAACCTATCAGAGAAGGAGAAAGGCAGCCAAAATCATTTTCAAGGCCAGAATAGTTTGATGTCATATAGGAAAGCACTGGAAGTCTGCCTGTGGGTATGCTTAGGTTAACTAGAGAAAATTAACACCACATCAGGTTGAATAATGAACGTGACCCTGCCGAGGGGCCCGATGGCCGGAAGCAGTTATTGGAGAGGAACAGGAAAGAGCCGGATGACTGCAGAGGCTCAGTGCAGATCGAACGCAAATCCCAATGCAGTGTGACAGTAGTGACGCGGTCCAGCGTTCACCACCATCAGTCCATGACAGATATGCCCCTAGGCATCACAACTCCGTATTTTTGACAAGGGCTATAGATTTTATTGAAAATGATATTTTACTCAAAGAGCATCTGATGTAAGATTTTGGTTTCAGATGAGGAGGCCTAATAATTATGTTCCAAAGTGAATCTACTCAGCTTTATTTTGGATGTCTTAACATAGAAACAGAAGCGAGAGCCAGGAAGAAGTAGGAGGGAAACATAAAACTTCCTGCCACGTTCAGTGCATCTCCTGAAACCCCAGAGGGAGGAGGAAGAAATAAAGACAAGAATTAGGGTGCAGAGAGCTGGGGTCAGGGGCAGTCCGACTCCTGATGGGAGAAAGGACTTCCCAGTGCCTGTGGCACACTGACATGCAGACAGCACGGGAGGCTGCTTACAGAGAACTAGAAAGAGGGGGTATAGTTGGGAAGAGGAAGAACATCTCATCTTCAACCAGACCTCATGGCTTGGTGGTTACACAGGTACCAAGACAGGTGCTGTCTATATCATCCCAGGGAAGGGGCAAGCCACTGCACGCACCCGTGCCCTGAGCTGCGTGCACTTCTCCCAGGGCCACACCAAACTCACGAGAAGCAGAGGTCTTGTCCTAGATACCCGAGGAACAGGTGGCTTCACCCTCAACAACTTCCATTCATGCAAATTATAAGCCCATTGCATTTGCTTCTTTTTCAAGAAGAAAACCAATTTTCTGAGTTAAAATTAGCCACACGACCTAGAAACCACATCCTTCACAATTGAAAAGTGACTGGTGATGTGTCCAAGCAGCCATCAACCTCGGAGACTTCCCAAGCAGTTGCCCCCAACAGCGCTGGAGTCTTGTATGTCTTAGTTCTAGGAAAGAAACTTTTAATACATGATATGCCGAGTAAAGTTTTAATAGGAGAAGGATATTTGTCCTAAAGTTCATGACATAAAAAGAGGAATAAGTAGAAATGCATTTATCCAAGTACATGTAAGTCCAAAGGTGGTCCCCAGTTTATCGGTGGAAGGCCGGTCAGGCAGAATGTGAAGGGTTGTCCCCATGTAAACCACAGCAGGCCTGGGACTCGGCTTCCCGGAAACACCACTGTCACTGTCCAGTCGGGTTTTCTGAGTTTGGAGAAGTGAAACCTCTTCTCCTTGATGCCCCTGCTTCAAGAGGGCACAGATGAGCAGGCACCAAAATGGACCAGATTATAAACACTGTAGCAAAAACTGGCAGCTACTTCCACAAGCTGGTAGGAAGAGGCACTCTTGTAATCTCGACATTCTGGGAGACTGAGGCAGAAGGGTTCCGAATTTAAGGCCAGCCTGGAAACCTAGTGAGTCTCTGTATCAATATCAAATCCATCAGTAAAGAGAGAGGCTGGGGTGCAGAGACCCTGAGTTTGATTCATAGCAACACACCAAAAAAACAGAGAGATTCTTCAAAATGGTTTTTTGATTGTCATTCATGATTGACCAACCATGTAATGAGCAGTTACTATATACCATATTCTTCTGCATACTTTGTATATATTATCTTATTTAACAATTAAATGTCCATCTAAGGCATAAAGTAACTACAAAAAATTACAGTAGGTTAAAGAACTGTCTGGTACAGTCTATGCTTAGAACTCAAATACTGTGTGAAAACAACAATGCTACACAAACTTTGTGGAATCATAATCACAAGAATATAGAGTTTTCAGTCTTGAGTGTTTTACTGAGCCATGGAAATAGATTTTAGAAGCCCCCTACTGTAGTGGTCTGGTAACTGGTGGTCAACTTAACACCAGCTGAACTGAGTCAGAGTGATGCTAAGCGTGGACGGCCCCCCTGAGGGCTGCTGCCAGCATAAAAGGAGACTCGGAGAGGAAGAGCAGAGCGTGGGGTCTCCTAAGTGTTGCTGTTTGGGGCTGTCGGTTCTCTTGGAGGAGCTCGTCACGCTGGCTCCCCTGATAGGAACTCGGCTGTTGTCATTAGAGGAGCTTGGGACTTTGTCACTGAGGGTGGCTGTGGTTCACTTTGGGGGAGCTCTGGTGCTTACACTGAGCATCTCTTCCTGGCTCCGGAGGGGAAGCTGTGTGCTGTTCAGTCTCCAGGAGAAGCTTGTCATGCTGGCTTCCTGATATGTACTCAGCTGTTCTCATTGTCACTGAGGATGGCCGTGTCACTTTTCAGGGGAGCCCTGGTCCTTATTTTGAGAGTCACCTCTTGTCTCCAATACAGAACCGTTGGCTTACTGGCACAGCTCCCTCACCCCACTGGCATAGACTTTCTAACTTTGGGTCTTCCCAGGACAGATCCATGGAAGGCACTCACATGAGTCATTGGCATGGGTTCTAGGTCTTCAGCTGGACTCATGCAGGACATTGCTGTGTGATCCAGGCCCTCAGCTGGGTTTCTTTGGGTCTTTAGTATATGGATAGATTTCTTGTACTTTCTTGTTTTTAACTCCCTGGGTGATCATTATAAATACCACTTTAAATTCTGTGTGCTGTGTTAGGCATGTGTATGGAACAATCAGGACAAGTGTGCTGTGGTCCACTGCAATGACTGCTCCCTGACACCAGTGATAAGCTAGGGGCGAGGACCAGCATTAATCCAGGAAGGACCAAAACCTTTAGAAACATGGGAACCAGAGCCCTTGGGCACCTCTTTCACTTTGACGTGGTGCTGAGACCCTGTTCAGCTCATTGCTTCCCTCCTCAGAGAAGCTACTGAAATAGAAGGCCCCAAGATCCTGAGCTGAGAATATCCCTTCCATCCACACCACTGCAGGCCATCCACACTGGAGGAAAGGAAGCCCAGAGTGTCAGTCACCTTGACCCCACCACGCTCATGACTGTGGGAAGTTCCAGGTTTGTCTCTACTACTTCCTACTCCATATTGGAAAACCCTCTGGGTCACTGCTTCAGAGCCTATAGGTGGTGATTAATTTTCAATTTCTGAGCTGAATGGTTGAAGATAGACATGGGAGTGGAGGGAGAGCACCATGCAATAATTAAGCAGAACCCTTTCCATGATCTCAGAGGGACAAGCAAACAAGAAGCTGGGGCTGGTGTCTTGAAACCATTGTGGAAAGCTTTGAGATCAATGGTTCTACTTTATGGCTTATGCCCAAGCCCAGAGAGGGTAAATCTTAGGAAAGACTGCCTACAGTTGTAAATAGTCCTGTGTGACCTGCCTGCAAATCTGAAAATTGTCCTAAGAGAAAAACAATCTTTACAGAATCTCTATCTCCACAGACTAGGACTATTCTCATTTCTCCGTCTGCTTGGCTTAACTCTGCCCAGTCGGAAGCTCTCGCTCAAGGTTCCCAGGTAACTGCAAATTGCTCAACAAATACGCTGACAGCAGTGGTCACATTGTACCTTTAGATTCAACTTTTAATCATCAACATCCAAATTGATCTTTCATGGGGAACTGGTGGTGCCCATGACCCATCTGAAAGTACTCAGTGTTTCATAAATTTGGCTTTTCAGCTTTATCAGTTTGTGCTCTTTTCACCTTACAAGGCTATTTCCTCATTTCTGAATGATGGCATTATGTCTCAGACAATTTCAGAGAGAGAAAATATTTCTGGGTGCACTCATAATTGGTTTAGAATAACCTGATCTTATACTTTGTGTTTCCTTTCTTACCTATATTATTTTCACAATTTTAATATAAACCTTAGACATTTAGACTAGAAAAAAACATTTTCAGATCAATTACTTTACCAAAAACTATTTAAAGAATATGCTCCCAATGAAGAAGACCGATGCTAATGATTTTCATATACACAGGTGATTTATATAGTGCTGAGGTCCAGGGCAAAACACACTGAGTAAGCACTCTATCCCTGAATGTACTGCTTGCCTCTGAAATACATAAGTTATAACAGTGGTACCTGGTGTTTATTCCACAGAAGAATCCATTTGAAAATCTCCCAAAAGGAGAAACGATTTTTCTAAGTGCATGACCCCGGTAGAAGGATCACTATTTTTAAACTAGTGATAGAGGAACCTCAGAACAATTAGGAAATCCTCTCTGGCCTCATTCCTCCCCTTTGCTTTAAATTCTGTTTCTTGGCCGTCTGTTCCTACTTAATCTCATTCCTCCACGACTGCAGCTTGCAGGTGTACTCCTGGTGTGCTGAAGACCGTAGAGTACAAGCATCAGAATTCTGCAGGAGGCTGGAATTCTCCTTCAACACCAGAAACTTACACAGTGTTTTCATAAATAATAACCAACCTAAACATCTTCTTGAGTACTCATTAAGGGCTGTTTTCCCCAGTGGATCTTTGAGCATATTAATCTTGATGTGGTAATGTGAAAAATGGCTAAATATTTGGAAACTTTGGATTTTGTGTGAAAATACATACTTTTGAACATTTTGTTTCTCTTGTGTAAAAATATCCTTTTAATCAAATAGGTAGCTTTTCTATAAAAACATTACATTTAGAATAAAAAAAAAATCAGAAAAAAACCTGCCTCTGAAATTCAGAAGGTACAGCATCAGAGACAGATCTCTAAGGAGTACTTTGTAGATGACAATACATTCCTTAAAAAATGCATAAAAGAGCAGGCATTCCAAGACTTCCGTAACAGCACAGTGAGAACTGGGTGATTTTCCATTTTCTTTTAGACATATATTTAAAGGCACAAGAGGGAGGCAATTTGAACTTAATGTTGAAGTCAACCTTCATTTTCAGGAAGTATTTTTGGATAACACCATGTGTAAGACCGGAGGACAGTTGTCACATGCAGAGCATTTCTGCAGTGTTGCTCTCCAAGAGCTCATGTTCAGATTGATCCCACACAATGATCTACATGTGGGCTAGTGTTTACTTTTGTACAATCTGTGACAGGAAAACGATGCACTTTTTCCCTTTCGGACTCTAGTCAACATACTTTCTTGGAACTTCAAAGATAATTTTCACTCCTGGAAACTGAAAGGTGGACTTTAGGAAATGGGAGAGGGAGGAGAAGAAAAAGAGAGGCACCAGGCCTGGAAGCGACGCCTGTGCAGTGCATCCAGCAAATCGTCCAAACCAGCCGACACTCCCAAGTATTCGCGTGCCTTAAACAAAATTAAACATAATCTTGTTAATGTTTAGGTTGCTCTTCTAAACTACTTCTCTTATATAGCTTTATTTTTTCATTTTGTATGTGTGTTGTTCACTGTACACGTACCAACTCCCTATGATGAATGTCATCATGCATTTCAACATATACTAACAAAAATGAAAATTGTAAAAGAGTAAATTGATTTGTCAGTAGAAGTGTAAAACTATAGAACACAGTCAAAGTGCTCTTTACCATAATCGCTTAACAAGCAACTTTACACCCACTTAATTCCACTTGGGTTTACGCACATTGTTGAAAACTGACTGACAGTAGCAGCGATAAACATCAAGATATACATAAATACCAGAGAGCAGCCACTGAAACAGCCTGTATTTATTTTCTTGGGGCTTTCCCAGGCTGCTCACTAACAATAAGAATGATGCTATGATGACTTAGGTATCAATGGGCTCTCCACAACCCCCTCTTTTGTTCACACTCAGATTTACCTGGTTAAGACAATTTGCAGAATTTAGAGGTAATTTCTTTCTGAAAGTTATGATACAGTGCTCTCATTGCAGTGCACCAAGATTTTTAAATGTGAAATATTTTCCTAGGAAGTATAAAAATTTGCACCCAAAAGTACAAGTGTTCATCTCCTGAATTCTTTAAAAATTAAAACCCCACGTGAGGAAGGTAAGCTTTACATAACAAACCAATATTTTGCTTTTTGTGGTATGTGGACACAATGGACAGATTCTAAGGTGGGTCTCAATGATCTCCATTTCCTGGTTTTTGGGTATTTGTGTTTTTGTGTGGCCTCCTTATCCAGAGTGTGAGTTGGATTCTCATTTGTAACCAATTTAAAATAAAAAGGATGTGGCAGGCATTACAGGGTATTAATTCTCTAATTAGATTATGCAGAAGACTGTGGCTTCTGCTTTGTCCCTTTTCACTTTCTGACTCTTTAATTCCTCACTTTTGGGTTAGGAAGCTGCATATTACATGCAGCCCTAAAGAGAGGCCCACAAGACAAAATTCTGATATCTAAAAACAATACAGGAGGCCATGGGAATAGCTCAGTGGCAAGCAGAAGATCCTGAGTTTGATTCCTGGTACCATAAAGTAAAAACAATAGCAGACCAGGATCAAAACCCTGCCAGATACCATCTGAATCAATGTGTAAATGGTCCTACCCAGTTGCACTTTCCAGTAAGACAATCACTGCTTCTGTCAGTTTGGACAGTTTCTTAAAAATCTTGAACCAGAATACTCAGTTGATTTACACCATGTGAGAAACGCTGAGTTACAATACTGTGATAGAATCAATGTGTCAGTGCCTAAGTTTGGGACTAAATTACTGCACGGAAGTAGATGACTAATAAGGAGTGGTGTGTGTGTGTGTGTGTGTGTGTGTGTGCATACGTGCTACTTTTATTATCCCTTGCAAATCTGAAAAGTAATAAGACCAATAGATTGTAATCCTCTAATAGATAACTTTAGACAGAGTTCTTCACATAAAAGTTTCTTATAGAGCACATAAACCACCCTCAAGCTTTCTACTCTGGGAGTACACATATTCCTCACCTTGTAGATTCCCTCAGAGAGTAAAGTCAGAACAATTTCTGTTAACAGGATATGTGCAGAAACTTGAATTGCAATGGTTCTCACAGACTTTCACATGTTTTAAATCTATTAAATGATATTTTATCTATATATTTTTCTGAAAATTAGCACTAAGCTAGATCTTTCAAATTATTTTTACAGAAGTTGATCTTCAACATTTATGGTCAATTTCATCTAAGTTAAAATTGTGAAGCATCTAACTTTATAGCAGCATCTGTCAACTTCTTTTAAATAATTCCTTTAATTTGGAAGATTTTGACATGTTGGGGAGAAAAAGTCATGTCTACTCCTCATCCAAACAAGCTTATGGCTAACAAATCATTAAAAATTGACAAGAGCAACAAGAGAAGAAATAACATTTTAAAAATGAATTTTACATTCCTTGGAAGCCTACAGAAAATGAGAGTCCTAGGTAAAGATATTTCCACGGGAAGTCATTCAGAAGCATGACTAAAAGATAAATGAATATAAGCTAGTGGTACTAACCTAGAGGGAACTTAGAAAAGGCTGCGTATTTAAATTTTGCTGGTCATCTGTGGTAGTGTGTTGGGGTCTGTGCCTGGGTCCCCAATCCCCCAAACAGGTGCATAGTGAAGGTCCAAAGGAATGAGACAAGCGTCATGTTCTTTAGGGCTGCAGGAGGACTGAGATCCTGGGCTGAGTTTGTAACTCTGCTAGCTGGCAGGCTGACTGATGCTGTGCAGCCTGTGTTTAATCAGAGCAAGCAAGGAGTTGAGTAGACAGGGGAGGAAACCTGAGCAAGATCTTGGGAGGGGTTCAAGGGCCCCTCAGAGCAACAGATGATGCTAATTAAGTAAAACTATCCCCAGAAAGTCTCCAGGTGGCCTCCTCGGTGGCCTGTCTTGTCCCCTGAGGTGTCTCCTCATTCTCAGTTCAATCATGAAGGGGCCACGCCACAGCCCTGCACGTGTATTCGGCTTCAGCGCTCTCCAACAGTAGTGTGCCTTCCCTCTGGGCACAGTCTTGTGAAAGTCTTTAGAGAGGTGGGGAAAGGTCCGAGAGAGACCTTCATCTCCAATTCTCTCCATTTCCACACCTTCAAACACACCAAAGGCCACGGGGCCATGTTAAGATGCTTCATGCTTAAAAAGACCCCTGAGAAGCCCTTGCTAATCTGTTTCAATCAATTTAAAGTATCTGCCTCTCTCTGTGCAAATTTGGGAGTGTTACGATTATCTGGGATATAACAGCTTCTCATAGACTTCTGAGAGTTACGTAAGAGTTAATAACCAACAGCATAGTAATTCATGGTTTGTCACATAGCATTTACCTAATTCAGTCACTGAACACTTAATGATCGTCAAATATGCGTGCTAGATAGAAACGTGAATTCATTCTTCTGGATTTCAGGATGGGTTGGAGAAACAGTGTTTTGAAAATGGAAACAAGGTCTTTACATGGAAACTGGTACTAAACATATACCAACTTCATTGGATTGTGGTAACTGAAAAGTAGAGGACAACAGTTCTTCCATACTTCAGTAACAATAATCAAGAAAATAAGAAAGCAATGTTATTATGAAGCAAACGTGTGCATTACATATTGGTCAGGGTTCCCTAGAAGGACAGAAACAGTAGCGATACACAAAGCATTGTGCAGTGGACTGTCTTAGGGAGGCTTACAGTGTCAGAGACGGGTGAGTCCAGGATGACTGACCATCTGCAGTTAAGAAGCCAGATGGTTCAGAAGCTGCTTGGCCCAAGCAGCAGAAAATTGCAAAACAAGAGGGCTGGACTTTTTGGTTTCATGTTCTTATAGGAGTTTGTTTTGTTTTGTCTTGCTGGGTTTTGTTTTTCCCCCTAGTGCAGGGAGGATGGAGGTGCGTGTGGAGATTCATGCATGCGTAGCTGTTTACACTTTCACTGTTTGAATATCTACTTTGTGTGCTTTAATTTTGTAACGAACAACTATTTCTAAGAGGGCAATATGTAATTTATCAACTAGTGATTTCTTATTGTATCTTTTTTTTTGAAATTCTGTATTACCTCTACCCTTTACATGCTTTCCTTTCTCTTTAGATAAAAAACATTAAAAAGAAAAGCAAGAGGGCTGGGGGATGCAGCTAACACTTGGACACTCCCTGGAGAGTCACCAGTTGGAGGCAGCACTGGAGGCTGGAGAACTGGAGGCGATGACCAAGGGGACGGCAGCAAAAGCCCCCCTGACTAAGCCAACTGGAGCTCTTCAAAAGGAGGCGTTTGTTCCTCTTTTCCTTCCTTAGTCCAGCCGGGCCACAAGCCTGTTGCTTGATGCACTGGCAGTCAGTGTGGCTCTTCCTCCTATAGTCTGCTGGCCCTCACTCCTGCAATCAACCATCATTCCTGGAAACACCAGCGATTTCTTCCTCCAAGCAAGTTGACCTATTGTAATTAACGGTCACCAACTGTGAAAGAGTACGACCAAGAGAGCGGATGTGAGGGGGTTTTAAAGTTTCCCTCCACTATCTGACGTGTTGCAAATTTGAAACTCTGGAATAAACTAGTGGTAGACAGGTTAAAAGAGGGGAAAAAAGACCCTACAATTCTGTCCCTTTATACAAGAGTCTCACAATATGAGAGTCAAAGGAGGGCTGAAGCTTGTGTGTAGTGTCTTGAGCTGCAGAGTGCTTAGGGTGCGCACGGGTTTGCGTGGCCACAGCAGGAATCCAGCGTGGGGGAGACTGTCCTGCGGTGCTGACCCGGTTTCTCAGGTGGTACTGCTGCAAAGAACATAAGTTGTAGCCTAGGCGAGGCCTCTCGGGGAGGGCTGTGTGCACTTGGCCTTTCCCTGAGATGCCTAGGTCCACCTGCAGGCTCCTGAGGAAGGTCAGTGAGAAGCTACACTCAGAACCATGCTCCCCGGGCAATGCACAAAAGCAGCACTCGCCATAGTGCTCTTCTATCCTCTATGTTAATCAAGTCTACTGCAAAGTCTTTTAAAGGCAGTAAAATTTCTTTTTGGCTCTTGAAGATTTTCCTTCGCATAATGGCAAAACAAAAACATTTAAAGATAGTCCAAGATTCCTCAGTGGTGTTTTACATTATTTCTCTATTTCCTGTCATGTGTTAGTCCTCTTAATTTCCATCACTGAGTAAAAAAAACAAAAGGTGCTTCCTGAAAAATGTCATTATTAAATGAAAATGTGAAAATCTGGTTTTCTCTTTGCCTTGGGTTTTCGAAGATATATTCAAATGGCACTTCCGTCTTCAAGGTCCTCATCACTTACCACGTTTTCAATTTCAAATTAACAGCTTTACTTTCTGAACGTGCAATAAAAGTTTGTTTTGACATTCACTTTTTTGTAATGAAAGGTTAATTGGAAATTTGTTTGAACTCTGCTGCTTAGGAAATCCTTGTCATAAGAAGAGACATGCATGCACACAAATTGTATTTTTATGTAAAAAGAAGTGCTTGACGTTGCCTGTTCCCTTCAAGTGCCTGTATCAGTATAAATAGAAACAGCACTGACCAATTCCTATTATCTCAAAAGACCTTCTTATATTTTTTTAATACTGCATTTTAAGTACTAGCAATGAATAATGGCACTCACCGTGAATGGTAGTTAGTAGTTTTTAGTCTCTTCTTGTTGGTACTGTGGGAGCTTGTGCAGGTGGCTGACACATCTTTGTTTTTTGTGGGCTTTTTTCCTGTCCCTCCCCCTGGCTCCCTCTAACTCTCTGCCCCTCCCATTTCCAACAGCTCTATTTCCACCGCATTTAACTCTTTTGCTTAAAAATCCTCCCACCTGTTCCTCTTTCCACTCAGGAAAGCTCTTCCCACTTCCTGAAACCGTCTCTTTTTTTTCGTGGCCCCTTATTGATAGTTTGGTTTTCTCAAATAAGAGAAACAATGAATTTGCTGTTTTGAAAATGGAACAATTTAAAGTTGCTCCCGGTTCAACTCTGACATCAAGAAAACACATTCTACATGAAATATTCAGCTGAAAAACATTCAATAACCCTTTCACCTAGAAAGGATGAACATAAGGAATTGTTTTGTACTTACTCTCTTATTGCGTGATATTATAGCTTTTTTAAAAAATTTTAATCCAGCTCAATGATGCACACTGATGCTCAGAAATAAAAGCATATAAACACTGAAACAGAATGAAAGGGGCTGGGACATAGCTCAGTGGCACAGCGCCTGCCTGGCAAGAGCGAGGCCCTCAGTTCGATTCCTTGCATCAAAAGAAAAAAGAACAATGGAAGATGTGCATTTTGCTACTTCAGATAAGACATTTTTAGTGTTTGTGGGAAAATAGTTGACTTAGAATAACTTGAGAACTTTGGGTAAAGAACAAATTCATGAAAGAATAAAAGTCAGATGCAGAAGCATAAGTACAAAAGCCCCAGGGACACACCTTATTTCTCCTTAAATATGTCTATTTTTCACATATTTAATGATCTCACTTCCTCTTTTTCTCTGCAGTTCTGGTCTCTGTCTTTGATCATGTTCATCACATCTGATTACTGCTAATACACAGGAGTACAGGGACGAAGGAAATTTATCTCTCCCCTCTGTTAAAATTTGAGCTTGCATCTGCTCTTGTGAGCTGACAAGAGACAAACCAATGGGGAAAAAAAGAGCATAGGGATTTTATTAATATTCATGAGGTTATCACAGCAAAGTGAGTAATCAGTAGTCCAGTGAGATTTAGAAGCATATATACATGTACATATATATATATAGACCAAATATTCCATATACATATATATTTCTTAGTAGGTGACAGGAGAATGAGATGGGCGGTTAGAAGAGTCACACAGGAAGGAGATGGGGAGGCCTTAGGGACAGATACCGATCCTGGCCACCTCCTCCGGAGACTCCAGGGTGTGTCTGATTCTCAGACTCTTCCTCTGGGAGTTCAGTTCTGTCTTCCTCGGTTAATGACACTTCAGGAAGGAGAGTGAAGGCGAGGATGCCGCTTTGGGTCACTCTGGCAATGCCCAGGTAGCCTGGGCAGCGCCAGGGCGGAACCCTTCCTCCCTGTGCCGGAGGGACACCGCCCTGTGCCGGTGGATCCCAGACACCTTCTCAGACCCCGTGATTCCCTTTAAAATGCTCGGTGCCACACTTTGGGTGTCGCTTTCTGAGATCCGACAGGAAGGTGTGCAGTAGTTGAGACTTGACGCCTGAAAACCACGGTAGCAAAACTGTTCAATTTTGATAATTCAATACGTACTTTTAAACTACCCTATAAACAGCTGTTGGAAATATAATCTAAATATTAATCATAGTTTATCCCAAATAATCATAAGTACTCTATTAATTTTTTAATGACCTTAGCTCAAGAAAGGGACAGATGATATATTGCCGTTATCTGGATAAATATCTGAGAAGCTGGAGGAGAAGAGACTGGGAGGAAGATGCCCAGGCCAGAGGCAGGACATCGTTCCCAGGGCCCCTGAAAGCGCGAAGCGACCTTCCGCCGCCGCCTCCAGGTGTCCCGCTCTTGTTCCTCCAGGCTTGCACTGTGCCACTCTGGCTGTGTTTTCTAGTTTTAGAGTCTTTAGTTAAGGGACAACCAGGGGAACTGAGTACGGGAATCAATTCAGTGAAGCGCAGCATAGCTTCTGCCATGGCGTCGCACCACATTGAGAAAAGTGGAAGAGTGTTACTGGGTGTATGTGTGGTCATGCTCGTTTCCCCTGAGGCTGGACCAGCCACTCCACAGGAAGGCCTGATCGCAAGAGAAGTTTGCCAGGGAAATACAAAGGAACCAGAGCTATTCGCCTAGAAAAAATTCACCAGTGTTTAACGACACTTAATAAATTTAGTCTATTAACACTGCTCAAATAGGACTCTGTGTCATTTTGGAATTGCATTAGAACAAGTGAAAACAACCAGAAGGACAATAAAATATAGAGAAACATAAATAAGATCCTGAAAGAGAAATAAAGAACATTTCTAAAACACATATTTGCTATACAACTTAAAGCATCAACACACTAAAAATTTAGGCAGAAGCACTAAACAAAAAGTGAAAATTAAAAACAGATAAGAATGAGAGAGAACAACATTATTAGCAGAAGAGAAAATATCATGTGGTACAAACTGGCCAAGCAGGGAAAAGCGATGAGAAAGGTTTTATAGAGCCTCAAGATATCAGCTCTGTGCTGCAGACAGGCAAAGTGTGGAATTTACGGTGTGAGTCCATTTCAGAATAGATAGCTTGATAGTAAGGATCTTCAGTGTCCCCTTGGCCTATGGAGCCAGGGCTGACTGCAAAGAGGCAGGAGAGAACTGTATTGATGAAGAAGATGTTCTGTGTTTTGTTGTGTAATATTTACATAATGAAGTTCTATTGAGCATTACAAGAATGAACTTCTGTATACATATATCTACATATAGATATACAGATATGTAGAAAAATAGATATGGTATCTTAGCAAGTTTGATAAAATGATAAGATACATAGAAATTAAATCTAGGGTGTGCAGAAAAATTATAAGAAATAGGAAAAAAACTAAAGAGGAGAGACAAATTTAGGAGCTAAAATAATTTGAGTATACATCAATTAGGATTTACTACATCATATACCAAATTAATGGGAACAGCCTCATGCAGAGTTTCACCAAAGTTACATGATGAATTATAAAATGGAATAAAAATTACTTTAAATGTGAAGAAAGAATAATTACTACCTTCTTATGTAAAACATTACATTGATTTACTATAGTCTCATGCTTACTGAACACAGCTATATTCTGGATAAATCAGTGAACCAAAGGCTGATAGGAAAAAGTTCTACCAGCTTTAGGATAAAAATAACAAAAACCCTTCATTATCAGAAAAAAAGTTTTTCTTTGTTGAGTTCATGATAATAGTAGCAGAGCTAACATTATACATTTCTAGACTATAGTATTATGATTAAGAGATTATAAATTTATACATATCCAAATAGTTTTGTTTTTTCTTTTCCTTTTTTTGGGGGGGTGGGGGTATGGGGAATCGAACACCTCAACCTCACACTTGCCAGACAGACACTGTGCCACTGAGCTATATGCCCAGCACCAAATAGGTTTTTCAAAAGTAGCAAAGATGAGATAATTTGGAAATTCCTGATAGGCTGATGGGCTCACCTTTGAGCCAGTTCCATCCCTAGACAATAGTCTTCCCTTGGTTATTTTCCACTAGATCAGATAATCATAAAAATGCTTGGGGTGGAAATGTTTCCACAGTGTAATGACCCTCAGAAGCCAAACCATCAGATAATAAATTTAACTGAGGAGCAGAAAACTATTAGAATTGCATGGAACAGACTATGTAACATGAATATACACAGTGAATACTGGAACCAAAGTGATGTGAACGGGAAGAGGTAGAGTTTGTGAGAAGGATGCTGAGAAACTGTAGAGTTTTGGGAAAGAAGATACACAAGACTGCTCCCCGAGAAGGTTTCCAAGTGTCTGAAGTCTGTGCAGAGGAAAGAAAGAGCTTTCTTGGCTGAGTGAGTTTATAAAGTGCATGGACTAACATCGCACCTATGTGGACATGAAAGGATGTCTAAAAAGGCCACGTGGTCCCCTGGTCACTGAGAACAGCTAGGCGATGATGGGAAAGGAAGGTGACCCATCCAAAACAGTGGGTGGAACTGTGCTACCAGGTAGCAATGGTTTGCGGCTGTGACCCAAGATCAACCCAGGAAAAATCTTTTTATCTGAACTATTCATAAATGATAGAGTATTTCTCAGACAACTTTTTAATGAAAATATTCTCAAGTTTGTACCACTCGATTAAGTAACTGTGATTCTTGGTAGCAGTCTTTTGAAAAATAGTGAGACAAGAGTAACTTTTTCTATGAAATATACTTAGCCTCAAAAATTAAAAAAATAAAATATTTTTATTTGGTTATAGAATGAAGTATTTTGGATCCATAAAATACATCTATTAACAAGGAAAATACTCTCAGTATAGTATAGATTAAGCCTCAGGGTATGCGAAGTGTGTATTCAGGTCCCTTGATATTTGAAGGAACATGAATGAAAATGAACTGTCTATCTCTTTGTCTTCCTATGTGTGCTATGTATTTGTCAAATGTATTTATACCCAGTCTCTATCGTCTGTCTATCTACCTATCTCTCATCTCTCACGGTTCGAATGTGATTTGTTTTTCAGAGGCTCAGGTATTCAAGTCTTGGTCTTCTGTGCAGCAATATTCCCATGTGAGGCCCTTGGGAAGTCAGTGAATCATGAGCGCTCTGACCACATCAAGGATTGACACACTCATGGGTTCAAAACTGGACAGATTATTGAGAAGTGACAGGAATTTAGAAAGCAGTGCCTATGGGCTGATTCTGGGAATACACAGTCTCCTGGCCTTTTAGCTGTTGCTCTGCATCTTGACCACCATGACTGAGGAGCTTTGCTCCATCTCCTGCCTCCTGCCGTGGGACAGGGTGCTTTGCCTTATTATAGGCTGAGAAGTGATGGAGTCCCTGACCATGGACTGAACCCTCTGCAACTATGAGTTGCAATAAACTCTCTTTTAAATTACTTTGCTCAGATACTGTTTCACAGCAACAAAAACTGACTAACATACTTGTTCGTTTATTTATTTGATATTAAACTATATTTACCTCTCAAGGTTAAAAATATGAGAGTTATTACTTTATGCAACATGTATAAATATTTTCTCTCTCTTATATGAGATCATATTATGTTACTTAAAAATAGTGCCAAATAATATTTTATAAATTTTACATTTTAATAATGAATTTGTATGGAGAAATACATCTGGAGTATTTAATTCTTTATTTTTTTACCAGAAAATTGATAATTCTAAGTTACATACTTATATTTCAATGACAAACAAAAACTAATCTGGCAGTTTAAAATCCTAATGAAATTGGTGTGCATGTCAGCTCTTTACTTTACTGAAGAACTTACAAGCCAAAGCAAGGCAACAGACAGAGATATAATAGAGTAATAGTGCTCTAAGTAGGTAATTACATCAATTTCAGAACACTGCTGTAACAAATTATGATAAACTGGTGGTTTAAATGAGAGAAATGTATTCCCTCACAGAGCCACAGGCCAGAAGTCTGGAACAAAACTGTCAGCAGAGTTGGTTCCCCTTGGAAAAGCTGAAGGCAAATCTGGTGTTTCTCTCTCCTGGCTTCTTATGGCTGTTGGTCATCACTGGAGTTCCGGGCCTTGCCAAAGTGAATCACCAACAATCCTTGCATCTGTCTCCACGTTGATTTCCTCTCTGTGTGGCCGTCTCTGTGTCCAAATCTTCTGTTTCCTGGATGACTTCATCTCAAGATCTTAAGAGAGCGGCAATGCAAAGATATTTCTCCTTTATTTAAGGACCCCAAACCCTGGGGCCTCATGTTTTTTACATCTGTTTCAAAGAAAGATGGGACTTTACTGTCCCAGGAGATTCTTAAGCAGAAACTTTTCCCATCGACTACATGATTCCCTTCGAAGGAAGCAGTCGCGGGATCAAGGCCCTCTTTGAAGTTTAGCGCGTGTGCGAGGAGCCGCTCTCCCTGAGATGATGAGATGCTTTTCCCAGCTGTGGCACGTTCGCATTCCTTCCACGCGTGTCAGCCTGCTTAGCACTCTGTTGGCACTGACATCATCAACATAGAATAAGCCGGAGAAAAATCACTGGCTAGCACAGATGACTCTAATATTATTGGAATATGCACTATTCTCATTTATCTTGAGAAGTAAAAACAACAGTCTCGATTTTTGTTTAACAATGCATCACATGAGATAGAATGGATTTATGAAGACACATACATGTGCCTATGTTGCTACATGTATAACTGATGGGAAAAAAAGCATCTATGTGCACTAATGTAGTTTTTAAAATTAAGAAAAAAATTGTACATATTGCTTGCTATTTTTAATGTCAAATATTGTTAAATATGAGAAGTAAAAAATGACATTGTTTTCTTCTCTAGAGCTCATGTAAAGCATAATGGCCATGGATACTGCTTTTTAAATCCGCAGTGATATGTTATGAGGGGTTGAAATTTCATAAATCCCAGGAAATGTACTGAGTTTATGTACTTGCATTTAGAAATTCTGGAACATCGTTGGCTTGCAGACTTGGTATGGATTATGAGACTCACACAAAAGGAAATTGTTAGTTTTTTGTGTTCCTCTGGAGAGAAATCAAACAAGAAACAATAATAATAATAAAATCTTTTTTACTTTTTAGTACATTCTATTTTTCAGGCAGAACTTCTTTCTCAAAAGCAAAGGAAAAATATTACTTATTTGGTTTTCAAAGGACAAATTCCCCAGAGTAAAATATTATGTTAAATTTGATTCAAAGTACGAGGAGGAGGGAGTGGATGTGATACTGGTGTTGGACAATTGCTAGCATTTGCCTGTAGGTGGACGATTTTTCTTGCTTTATTTAATTTATGTAGCAAAGTATTTAACTGATAAAGTATTGATTTGCCAAAAGGTTTACTGTTCTTCAGAATATACTACTCACAATATTCCCTGTGCTTTCACAGATTTATTCATTCATTTAAATGCATAATTTTGTACATAATTATGAAGTGCAGCATCGTGTGTGTGTGTGTGTGTGTGTGTGTGTTACCTGCTGCTGTCACCTCTTTCTGGGTGCTGTAATGCCAACCCCTTTGTGGTTTTCTGCAGTCTCCCCTAAGGAGAACAGAGCCATCTTGGAAAGAGGTGCATTAGAATCACTAAAGTTAAGTTTGACTTTGGTAGCTTTCCTTTTTAGGGGGACAAATTGAGTGTGTAACCATGAGAAGATGATGGTCTCAATTGGGTAGCAATCATTTTTTGGGAATTGTTCAAATTTTAAATTAGTGCTATTTGTTTTCTTCAAAGTATACTCCAAGGAGGGAGGGATTAAAAGCAAAGGGAAGAAAAACATCAACTGGCAAAGTTGTTTTAAATTCAAATTGGACTTGGAAATTTCGAGATAATATAGGATTATGATACCCCGGAGACACTGCTATGGCTTCTAGATGGATGGGCCCCGAAGCCTCACGCAGTTTTAAGTGGGGCTGTGGAGCGTGGCCGGGTTAGGATGTGGACAGTGGATTAAGGGTGTGATGCTGGGATTATGGGTGTCTCACCTGGCTGTGGGTGGCACCGATCCATAGATTTACAGCCTGGATGGAATATTAGAGGAAGAGAGGGAAGGCAGGCTGCTGGTCTGGCTGCTCACTGTCTTCTTCTTGTCCTGCTTGCCCTGGTCTGTTTCTCCTCCCTGCTGCCCCTCTGCCCTGTCACCCTGCTTTGGAACCATTTGACTACAAATTGAGCTGAACTAAGCCTTTCCTCTTTTAACCTGTGGGTGTCAAGAAATAAGAAAATTAAGACAAACATGAGTCAGAGACAGTTTCTGATCACTAGAGTAGCTAATTTGTGCATACATTTAAAATTTTCTCTAACATAGCTACGTTTAGCAAAATTATGTCATAAAGCAAATTGATACTAATCACTTTGAGAAACACTCCTCACTGAATTTATGTTTCAGAAAACACAAAGATCACTGAAATAAGCCATCATCTAGGAATCTGGTAGACAATACATCTTTCACAGAAAATCTACTCCCTCTCTTTAATTCCATTTTATGACATTGCTGCTACTATTGTATACATTACTTAATCTCTTACTATATTAACTTAAAAATGATAATTTTATTAAATGTTTTTTAGGGAAACATCACCTTTTTTTAGTTTATGAACCTATTTTCCTTTAATTTCTTGCAATTATTTTTACCTGCTCATTTTACATTATTCTTCATTTTTTGCTTAACTCATGTAAATGATGAAGGGAAAACTGTTGTCTGTATGTACTCTCTGGCTACCTTAATATATCCTGACATTTCAACACCTTACCATTTTAATGTAAACTTTACTTAAATTTGGAACCTATGGAATGCATAGTTTGGAACTATGGAATGGATTCCTTTCTAATTTCAGGAATTACTTTTGGGTGTAGATCAGTTTTACACCAATGAAGGCTAAATAAATGTTTTTGGAGATGGCAGATGAAATAATAGGCACATTAAGGGCATATAGAAAATAAGATTTTAAAAACCAGTCATGAAAGAGATATTTGTGAAATACTAAGAAATAAAATGACTAATGTCCAGACAGTGAAAAATATATCCAACCTACATATACCAGGAATTGCTTAAGATGATCAGTAAGACATTATGTGAAAACTGTCATTATACTGGTAAACCCTCTCACGTTCAAGAAAACATACCTGAAATAGAAAAAAATACCAGGGATGTTGGTTTGACATGGCTTCTGTTAGTATCAGTGGGGTGTAGCGATAGCCGAAATGAAGACAGAATCCATGGCAAAACCGAAGGAGCTGTGACAGTGAATTGAGGGGCTCCCCAGATTCTGAAGGACCCAGAAAATGACATGCAGAAGCTAGGCCAGTGGAGATCATAATACTAAAAAGTATAATAATTTCCAGATGTTGGAAATGGTATGAAAATGCACCCAACCGTGGACTCCTGGTAGTAGGTAGTTAAACCTCAAGACAGAGAGAGCTTTTGCACCATAGTTAGAAGGAGAAAATTCAATATATAAATTGTCCATATTTGTGTATTCTCAGTTTTATTCCATATTTATTGTGATCTTAATATCATAGATTATGCTTCAAAAAAAAGTTTTTTTTAAATCATATACTTTGAGAAACTTGCAAGAGGAGTGAGGTTACTCAGCCTTTGCAGTGTAGGAAATGTCACCTACGCTGAGTGTATAAAATCACCGGCTGAATTACCAACACAGGGCAAGGAGCTTCAGGTTTTGTGATAGTTATGATAATTTTAAGAGTAGAACTTGTAGTAGGAAAATACTCTTCTGAGTTTGAAAAGTTCAGCTCTCAAGAGCCCATAATCCTGTCTGGAGCCCATGTTCAAAGTGAAACATGGACTCTTCAGAGCACACGAAGTGATGGGAATATTTGCAGAGCAGTGTAAATATTCCACAGGTAGAGTGTATCTGTCTACTTGGTTTGCCAAAATAAAATCACAGTCTTGGTGACTTAAACCACATTTTTTTAGTTCTGGCCTCTCTAGAGCATGGCAAATTGAAGACTAAGGTGCCGTAAGCCAGGGCCATTCTGAGACCTTTTCTCTGGACTCACAGTGTGTAGCTACAACATTTTTCTCTGTGTTCTCAAGTGCATCTTCTTTTCCTGTGCAGGCAGCGAGATGCATCTCTACAGATGCCAAAGCTCTCAGGTCCATGTGCTTACTCCAAGCAGCAGGCTGAGTGTTAGATCCTCAGCATAAGAGGTTTACGTGGGCCTGATATCAAGGTTCTAACACTCAGCAAACTTGACCCTAGCACTACATGTAATCTACTTTGCAATGGCATTCTGTTCGGATGAAGAACTTAGCCTGGAATCTTTTGATGAAAGTCAGCAGAAAGATACTATTAACATCGTGAGTATTTGATTTGCAACCAGGTATAATTGCTTGTAAAGGAGTAAAGGCAACTTTTTCTTTTTTATTTACCATTTATTGTTGCAGCACATGTTATGTACAGTTGAAATACACTTAAAAAGTTTTTGCATTCAACATACTGTTTTTTGTTCTCGCTTCCCAGAAAGTTAATAAAATTCACCCAGTAACTAAAACCACTCATCTCAGTAAACAAAGAATAGCAGAAATAGCAAAAGCCAGACACTTAAGAATAATGAAGTAATATCTAAATTGTAACAGCTTAATTTGATATCTTAGGGCAGAATGAAACTCCGTGGAACACAAAGATGAACCCAGCCTTGACTTTCAGGCGCTGATCAGGGATAAATGTGTCCTTGTTTCTTTCTCATTCCAGCCCACTGGTTGCAGCTGCAGGAAGGTTGGTTCTTGTGACAGTTATTTAATAAAGACTAAAGTTTCTCAGGCAAGAGCTGTCGAAGTGGCTGTGTTTTTCCATTCTTACATCTGTCAAAAACATAATAAGTACAAGTCTGGGCAACTTGATAGACACTGAGGCCAGGGAGTGGCTACTGAGATCTGTCCCTTCTTCAGAATGAGCTCGTGAAAGCTTTCACTTAAGTTCTGTATAATCCACAGTAGGTCTTTATAAATAGCATATAAATGTAATATATATATGTAAATATACATAGACTACATATATAAATATATATGGTATAAATATAGATTACATATAATAAAAAGCCCTTACAAGATATTAAATTATAGATGTAGCCATAGATATAGTCTAGAATTGTGATATATGATATTAAAAATATTAGCTTAGCAATTATGTGATTTCTTTGTCTAACCACAGTTAATATATAGTAGATATTTTGCAAAATCAATAAGCAAGTCTGCCATCATTTGCACTGCACTCTTAAAAAAAACTTGAACAAAATAAAATTTCTCTGAAAATATTATAATATCAGAGTAGATAAAATTATAAAAATGTTGGCAAAGTATGCATCATAGAACTTTTAAAGCAAGTTATCCTTTGTCTTTGCCTAACTCAGAAAATATCAGCAGTGCCAGAAGAGCGTATTGAATTATTTTCATTCTATGACGTATATTCCTTAAAAAAGTACTGTGCTCATCAGAGAAAGGGTAGGTGTAATAGTTGCTGTACCTGATATTCAGTCTTAAGATACATGTTTAGAGTTTATCTAAAAGGACACTTTCCCCTCTTGGGATTTGCATTTTAATTGTCTCTAACTAGTCTATTATTATGAAGCACTTAGAGTACAGAGACACAAGTACTGCATGTAATGAATATCACATTAACACCAGTATTTAATTTTTAAGTGGTTGTTTGGTTTAAATATTTACACTTCAGAGAAACGCGTCTATTTGCCTTAGTTAAATAACGTCAACATTATTTAGACTACTCTCTAATAAACACTAATGCCAACTGTTTAATTTCACCAATTATGCATTCAGTTAAGTAAACTACTAGACATTTAGCTAAAAGATACATTATGCTGCAATATTTCTAATGTGGGTCAAGTATTTTGTTGACTTAGCAACTCTGAAAACTTTAGAGTTCCAAATAGTGAAGAAAATATATTAAAAAAAACCCAACTAATTAGTATTTTTATTCAGAGGTCTGAAACTAAATGGGAAGCACAGTTGCACAATTTTCATTTTTCTTTCACATAATCCAAAATCCAATGCTGTTATTTCCCCATGAAAATATTACTGAGAACAGTACACCTAGTATTTTCCTTGCCTTGATATGCTGTAGTCCATTTTCCATAAATATACATTCATTAAAAAACCCAGTGGTAGCTGGGGATTTAGCTCAGTGGTTCAAGCCCCTGCCTAGCAAGCATGAGGTCATGAGTCCATTCCCAGTACAAAAAAAAAAAAAATTCCAGGCGCAGTAAATACAGGAAGGTTTAAAGATAGTGCAGCTGCTGCACAAAACTGTATGGAATTTCCCATGAAAATTCAAAATAAATCCGCCATATGATCCAGCCACACGTTCTGTGTATTTATGTAAATAACACCAAATCTGTTTCCCAAAAGGATACTAGTATTCCTACATTCACTGTAGATCTATTCCCAATAGTCCACGCATGGTAACAACCTGGTGTCCACCCACAGAGTGGGTAAAGGGAATATGTACACATACAGAACACCACACAGCCTTAACATAGAAGATAATTCTGTGATATGTAGTGAAATGAATGAATATTATGGATATCATGCTAATTGAAGCAAGTCAGTTCCAATGACAAATACTGCACATAACATCTTTACTTATACTAAGGATATGTAATTGCAAAATTTACCAAATCAAAGAGAAATGTGGTGGTTTCTGCAGGCTACAGAGAGAGGAAGTAGCAAGTTACTAATAAGTACTTGGGTATAATGTTTTAGTCAAGCAAAACGAATAAACTCTGGAAGCTTGTGGTAAAATATAGTGTTAGTAAACAATTAGGAATTGTGAACTTATGATTCTGTTAAGTGGATGGGTATTATGCTAAGTACTTTTATCACAGTGTAATTAAATTAAATTTAAACATAAGCAGGCAATTTATTTTGACAAAGTAAAATGCATAATTCAATCATTTGTAGACCAAATATAGTATTATCTTTTGTAAAAGGACAATAAAATGTTTTGAAAACCTTTGTAAATGGGTTCCTACTAACTATGTTATTGTTCTTATCCCTAATTTTAATATATTTGATTACTGGTAGTCTCTGTCATTTCTTTTCTTTCTTTCTTTCTTTCTTTCTTTCTTTCTTTCTTTCTTTCTTTCTTTCTTTCTTTTTTTTTTTTGTACTGGAAATCAAACTCAGGACCTCACACTTGCCAGGCAGTGCTTCCAGGTTTAGCTCAGTTGGCTAAGGCACCACTCTGTAAACGTGAGGTTGTGAGTTCCATCCCAGAGGCAGGAAAAAAAAAACTTGCCAGGCAGACACCATACCACTGAGCCACATCCCTGGCTTGTCACTTCTTTCCTGCATCTTGCTTACAGTTTTTGATCTTTGATTATTCATTTCTTGAGATAGGGTTCTGTAACATTTTGAAAGGGACTTTCACTTGAAATTCTATTTAGATTTTGTCATTCATGTAGCTCACTTTAAAAAGTACAGATAATAATGGAGTAAAGTGGTCAGTTGGATGAATCTTATTTTTAGCTAAGATTATGGGGAAAATATTGTTACCTGAACGCCTGCCAAAAGTGGTGACTGCAGGAAGGGTTACGTGTAAGTGTTTAGACCTATTTACCTTTGTGACTCTCAGAATATTTGAGTTTATAAAATATTTTGTGTACTTTGTGCAATTTTTAATACATCAGTGATAAATTCAAAGTGAGGCATGAGTTTATAAACTATTCGTATAAAACAAAATGTACGTACAAAGGAGCAGGCGTTATTTTCTCTTGGGCAATGGCAGTCATGTTAGGGCCAGTGGAAAAATGTGCATGAAGTTGTTGAGAAAGAGATGGCGCTGGTCAGAGCTATTGGTGGTGACATGAGATAAGCACAAAGAAATAAGCAGTTCATTTCTGAAGGCGGCAAGGAGCGGAGATTCAGTTTTACCTGAGCCTAAAAACCTAATATTTTACGTTAAAATATTCATATATATGCATATTCTGCAAGAAGAGTTCTGTTTGCACTCTCCCTAAATTACACGCAGTCATGTAGTTCTGCTCAAAGAATATGGTGCTTAAAATCGCCCACTAGAGAAAACAAGAGGTTTTCATAACAATTCAATTAAGGAACTATAATGAATTCAAGTCAGACTGGAAAGAAGCTCAAACATAAATGATGTCCTTGTTCAACTGGAAGACTGGAAAATTTGAAAAGAAAGAAAACGTTTGGATTTTCCCAGCACTCAGAATCCAACCGCCTGCCCACCGCGGTGATGGGCTTAGGTGGCATCGGGCTACCGACCACAAGCTAAAGCCCGGGCTGTTTGGAAGGACGCAGACCAAGTGATGTCTTTCAAGTGCTGGAAGCAGCACACACCCAGCCCCTAAATCTAAACGCTGGACAACTTGGTATCACCTAGTGGACAAAAGTATAACTTCTACATGCAAACTCTTCAGAACCACACTCTGGTCTGGAAAGAAAAGAGAAAGAGAAAAAAAAAAAGAAAAGAAAAGAAAAGAAAAGAAGAAAGGAAAGGAAAGGAAAGGAAAGGAAAGGAAAGGAAAGGAAAGGAAAGGAAAGGAAAGGAAAGGAAAGGGAAGGGAAAATCTGTCCCACATATCACAGTCCTTTTCCAATTGTCTGTCCCACTGCAGCTTCTCAGGCCAGAAGTCCGGAGTCACCCTTCCCTCGTGAGTGGGAGCCCCGGGTGTCTCTCGTCACACTCCCTTTGCCCACCTGTGACTTCCTCTAAGGGCAGAACTGTGCTAGACAGAGGCCAACTTTGAGTCTCCAAAGCCTGTGTGCCCTTCCAGCTCTGCCTACTGAAATTATCAAAATATTCTAAGTTTGTAATCTTCCATAGTCACTTCAAATTAAAACACTAATTGTATCAAGTACATTAATTTTCAATTTTCCATTATACCAGAAGTAGAAATATGGATCAGTTTTTAGGATTAGATTTTTAATTGATTTCCATTTTAAAATTCTGTTACTGGTCAAAAACTACAATGTTTTCACTTTAAGTAGCTATATCTCAAACAAGCACATGCAATTTATAGAGAAATGGAGTGAAAAGCAATAAATACAGAAGGAAAAAACTTTGAACCATTGAGTAACACCCATGAAGATTTTCAAGGAAAAATGTTTCCCAGGCACTTGGAATATCTCGTAATTCACTTTCACCCAGAGGGTTGAGAAGCATGCAGGTTTTCCACTGCTTGTTCTCTGCTTTATTTTTCTATTTATCTCAGTTTCTGTTTGTTTCCTCATTTCCTTCCATTTTTATTCAGGTCTATGTTTCATTTTTTTCCTTCAGAATCTCACTTGATAATCCCATGCTTGTAGTGGAAATGAAGCTGTGAAGCTAATTACAAAGAAGTGAGAAGGTAAAATGAACCCTATTTTATGCACTACAAATCATGCATCACAGGCAACTTGATGTAGAGCAAAAATACTGCAGTTCGGCAGAAGTTTGGCTTCCATTTGAGAACTCAGCATTTGGTGAGGAATGTGAGCGCAACTTCTTCCCCACCATAGTGCAACAAGTTAAGTTCTTGTACTGAGCTATCACAGAGGTTTCTCTTGCTCTCTCTCTCTCTCCCTCACTGTGTATGCATGTGAGTGTGCGTGCGTGTGTGTGTGCGTGTGTGTGCGTGTGTCTGTGTGTTGCCGCAGTATCTAGACTTGAAGCCATTGTGTGTCCCAGTGCAGAGCCTCTGGCCCGATACTGAAGCTGTGGGTGCTGGCCAAGGACTCATGCCCTACCCACAGAAGGAGGCTTTAAACCTTGCTATTCCATCAGGTTTGCAAAGCGTTTTATAAAATCCACCTGCATTCTACTAAACATTCACCAGCCCTCACAGGAACAGGGGCGTAAAAATGCTGCTTTAACACTAACCACACTTGCTTGGTCTGCACAGGGGACAGGAGACACACGGTGAATAAGTTTTCTTATCATTATTATATGTTTTTAAGACCCCTCGCGTGGCCTGATATTAATAATTCAGACTTTCAGAAACAAGACGGAGCCTGAGGTGCCAAAAGGACCAGCGGGATGAATATTCTGTGTGTGTGAGTTGTCAATGACAAAAATCTGGGGAAGCGTTAATTTCTAAGCCTGCACGTTCCCAGATGACTTAACATCCTGGCAAATTTAAACATCCTCTGGAGACAAGGGGACAGATCCCTGATTCCGTCAGTGTGACAGCTGCCTTCTTAATTGGAGGCTGTGCCGTGGAAATGTCAGGTAGGATGAGCTACGTTACAGTGACACACACACTTGCAATCCTTCTGTCGTGGGTACCCTTAATCATTACCTACACAAAAGCAAGATCCTGCCAAGTGCACTTGCTGCTTTTCATAAACCAACACATACCTTTTTGTGGAGGGACAATAAATATTTCTTAGTTTTATGTCTGAAGAAAACTTATAACCAATTAAGCAGAAAATATAATTACTAGAGTTTTCTCGAATTCCAACACTGTTACAGTGCATTTGTCACTGGAAGGGAGAATGTAAATCTCTTATAAAATAAATATGCTTTGGACTGTTTGATTTCATATTCAAGTAACATGCGCCTCAGGGAGTGATGACTTAAATAGGGAGCTTTTTTATATAAGAGAAATTCGATAATTTTTCAGAAAGTATACAGCATAATAATTGGAAATATGTAGCATAACAATCCTCTTCAAATTAACCTAATTTTATCATAGAGAAAATAGACATACCGGACGAGAAATGACATGATATTTGTGATGTCATTTTCACCGTGGGTACATGAAACATGAATGTATCCTTGCCAACTTGATGTAATTGTTGCATCAGGCAGAGGTCTGGGGTCCTTTGCCTCCCTTGGTGTCTCTCCACTGGGCCGGATGCAGGAGGCAGAGTGAGGCTGACTTGGAAATGAACATCTCTCAAGCTCAGAATGAGAAGCTCAGCTCACAGGTAATATTGCAAGAGCTGAGGTGTGGCAGGCGAAGGTGAGATGCTCAGCCTGATGGCTTGTCCACCTTCACAGGGTCAGCTGATTTGTAGAAATACTCATTTCACACATAGGCACAGTTGGGGTGTGCTTTTGGGGTGAGCCAACGCTCACAGGGGCTAGGGGCACACAGCAAAAAGCATGCTGAGGTATCAGGAAGGGCAGCGCCTCCCAGTTCATCAGGTCCTGGCCAGCATGTGCCCATGGCTGTTTGCAGGTGACCTAGGTCATTCCCTACACTTCCTGTTCCTGCCTAACGGTCCCTTTATGAAGCAATAAAGATGTAGAAATAATTGTGGACATAACACTCCTCATGAGCCAGGTTCCCATATTTTAAAACAATAACAAGCGTAGTGTAGATGAAACTAATTTTGCTTATGAATTTTGTCATAAATAAAAGCAATTATTGGTGGCAATACTGATAAAGCAAAGGCCGTCCTTCCCATCTAAATGGTATATTCACTCTTTATCCTATAATTATTTCATTGGCACTTACACTTATCTATCTACAATAATCTGTGTCACTTACATGAAAGAAATGTAAAATGATGCCAGTGAAGTTAGTTTTTTCGCACACAGAGGGCATCTTTCAGGGTGCCAAGCAGCACTCTATGTAAGCGTACCCCAACAATTCTACAAGGCCCTTTACTGTCCAAGGGCTGCCACATTTGCAAAGGTAGGTGTGATTCCAGAAGCCTTTGTATGATTTATCAAACATACATATCCCAAGACTCTGAATTCTTTACCCTTTCCTTTAAAGATCAAAGCATAAAAACTCAGATACAAAGGTGATAATGCTGAAGTATACACAGTCCTAAATGGTTTATCTCAGGAACTTTTTTTGTTTCAGTGGTGCTGGGCTAACTTTTTATGGAGGTTCTATTTTCACTTGAAGACTTTGTTTGTTACAGTACGTTATGATAGGTATTTACTGCAGCTCTCAAGTATATTTAAATCAAGGTAATTTACAACATTATATTCACTAAAGTTATCTTGACTGATCTGGCCTCTTTTTTACCTATTCTAAAACTCAAAAACTCATTTTTTACTGTTTTTTACAGTATCATTATATCATAAAATTTGTTATCTATGTTTCCCAAATAAATTTTGATCAGAATAATTGTTTTCTTCTTGATTTTAAAAGAGTATCGCAGTTACAGAGCTCTCAATCTTCCTACTGATTGCACATTTTGAATCTCAGGTAAAAAATTATCTTCACTTGATATAGCTTTTCTAAACCAGAAAAACTTACAAAATATATTATTAAATATTTTAAATCTTAAAATATTTATAAAAAGCAATGAAAATCCATAAACCAATGACTTCTTTAAAATATTAATATTTGACATTTAAATTCAAGTCTCATTTATTTTAGAGAAAAGTTTCTAAACTCTGTCCCCTCTTAGTCTTGTTCTAATAATAATTTTTCTGCTCAACGCCAGCACTTATCAGATGGTACATTTACCACGGAAACACACGAGATAATGTTTCTCTGTCACTAAATATGCCTACATTCAAGAAGTCTGTAGAATTTTGTTTGACTTTCTAAATAAATTTCTAGGTTAATTGATTAATATATCCAGAGATTTCTATAAGAAAATTCTTTTTTTTGCAATAGGTATTTCAATCTCTGTAACATACAACCATCTGTATCTCAGATTTTTATTATTTACAGTGTTTTGTAATTTTTCTCAGAAAGAGTTTGCATATATTTTCATAGATTTTGTTCCAAAGAATCTGTGAAAAATTGTTCTCACTATGACATAACACACACAAATATATATTCATCCACTGTGCATTCATGCATTTTTATGCACAATTTTCTTGTCATACATAACAATGTTGGAAATATATCAGTTCTACACAGTGTAAACATAGGGAGAAGCCAGGCTTTTGTGCTGTATACCTGAATCCCAGCACTCTGGAGGGGCGGAGGTAAGAACATTGCAGGTTCCAGGGCAGCCTGAGCACTTTAGTGACTTAGGAAGACCCTGATTCTAAATGAAAAAATTAAAACAATGCTGGAGACATAACTCAGTGTGAAAGCTCTTGGTTCAATGCCCAATACTGAATTTAGAAGAAGAAGCAGGAGGAGGAGGAGGAAGAGGAGGAGGAGGAGGAAGAAGAGGAGGAGGAGGAGAAGGAGAAGAGAAGGAGGAGGAGGAGAAGGAGGAGGAGAAGAAGAAGGAGGAGGAGAAGGAGAAGGAGGAGAAGGAGAAGTTGGAGGAGGAGAAAAAGGGGGAAGGTGGAGAAGGGAGGAGAGGCAGTGGGCAGCGGGAGCAGAGGAGAGGGTGAAAAAGCAGAAGGGGAAGAATAGAAACAGTAAATTTTATGGGCTGCATTTTCAAGGAAGGACGAAGCAATGCAATCAGCATTCCCAGACTGTCATTACTGGGGAAAAGAAACGCTTAAGGCAATCACAGGAAGGAACTCCAGGAGTCCCACGCTTTTCTCCTTAAGCAGACAGCCTTTTAGGGAAAGCGTGCAACGGAGGTAGCTGCTGGAACAGCTTGCACTTTGAGATAACTCAAAACTAATGAGCTGGTCCCTGGGTAAACAAGTACAGAGGCCAGAACAGAGCCACATGTGCGGTGCAATGCTGTCTACCCTCCCGAGGCAAAGAACCGGTATCGATTATGATTCTGCCTTGTATTCAGGAGCCTCCCCGCACTGGGATAAGTGAACCATTTGTTAATGTCCTGTGTGGGAGTCCTATCATCTACACACCTGAAGTCTTTGTCACTTGCTTCTTCCTGCACACATTACCCAAGACTGAAAGCCTTAAGAAGAGGTTTATTTTGGTCCACAATTTCAGAAACTTCAGTCCATGGTCCTCCAACTCCAAAGGTGAAGAAACACAGAGGGAGGGGTTGGTGGGGGAAGGAAGACTCTCATGACGGCCTCTAGGAAGCAACAAGAGAAGGGAGAGGGACAGGCCCTTGCCGGCCAGCGCTGAGCGGTCACCTCCTACCACACATTCAGCTGTGGCTGCTCAGGTGAAAGCACAGTTCATGACCCCATGAGCCCATCAGCTTTCCGAGGCCCCACCTGTGTCCTGGGGACCTCGGGGTCTTCCAGACCCGAACTGTAGCGTATGGGATACTGTTTCCTTCTATGCAAGCTCCTTCTCTTTGCTTGATCTCATGCCTGTAAGAATGCTGGATTTGACCCGTTAGCATGCTGTAGATTTTTGCTAAGGACACGTGTTGTTTTAGGAAAGCTCTCTCTCATTGGTAGACTGTTAAAAGCTGTTTCACCATTGCATTCACTAACTAGGGTGCCATTGTGCCCCCTTTTCCGGGGTGCACTAATAGTGTCATTATTTTCATCCATACTAAAATAATTCTACATTCTGATAGAGCCATTTATTTTTCACTATTTACTTTTTAAATGTCCTTTAAAAATGTCTTTTTTGAAGTTGCTAACATTTCAATCTAAATATTTAAATTTGTTTTTATGTGAGATATCTGTAACTTAAGTCTCTTCCACTTTGTCTCCAACCTGTATTTTGACATTGAAGTTTCTATACTCTCAAGAGATGAAACAATAATTTCCCCATTGCATTGAAATTTTTTAATCTCATTTTTTTTCTGGTACTAGGGATTGAACTCATGACCTCATGCTTGCCAGGCAGGTTCTTATACCACTGAGCTAAATCCCCAGCCCTTTAATCTCATTTTTAATGGTCCTTTACAAGGATAGAGATGTATCTTTCTCTTGCAATAAACCTTTTGCATTTGCTTTCATTGAAAATTAAAGAAAAGCATCCATAGCAATTTGTTTGCTGAATTTTGTTAGCCATTTTTATATTTAAGTTTGATCATTCTCTGAAGGCTTTTCTTGTTGAGGTGTCATGGATATTTGAAAGGTTATGCAGATATAACAAGTGACAAAATAAACTCCTGAAATTAGCCCATCTTGGCAAAGTGTGCACTCACTTCACCAACTGAAGAAGGACTCTGAGGATCAGCAACACTGTCTGCTGCAGGTAAATAAACACATCTCTACAAAACCCCCATGAAGACTTCAGTAGCCTGATCCTGGAAAACATTTCATGGAGCCTTTCATTCATTTTCTTGAGTTTCTTTTAATCCTTGCAATTCCTTCAATTACTTCTGAAGTCTCAGGCTCACACTCTATAACACCAGGGGCCAGCAGAGAGCAACCTTTCTGTGGAGACAGCAAGAGCTAGAAGAGGATAGATGATCAATTTTCCTGATGATCAACACAGGGCTGGTTCAAACTGCACATGTGAGAGGTTTTCTACATTTATTGATACTTTTAAGTAGATTGTGTATTCCTGACTTTCTTGTTGCTTCCCCATTTATTGGTTCCTACATTTTTATCTCTCTCTAAAGGCTTCAACGTGCCACTTTCTCTGCAGCTTCCTAAATTTAAATGTAAACTCAATTACTTTCCATTTGAAAGTTGCAGAATCTGCAAGAGAGATAGTTTCAGTTTCCGGTTCAGTCCCAGGTTCCCTTCTCTTGTCCCACCAAGCTGGCGCACAGCACCAACTCATGCAAAGCAGTAATGCAGAGGAGGGTTCCCCGAGCTGGCCGTCATCCTACAGAATCAGTCAAGGAGCAACGGGAGAACTTGAGGGTCACCACCCTCAAATTTGGGATGACTTGGATATCAAAATAATAAAGACTTTCATAGCTATCCTCAGTACTGAGAGAGAGCTTAGAGGCAGGACACATATGCAGAGAAGGCAGAAGGCATTGCAGAAACCTTTGGATGCTGTGTCCTCTGTCCACACTGACCATCCTTCCACAGAACACTGGTCTCCATCTCCCTCCTGACACACAGGTTTTCTTCTCACCACTGCAACCTCTGGTGCTCAACTTTGCATCATCAAATATGCTTTTAAGAACTTGCCTACTTTGTTTTGTCTCTGTAGGGTTTTGGTTCCTTTCCTAAAGGGGCGACTTTTGCCTGTCGGTAGTCACCACCTGCAGAGTGAAGGATTGCTCTGGGGCTGGGTTGTGACACAAGAGAGAAAATATGGGAAGCAAAACAACCTCAGAAATAAAAAAATTGGTCAGCGGTGGGTTTCCCTGTTTGTGCGGCATTTTTTGGAGCTCCCTTTCTGGCTCCCAGGACCCAGAACTAACATCTGGAACCCTGAGTTCCCTTCAGAGTCTACTCTCAGGCTCCCCCACCTCTGTCCTGCTGTGACAGAGCCTTCAGTGGGAGCAGCAGGGTGAACTGTGCACGTCCCTTCCTCTCGGGGCCTAAACGCAGATGATTCTTCGTGACTACTGCACAGGAGCTCCTAGGTCCTGTCAGATTCCCGGGAGAAATGCCATAGAGTTTATTTGAACATATTGCAAAAGTTTGTGCATTATTTTCTATAATACCCATCTTTGTTATCACGGCTATTTTTTATTATAATCCACAGCAATAACTTTTTTTTATTTTTAAAAGAATAAAACCAAATGAGAATAAAATCGGGTCATTCAAAACAAAAGGGTGGCAATAGCACATAATTTAAAACCATAATACAAGGTTATCTACAATGATTACCATGATGTCTCTTGTTATCTTCAATAGAATTGCCCATATCATCAGGCAGAATAAAGTTGAACATAGCAGTACGGAATGATACCAATAAAAGGTAAACATTAAAGACATTATAGGACTTCAAAAGAGGGTAATAGTCAAACCAGAATAGGTACCCTAGTGAATTTTATTGTCTTCAGAGTAGTTGCCTATACTCTCAGACTGAATATCAAACATAACAAATTTGAATAAAATCAGTCAAGACAAGACAGTGATCAAACAAGACAGATTCAAATAAAATCAGTCAAAACAAGGCAGTGAAAGCAATACAGGGTTTCAGATTAAGCTAATAGGAAATTAAAAATGTTTAATGTAGTATATCTTGCTATCTTTGGGAAACCTGTCTATGCCCTCGAATCTAGTATAAGTAGAAAAACTGGAACAGAATATAACCAAACTATGAGAGTGATATGTGTTTCAAATCATGATAAAAGATTACCAATGTCCTCTGCCTTCCCTTTTTAGACAATTCCTCCCCTTTCAGTTTCCCAGGGTGCATTGTACATTTTGTATCCCACTAACTCCTTTAGTTTTTAGGTTAGGGAGGCAACCCGCTATTTACCTAAGTGGTTCTGAACCTTTTAACCCCTGAGCTTGGTCTCAGGTTGTATCCATTTACCTACAAGAGCCTTAAGGTTTTGTAGGTAAATGGATATAGGCTCTTATGGCTGAGCAATTCTCCATTGTATAAAAGTGTTGTCTTTCCAAACAATCTGCAGCTGATGGGCGAGCTACCCCCACTTTTTTCTGGTTTCCTGTCACATAGAGCATTATTTTCTCATCTTTGACTTTCAGTCCATAAACCCTCTTTTAGGTTAGTTGTATTTGTTATATAGAGCATCCTGATGGACCCTGTCTTCTGAGCCACTCTGCCTGTGTTTCTTTTTATCAGTCTATCGAGGTCATCCATGTTAGCAATTTTGGCCAATCTTCTCTGCCACATCTCTGCCATGCTATTTTTCTGCCATTGGTTGTCCACTTTTCCTCTTCATTCCACTGTCTGCCCCATTCAGTAAACCTCCTCTGTTGCTGTTCTTGAAACTATGGTGGTTTTTTTGCTCTTTCTTTAGAATGTCCTTCAGTATTTTTTGTAGGGTTGAACTGATGGTCATGAACTCCCCAAGCTCCTCTTTGTCATGGAAGCATCTTGTTTCTCCATTAATTTTGAGAGATAGTTTTGTAGGATACATCAATCTGGGTTGGAGGTTATTTTCTTTCAGGGCTTGGAATACTTTGCTCCAAACTCTTCTTGATTTGATAGTTTGTATGGAGAAGTCTGTCATGATTCTGATGGGTTTTCCTTTATATGTGATCTGTTTCTTTTCTCTGACAGCTTTTAATATTCTTTTCTTGTGTTGAATTTCTGGGATCTTGATTATTATGTCTGGATGTAGATCTATTTTGGTTGTAGCTGGCTGGGGTTCTATATACCTCATATATCTGAATATCATTTCCTTTTCCTATGCTTGGGAAGTTTTCTTTAATTATTTCTATAAATAGTGTTTATATTTCATTTGTGTTTACTCCTGCTTCTTCAGTCAAATTTTTTGTTCTTAAGTTCTAGATCCTCTTGTCATCTTCTAGCCTTTGCGTTGTTTCTCCCTGGTTCCTTGTTATTTTTAAGAGATCTTTCCTTTGGTGATCACACATTGCAAACCTATATTCAAGGTTCAATGGTCTATGTTATTTTCTTTCAAGCAGTTTTGCAAGCTTTGAGTGGAGTTTTTAATTTCCTTATAATCTTTTTGAATCTGTTTCATAAGTTCTAGATTTTTTTAAATTCTTCATCGAAGGTTTCCCTCCTTTTTCTATGCTTCTCCTTTCTTTCATCTGTGTACTTAGAATTTATTTTATTATTTTTCTTATATCTTCCTTTGCTTAAATTAGAATTCCTGTTTCTAGTTTTTATTATAATGTCATGAAGATAATTCTTTTTGACAGATGCTGCTTTTTCAGACACCACAGTTGTGCAAACCCCAGTCTCTTCTGTGTTTACCTCTCCTGGGCCAGTGTTATTTGGGTTGGAGGATGGAGACCATCTTCTGTTTCTTCCTCTTGTTACGTTTCTGGTTTCTTTCAGGCCAGTGGATACTGGGGGTCCCCAGCACTTCCTATATTGGCTACAATTACTCCGAGGCATGATGGATAGGGTTGCTGCCCTCCCCAGTCTGCTGATGACCGCTGAAGTACAAGCAGGGCCAGGGCAGGCTGCCCCTCCCTTCTGTGCTGGTCGGCCACTGGGAGTCTTCACTACGTTAGTGTGTGCCACACTGATGGGCTGGTTAGCCTCAGAGAGACCTTGTTCTAGGGTATTGGATCACACATAGGGGTGGGACTCAGTCTGAGCAATTCTCACCAATCTGCTCTGTGCTAGGAGTGGCTGACTGAAGCTGCTATAGTTCTATTTCTGGGCTTATCTTGCCCAACTCCAAAATGTCACCTGGCCAGGCGCCCACTCCCATGGGAGGACTGATTTCCCTGTACTCACCTCGAGCTGGTACAGATCCCCAAGCGGGATGCTGTTCTCCATTCTGCCACTCCCCTACGTGACCACATCCTGCCGCTGAGGGCCTCAGGCTCGTCAACCCCCAACTTCACTGTGACCACGCATCTTTGGATTCCAGCAGCATTTTGTACACAATGGGACCAGCTCCGGTGAGAGTGCATCTGGCTATAGTCTTCCATCCATGATTTTCTTTTCTTTTTCTTCCACTTTAGTTTCATCCTGCGTCGAGAGGATCCACCCCCTTCCATCTGGTCTTCTCCAGGATGCTTTATTCCAGCATCTGAACTGTGTCTCTCAGAGAGCTTCTTTATTTTGCTGCTTTTTGGTCCACCATCTTCCCAGCTCCCCCACAGCAATAACTTTTATAAACTGTGACTAACATGCTGTTAGTCATCCAATGAGTTTAACATCTAAAAATACATTTTATTATTTTTTCTATTTTATAATAGTTTGATGCTATGCTAGAATTATCTTTTCCCTTAGTGAAAACAAATATAAAAGTATACTAAAGTTCTTTTTTGATAACTGCATTATCTCAATATCTCTCCAATTTTTCTTGTTCCTGTTTTGAAACATTGCTTTATGTTTCTTTAAGCTACATATTATGTAAGATCAATCTCATGCAGCTTAATGTTCTGAACTATAAAGCCTTTACAGATTTAAAATTGCTTTTGGCAGATGAATGGACATAGGATCAATATGCTAAAGTCATTATAATCTTATTAGGGATTAACATGATTTGAACCAGAATTTTTGTCCCTAGAGCCAGTCTGCTTTGAAAACATTTTTATTGCTCTAATTTAACCTTGTTCTCACAACCAAGTTTAGTGAAATAACTATCCTCCATTTCTTTCACAAGCTAGGACAAGTAATATTTTTTTTCTCAATTCAACAAGATATGTAAAGTCTTAGCTACTAATGAGTACTAATGAGTACTTAGTACTAATGAGTACTAATAAGTTAATGAACTCTCTTGGTTTTTGTTTTTCAAGCATAATTCTTTGTTTTATTTTGAAGGTAGTAAAAATACAACAGAACCAGACAGAACAAAGCCAACTGAGATAATGCAGTGAAGTTGGTACAGAACTTCACAGCAGTTTACCAGGATAACAGTAATAGGTACGATAGTGTATCTTGTTATCTTCACAATAGTTGTCCAGTGAATTAGGTATAGTGAAATCAAACCAAAAACAGAACATTATAAAACCATTCAAAAGAGAATATTGAATAGAATAAAATGATTAATTGTAATGAAACAAAATAGTGAAAACAACATTTGCCTTCCAACAGAAGATGGAAGGAAATTCCCTGTATTTGCCTTATTTCCTATGGTCATCCACCCAAGAGATGCTCAGACCTCTGTCCCCAGTTGCGAATTGGGAGGGGGTTGGGATATTTGATTCATAGCCCATGTGCTAGGCTCATGGGAGCCGCTGACTGGGTCTCTGACTGGAGGGAGGTGCTTACTAAGAGGGCAGGTGAATTGCCTTCTTGTGCAGCCACCTGGGTTCCACCATGGCTGGTTCTCAGGGGCCACTGACTACTCAAACATAATTCTTGCATGTTTTAATTTGTACAAAGAAAATGAAATGTTGACCACATGTGAACATGAATTTATTGTTACTTTCAAAATGTTTTTCATTTAAAAAGTGTCCTTGTAATTTTCAAAAACATTGATAAATAATTTACAAAACATAAAATTTCCCTAAAAACCATGCAATTCAGTGTTTTCAGTATATTCTGCCTTTGCCATCAAATGATTACTAATGTATCTTCATCCCTCATCCCTCTCAATAAGTCCCTATAATCTTTATTATTGACTCTTTTATCCTAGCCATTATTCAGAGTTTACAACCACTAATATAATTTCCATCCTAAAATATTTACTTACTTTAATTATTACATATTAAATAGATTGAAATTACATGTAGAATTTTGAGACTGACTTTCAGTAGTTCACAATATTTTTGGGATTCAATCATATTATTTTTTGCTCAGTACTCTACATTCCTCTGGAGTAATTTCATGATATAAAGGTACTGCATTTTGTTCACCCATTTATCAATTGATGAACACTTTTCTTTTTAACTCTTTGGTGTTACTACTATAATGCTATATACTGATATATATTGGATATTTACCTAGGAATGAAACTGTGGGTCATATGGCAATGCAGTAATTGACAATCTGAGGAACTTCTAGAATGTTCTCTTAAAACATTTTGTATTTACTCCAAAAAATGTATGCTATTTCCAATTATTCATATTTTGGCAACTGCATCAGTTTGCCAACAATGCCATAAAATATATCACCTCCTAGGTGGCATATGCAACAGAAATTTATCTTTCCACTATGTGACTGGAGATTAAAAATCAAAATGCCAATGGAGTTGTATTCCTCTGCAGGTTGCAGATGGCCGCCATCTTGCTCTCTCTTAAAATGGTCATCCCTTATAACCAACATTCCCGCTGCTGTCACAGTCCTTCTAATAAGAATACTAGTCAGATTGGACTGAAGTTGACCTCAACAGGGTCATGTTAACTGAATCACACAGAACTCTTTAAGTACAGTCACAATCGGATGTACATAGAATTAGGGATTCAATGTGTGAACTTGGAAAAGATTTATTCAGTTCACAACACTGACAGTGGTTACTATCATATCATAGTAATTTATAATCTTGATATATCTGTGGTTGGTTTTTTTTCTGTGTTTCTCAAATTTATTTAGAAATATGAGTTTAAATTATTGTTTTTAATGTGTCTTTTCAGAGCTTTCTTTTCGAAGTTGACAGCCTCCTGAAAATTTTCAGTTACAGTTTGGGTATTTCCAATCTGCGAATATACATTATTCTAGTTATTGATGTAAACAATTTATGGCATTGATATATTTACTTCCTTCAAAACTAATACAAGAACCTGAAAATCAGAGGCAAAGAAAGAACAATTTCAGGGGATTTCCAACAATATATTCAGTGCTCAAAAGTGTTCGTTTTACTGTTAACCGATTTGCCTTTCTTTGAGCATTTCAATGCTTGACAAGGCCTATGTCCTTCTATGTAATTCACATTATGATTGTGCCACATGCTTAATTACCCTACTCTGGACCGGAATAGTGCAATAGCTAGGAGCATATCTATATGCAGTGCTGTTTCCTGTTGATGATTTTTGCTTTCTGAATGTTAATATTAGATAGTAAAAATTAAGTTGCTCTTTTTAAATTGGAAAACATGCATATATATGAAAATGTCCATAATTGTAAACTTGACAAAAATATAATCCTAAAGTGTACCATTAGACTCTCCTGATAAGAACAGGGTATTCTAAGAATGCTGGTGTTCTATAGGATCTTTCCATGTCACTAGTTATTTTTTTTACTATATATACAGCCCTTTTGATTTTACCCATCTCTGTACTTCAATCTACATTTTGTACACTTTATATATATATATATATATATATATATATATATATATATGTATGTGCATGTGTATGTGTGTGCAAATGCATGCTAAGGTATTCATTCCTAGAATGTATACCATTATGTGAAACTGTTTGTTTGTTCAGTACTTTTCATATTACTTATTTGCTCATTTAAGAGTATTAGCTTTTTAGTTCTCAGAATAATTTTTAATAGTGTAAATTGTAAATGGCAAGAAAAAAGTTTGAATGATGGTAAAATTGTGAAAAGGTGGAGAATATTGACAAGAACTCAATTTAACAATGAAAGTTAAGAATATTTACTTTTAGCTGTATTTTGGAATACATATAATAAGGAGAATTATACTAATTATATATTACATAAAATCATATATTTATTAGAAGCATGTAGTAGTAACACCAATTATTGATTAGTTGTTATACAAGCACTGCAATGTAAAAACCAAAATTTAAGTATTTAATTATGAAAAATATGCACTTTTGTACAAAATATACATTTAAGGTATCAGATTACATTGCAACCATGTGTCCACTGTTTCTCTACTTCTAAAAATTCCAAGATTACTGTTTAGAAGAACAAATATTCCTTAGACATTTGAAAGTGAAAGTCATTATCATTCATTAAATTTGAAATTTACCATATTTTTGTTTACTGCTATTTATTTCAACAAATTAAAATTAAAACATAAATCTGTAATATGTCAAGTATTTCTACAGAAAATAAGTTTGATTTACATGAATTCATATATATATATATATATATATATATATAAACTCCATAACTTATTAACAAACATCTGAGTATCCAAACATTAAACCTACAGAAATTCAAAAGCATCCTTGATGGCTCATAATTCATAAAGCAACTCACATAATTCAGTAACCTGACTAATTTACAATATTCCCATTGGCAATGTATGTTGTTCCTCAAGCAACTATAAAAATAATAAACTGATTAGTCAGTAGCAATAATATGATTATAAATTAGTTAGATGGAAATTTAAGAAACCAAAAGCCATTTGTAGAAAAGCACAGCTAATTTAAATGCTGAGGAGAGGCATCCACAGCGGGGAATCTCCCTCGATACGACTGAGGCCGTCTGTAGACTGTGCCCAAGCAGCACAGTGCTTTCAAATACAGACAGTGCGCTTGCATTTAATAAGCACAGCAGGTAAACAATGAAATTTGAAAGATAAATTAAATGGGCTGACCCAGGTGTTGAGATATTTGTTGTGTATCTCTACGCTTTCCATCTACAACTTCTACAAAGCTTTTTGGTAAACTAAGGTGAAGGAAAACTATTAGAACAATTGTGCACCAATTAAGTATCACAGCCTCAAGGGAAAGCATGAGTGGTATGTTTTTAAAAGATGGCAAATTCAATCTGATTTTACACCCAAACTCTTGTACTGTTTCACCTTTCACCCATTCTACTGTAAATGCCTGTTATGAAGGAGGTATTCTCTCTAACATAGACCGTATTTTGATGGTTCATATTATTCTAAACAATTGCTCCGACTGGAAACATCAGGTTTTCAACATTATATAATTTTCAAAAAGAAAAATTTTGACTATTCTAGTTTATTTCTATTCCTAAGCATTAATTTGCTCCTTCATTCTATACATTGTGTAATATTATCATTAAAACATTTGAATAAAATCTATTTGTCATTATATTGAATGGCATTAATTTCTTTGAACCATTCTCTATTAAAAACTAAAATTCACTGATTTACTCTAGACATACCTAAATACTAAAAACAATTCTAAAGGAAATACTGATACTTATTTAACAAAAAAATCTGGAAAATTGGAGAGAAAGAGGTAAATTTGTTGGTAATGATTTTTGTTTAAGATCTAGCTATCATCTCGATATATTTATGATCACTCATGCAGGAGTCAAGGGGTTACCTTAAAAGCATTGTGACCATAACACCAAAATTTACATGAAATAAGAAGTATTTAATGTTAAAACAGGACAAAATAGCTGACCTAACAGCAGAGTGGAAGATTTGAAAGCAGGACACAAGAAGTAATTATAAAAATGTGTCTCATCTCTAGTTACTTCTGACAAACTGTTTTTGTGATTTATAATTAGGTGCTTGTTTATAAATCCATTTCAGCAGAGGCAAAGGGAAAAGCATTCATCATTCTGCTTGGCCTTGCTTATTAGATAAATGTCTCATAAACATAACCTAAATCTGGAGTCTTGGTCATCTGGCTCATGAGTTGGTGGCATCTCTTTGACTACTTTCATTTCTCTACTGACCTCGGGCTGCCAAGGGCTGGCAGTGAGTATTGTTAGGCACCTTGCTGCAGCTGTGAAAAAGAAAAAAGACTCCTTCAGAGCTGCAGAGGTCAGCAAGGTGCTATTTATCAACAAGGGGCAATTCAACATTGATTTCAGTGTGAGGGTCTACCTTGCAGCTGTTTTAGTTATAAGTCAGACTAACCAATATAAAAGCCTAATGAGTCAGGAACTGTGACAGTATCAGATTAATCGATAAAGGTGTCATTCTAGAATCCACATGGTAAATAGCCTATTCCTTCAAGAGTTTAAGAAATTAATCATAATAATTTTTAAAGTCTTAAGAAATCTAATTTTCTGTGAATTCCTTCACAATTTCCAGCATGATCTTATTTTTAAATTGTCCTTCCCTTCTTTAGTATATTCTATCTGTAACTGTTAATTGATATATCAAGATATAGTGTCATTTTGAATTACTGATATTTAGTGATTTATAATTATGCATTGTGTGAAAATGTTATCAATAAAATGACTAGTGATGTGACAAAAATTACTGCTAATAAAGCTACTAGATCTGTACTACCTGTGACAAATAATAAAGGAGGGTAAAGCGTTAGAAGCTTGCAACTGCATTAATTGTGAAAACAACCTGGTGAATTACCATGCTGCTTATTTTATCTTTCAAAAACATAAAAATTTGGAAAATGAAATGTTCAAACAATTGTTAAGAGAAAGTCTTACTTTTCTCCCTTTGCTGAGACAAAGTATCCAATGCCCAACATGGAGGAAGGAAAGGTTTATTTAGCTCACACTTTGTGGTGGTTTCAATCCATATCCATCTAGTTCCAAGGCAGAGTGCATGGCACAGGGGCAACACTTCAAGGTGGCCAGACAGCAAAGACAGAAAGAGCAACAAAGACAGCAGAGCAAGCCTCTGTTTCTCCCTTATATTGTAAGCAGGCTAATTCCTCCCCCAAGGGGAGGTGTAGCACTCATGCCATCTCCCTGTCCTCCTCTTGGTGGTGAGGAGGACACAAAGTGAGGACCCTGGGCCTCCTGGAGTCATTTCATTAAACTTCTAAACTACTCAAGTTGACATAATGACAAGAGGAAAATTGTAGCAGTCAAGTTGACACAATTGTGAACAAAATTTGTCCCTTGTGAATTTGGCAACCAGACACAATTCTTTAAACAGGTTTTCAGACACAAAGAAATTCTTATTTTTAACATTTCACAACTTGAAATTATAACACAGGTTCAACAATTCTTAAGAACTAGTATTAAGTTTGTCAACATTATATAACATTAGAACAATGACATTGCACCCTGAATGCCCAAAGATTCATGCACATCCTTTTCTGCAAAAGGCATTTAATCCATCTGCAAGAGTTTCCAAAGTTCTAACAATTTCAGCGTTGCTGAAAAGCAAGTCCCATGTCTCCTCTGAGATGTAAGACAAGCTCTTAGCTGCAAACCCCTGTACATATGAAAAGTTGAAGACTTCCAACATTCAGTGGCATAGATAAACATTTTCACTCAGTGATTTACAAAGAGGAGAATACAAAGGATCGGGACCAAAGCAAGTCCAAAATCCAGCAGGGCAAACATTTAAGTTCTGCAGTTCCATGTGCATCATTTAAGGCAACCTGTGGAAAACTGTGAGCTCCAAAGGGCTTGAGTGGCTCCACCTCTGTGGCACTTCCAGCGGTTCTTTCTTGGGCTGGCTCTCACAGTTTCCCTTGTGGTCTGGATTTGCTCTCTCCTTGCAGATTTCCTTAGATGACTTACATTCCTGGCTTCTCCAAACTTCTGAGGTCTCCACTGCACCTTTGAGCTCAAATTCATAGCTTCACACACTGCCTTCTCAGGGTTACACTGCCCAGCCCTCTGAAATTCAACCCGTAACTCTCACATTTTGCATTTACCTAAAATCAGCTCTGCACAGATGATGCCACAGTCTGCTGCCAGCTGGAGCAGCAGCCAGGCATGCTTCTCTCTTGGCTGGAGGTGTTGAGTGCCTGGATCACCGAGCACTCTGAATCCAATTCTGAGGGATAAATTTTCTGTGCCACCGCTATTCTGGATCAAACTTCTAAACTTCTCCAGCTGACACAATGCATGAACCATTACAGTGAGGTGATATTTAAATTCACATAAGTTTTACTGTTAACTGTATTACTAAATAAGTTAAATACAATGCATACAATTTTAAATAATGTTATTTATAAACCTAAAATGAAACATATAAAAAGATTTTTCTTCTTTTTCACTGACTTAACACTTATGGAAATCTTTCATTTTCGTATAGCATTCTAAATCACTAAATATTTTTTTTTCCTTTAATGAAAGATACTATCAAGTATTTAATCATATAACTATCATCCGTCAATGAAAACTGGATGCTAATTTCAAGGAAAGCAGAAAAGAAATATAAAAGCTTTCAAGTGAAAGTGCACTTTGACTTTATATGTTATGATTTATCAAAATACATAAATTTAAGACTACGCAATCTTGATTCACTAAAAGATGTAGTAGCATAAATGACAAATTGTAAACACTTTATATGTATGTTCTTTATTAACGGATGATAATTTTTACCATTTCAGTAGGACAAATATATGCACATATATATTGCTATATGGATTTTTCTCTTTTATGATTTTTCTTAAGGAAAGTATTTTGGGAAAGCAAAAGTTTAAATGCAAAACATTAAACAAATGAACAAATGAATGCATGAGTGTAGTCACTCTTCCCTTGTTTTAATTTCATTTAGGTGCTAATATTAAAGTGACATGTTGATGCTTTTCAAATGTACACCAAGGTATTGCTAGTCTAGAAACTTAGATATAGGTCACAACAGTACAAATTATAATTTTTTCATAATACTTGTGATCTCAGCCATATGAAATGTATTTTCTCTTTGTCCTTCAGGACCCGACCATAATGAAATGTAATATCTAAGATCAGGTCCTTTATAATGAGATTGCCAATTCAGAAAGCAAGACAATGGTTCAAGCAACCGAGACAAATGATTTCAGATACTAAGTTGCATTGTGGAGAATTATATTTTTTGTCATTTTCATATCAACATTTCTGCTCTGAAATTAAATATTGTGTTAGCCTGACATCATCAGTAATTTGATTGATATCTCCTTGAAGGCAATTTCTCACATTTTATTTCTTTATCATCTAATACAAACTTTCCATGAATTTAATGCATGTTGATTTTAGTTGTTATTTCAGGAAGCAGCTGTGGCTTAATGAAACATAAAATGCAGACCTCAAATCCAGTGCTCTATAGAAGTAAGCACTTGCTTTCTGCTCTCCTGTGCTCAACTTAGGTTGAAATCACTTGGTCTCACTGTAGTTATTGGGGTATGGCTCAAAGCTGCTGAGAGATTTGGTTTTCTTCTCATGTCTGTTATCCTAGTGATCTTCAGCAAAGGCTCTGGAAACATATGGCGGCCAAAAGAGGGTCTCTGTAATAGTGCACCGGTCACCCCCTGCCGGAGGATGAACCTGTCTTAGCCTCCTTGGCCCACAGCGTCTGCTCCATAAACCACTGCAGCAGCCCCTCTCCCTCCGCCTAGGGCCTCCACTATTGCTTCCTCCTGAGTGTCCCACACCCACCTTGTATCGTTGTCACTTAATCATGTGAAAACCTGCATCTGACATCTCAAACCCATGAATTTTATAGACTTTTATAGTATGTGACCAATGCCAATTCATTTTATTCCATGTTGATTGTAAACAGAAGTGACTGACTCTCTCTCTCTCTCCCACCCTTCCTCCTTCCCTCCCTTTCTTTCAACGCTTGGCATTTCTCTGTGAAAGTAGCACTTTTACCTCTGTCATAAACTAATTCAGTATTGATTTTCTTTGTAATGTATATGCTACATCTTTTGTATGCCCAACTTTTCAGTATGGGCTTCTATCTTCCAAGATCCATATTTTGTTCTGTATTATATCTCTTTTGCATTTTTTCCTGATCATAGATTGCCCCACAAATAACCAAACGAGTTCAATGCAGATCTCACTCTATTTCTGGATTTTGTACCCAGCATTGTGATGTTAACATCAACACCTGTTTATTGAATCAAATGCCCTGACTGCACTCTCTGGTTCTCATGCAGCACTTCAAGGGTATCTGCATCTTCAGCAATGGACACCAGGCAGACTGGAAATTCTTTCTTTCCAATGCTGTGATAACCTTTCTGATGCAGATATTCTTAAATGAGTTAGGTGAGGGCTTCACTTGACCTGTGATGTCTCAGGGCCATGATATGTAGACAAGTGGTTTCATAGCAAGCTACCGACATTAGGATGTAGGCCGGAAGTTACCACAATCTCAACAGCTCCTCTTTCTCACAAGCTGATATGCAGCTGGGGTGTCTAACTGCCTGTGTTTGTCGATTTCTTCAGTGTAAAGAAAATGTGAACTCCATCGAATATGTGAAAGTTTTTAGAATATTATATAATGCTGAGGTTTATGAGAGTTACAGAACTAGTGCCTAAAAGAGATGCCTAGCTCTAATATGGTTGGCTCATGTATATTCCAATGTAAATATTCTAAAATAGAACTTATGTTTCACTGAGATGTGGTGATTTTCATAATCCCTAACCCTGATGAATATTTAGAGAACAATAATCTGAAAGTGAACATAACTTTGAAAATGTTAACACTCTTAAGAGAAGCATCAGATATGTACTTAACATTAAACTACTTCTATTCATGCATTATATGTGTGGTTTAGAATATTTTGACATTCTGATACAAAAAAGTGAGATAAATAACCTTAGTTAATTAAACTTTTTGAATTGGAAAAACCTAAACTTTACATATAAAAATGCAACTGAAAGTTAATTTAATCACTAAAACCTTGGTGATGGTCTGTTAAAGTTTTCTAAAGGAAACAAAATGTGACAAATAAAACTTTTGATGTTTGACATAAAACTTAGAACTTTTCAAACTTTTTAATTTATAATTTTCAAAAAAATATCAGAAGTTCTCTTAGTATGGACTTGAATTCTAAGATCTCAGCCATAACATTGAATTCTATTTTACTCGCATCACACTTTGACTTCTGAAATAAAATAATATTACTCTAACTCAACAGTGCTGTGAAATTTCAGAATTTGTATTCACTTTTTACAACTAAGGAGTCCTATACATGTATAGGACTTTGCAGAAGAAATGATACATGCTATCTAAAGTTTTTAGAAGCCAAGTAATTAGTATGAGTACAAGGTACAAATATTCATGTGATATTTCTGCATTATCTAAAATTACTCTTCAAAAAACTTCCATATAGTAAAACATTGGAGGAAACTTATGCAAGCACTCATCATAAAAAACCTCTCAATGCAGTGAATATCATTATAGAGAACACTATTCATAATACAATCTCACAATTCTTTCCTTTCTTAGCTTTTCTCAAAATCTCATTTTTCAAGTGGTCACTGAGTCTGAACTGGTGCATATACTATGAGGGGTAATCCATTCAGCATTGTTCAAGGCTTTGAGTAACTCACAGTAATTTAAGAAATTATATGGAGAATCAGACGTGGCAAGAGAAATTTCCTTAAAATTATTGGCATAATTCAATTATTCTTGGATTCTTGAGAATATACTTAAATATTTTTTCCTTATTTCAACTACTGATCCACACATTTTCTTATAAATATGTGGCAGATTTCCCTCAGTCTCCATGTGCAATTTTTCCACATTCATTTAAACAATACTGATCTATTTTTCTGCTTTTTACTGTGGTTCAATGTCCACGTTAGTAACCATTTTAAAATTTGACTGCATAGATTACATAGTATTCCTTTCAAAGTTTAAGCAATGATGCAAAATACCAGACTTTATTTTAAGTTAATGTTTTTTAGCTATCTTATATATTAACAGTGTCTGGTACAGAATGTGTGTGATGATCGCCCAGAAAACACATTTAAATGGAACCTGATAGGTTCACTAACCTGAATTTAGTCGGTCGATGACAAAAAATTCTCTTTCACAGAGTGAATGAAAAATTTTCCCAGTATCTTCCAAAGCAGGGTAGTTGTGGTTTCATGGATTTTTGTTGCTGCTGATGCTGATTTTTAGTTTAAATAGGAGAAACTGAGCTGCTTTCTGCCTGTTATGAGCACATTTATTATCAAATAATATAGAAAGTGTTAAAATTCAATGTATTAGTGTGTCAATTTGTATTTTTATTTTAATAATTGCATTTATTATGCAGTTAGTTTTGCAATTTAACATCACTAAGTGAAAATATGACTGGTAGTAAGTATAAAATGTTTTCTATAATAACAAGAAATAATACAACACTTTCACTTTAATCTTGATATATATTGTAAGTTTTTTATAGAGAAGATTCCCTGGAAAAAATGGTTGAGTAGTCCCAATTCCCAATTATCAGTGTTATCACATTTTTACATGTCATGGATGAAAGTATGTACCATTCAGTGACCTCTGGTACCCTCATGAATACCATATGAATATATGTATGTATGTATGTATGTATGCATGTATGCATGTATCTATGTATGTGTATATATATATATATATATATGTAATTTTTCTTGATTTCAGAAATTTGAAACAAGGTGAATAATCATGATAGTTCCATGCTAAAAGCAATAACAATTATGAAACTATTTTCCTTTTTTTCCTATGTAGATGTAATTGGTAGGAATAAAACTAAATTGCATGAAGCATATGCCTCAGTCACTTAGTAGTATTTTTACTTCAGGAATTCATGTCTTTTCAGTTAGATTCTTTGCAAGGGACTTAAAGTCAACAAGCAAAGATAAATCACTTCTAGCATTTGAAGCAGAAATAATGGTTCATTTAACTTTTCATGGCTAGTTTTTCTTGAATATCGTTTTTGAAATCTCTGTAAGAATTTGTACTCCTTCTGCTATTACACAGTAAGTAAAATTTTAACCTTAACATATTTAGTAAATTTCAAGATAATGTATTCTTTTCTTTTGCCTTTTTTGTTCAAGTTAGTCAAAATATCAATTCATTCTGATTTATTTTTGGAATATTTAGTTTTAAGAATCCATCAGGACAAAATATATTTATGATAACTGTAAATATTTTTGTTCTCTGTAATCTTTATGGTATATGTAGTAAAATATATTTAACTACATTAAAAATAGTTGGCATATATATATATTTGAGGACAAGGTAATTAAGACCCCATATTCACGAATCTCACTTCTTGGAGAAAAAGAAAAATGCAACCAAAATGTAAAGTATTGGATCAATATAGATTACCAAATTTACCTTACTTTGAAGGCAGAAATGTAGGAAGAAATAAATGGAGAGTAAATACATAAAGTCATCAAGACTACAAAAAGGAGATAAAAACCTCGACTTAGCAGATACAAAAAGCAATCTAAGAAAAGTTGCGCTTCCTCAAGCTCATTAGAGAACTGAACCACTTAACTCATAGTAGCTGAAAATGCATCTCAGTATGTAGCAAGTAAAGTTTCAAGTAAAGTACCAATGTGCCTTGTGCTTACCGAGTACAAAACCCTATCTACCAAGGAGAGCTGAACAGAAGACGGCTGCCCCTACAAAGAGACCAGAACAACTTTACCACTCAGAGAAAGAGCTAAAATCCAGCTGCCTTCCAAAATTATGTTGAAAGAAAAATTGGAAACCAAGATCTAGAATCTGAATATGAAATCAAAATTCACTGTGTCTCCATGACAAGGGAGATTCTACCTAGGAAATCAATACAAATGGTGTAAGAGACATCATGGAAGAAAAGCATGTCTGCATATAGAGTCAGCCAGCCGGTAGCAAGAGACCACAGTGTCCAAACAAATAGTGACTGACTGCTAGAGAAAGAACTGACCAACCAGGATGAAAGACATCAGCACGTCAGTCTGTCAGGAAGATTAGTGATTCGCTGCATGTGGAGAGAATTTAAATTATGATGTGTCAAGTATCTAGATGAATGAAGAAACAAACTGAAGAATAAGACTAGAATATGAGTATATTGCATAAAAAGGAAAGAGGACTGGAAAATAAAAAACTAAATGTTTTTCAAATGAAAACTTCTGCAGAATGCAACTTATATTTGGTACATTTTATGGATTCCTACATTAAAAATGCGGAAATTATCTTGAATGGATACAATGTGATAAAGATGGTGGCGCTCACTGCCAGTGGACGTTACAGTGTGAGGAACTGAGGGAGTCTGATGCTTGCGAAGTGCTGAGAGAAAGTGACACACTGGAATTTTTTAGTCAAACAATTTAATTTTCACACAGAAATGAAAATAAAGGGCATTTCTCAATAAAGGAAATCTTTCAAGCTCCACTATAACTTTGTGATTAATGAAGATCAGAGCCTGGTATTATTTTTAAAAATCTGAGCCTGTTGTTTACGGTCTGTAGCAGGACACACACACAGTTACATACGTGCACCCATGGCAACGTCATTAGATATTAGATATCATTGCATGAAGTGTGAGTTTTCAGCTTTCCTGAAGTACACAGGACTTGGTGATACAGCTCAGTGGCATGAGCATCTGCCTAGCAAATGCAAGGTCCTGAGTTCAATTCCTGAAACAAACAAAACAAACAAGCCAAATACACAGGTACTTGATGAATAAAAATGATTTGTGCTTATAGTGCACAGCATGGTATTTTGGTGTATATACACATTGTGAAATGTTTGCCACAATAAATAATTGACATCTTCATTATCCTGTGTGTGATACAAATATATAATATCTATTTTCTCAGCAATTTTCAGGTTTGTAACATGAACCTTATTAATTTTGACGCTCAGATCTTGTGTAATCTTACTGATTACTTTATTTCCCTGATCTGTTAATTATCAAAGGAGTTATATTGGTGATTTCCCAGTAGGATGGTAGATTAATCAGTTTCCCATATAGTTGCAATTTTTTTTTGCATGTTCTGCGAATCGAACTCAGGATTTGTGCTTGTCAGGTAGGCATTTTGCTTAATTATAGTTTGATACTGCTTTATTGGTTGAATTTTTTTCAGATTGCTAAGCTTTCTTGATAAACATCTAAGATTACATAATAGTGCTTTTTATCTTTCATATGGTCTTGTCTTACAACTTATATTATCTGATGTTTTAATAGAGATCATTTAATAATCTATAACATTCATAATTGTATCACATCTGTCAATATTTATCTTTAATTTGTGAATTACTATTTTATATGCTACTAATATCTTGGTTTCTCAGTTTAAACAACTACATAAGAATGTCCTTCTTATGTTTTTATTCTTTGTAACCATGCATTCAAATTGACATGTATATTTTCAATAACAATTTTGAACTATTTTAGAGACATTTCCTCTTTCTAGTTTTCTTCTAGCATATTTTGAAATATAAATTCATAGACTTTTCTATTCACATTTTAGGTTTCTTTTTTTTCTTTTTTTATCAGAAAAAAAAGATTTCATGCTGGTGATGTCTAATCTACCAATGTTCCATCTCAATGTCTTTTTGATCCCAGGTCTGAGAATACTTTGCCCCGTTCTGAAACCTGAAGGTAACAGCCTTGCTCTAGACTTTCTTCTCACCATGCTGGATGGGCAAGCACTTGCCAGCTCCTCCTGCTGCCCCTGGATGAATGCCGTCAGTACAATGAAACGCAAGGAGAGAGCTGCAGGTGGTGGCGTTACCTGCAGCATCCTTCTCAGGTATCACTAGAACTTATTCCCTGGGTGCCTCAGTCTGATCATAATGTCAGTGGCTGTATCTGGCCTGGTTTCCTGGCTGTGATGCGATGCCATTGCCCCGAGATGGCATCAGCCAACACAAGCCCTAATCGGACTGGACAGATATTTTTCTCCAACTACAGACGTCAACAGGTGCACAGAGTGGTCTAGCTTTGCTGAGAGTGTTGCCTGCTGACGCAGTGGACTCTGGGACTGTTCTCCAGGGGGTCAGGGAGTAACCCATTCCCCCTTGTTTTCATCAAGAACAACTCTAGAGGGTGCTGGGAATGAAGGAGAGGAGGTATATGGAAGTTGTCCTGAAAAGCCCAGGAAGTCTTTCAGTTTCCTTTTAAAAAGAGAGTGTACTTTAATTGTGCCCAGGGATTTACGGGGCTCTGGGATCCAAAATCAGGGGTCAGGCTGCTTTCTGGGGTCCCTCAGCTGAAGTGCAAGTGGAAGACATACATACAGCCGAGCCCCTGTCCACCCAAGTAGGCTTTTCTGAGCCTCGTGGGCCTGGCTCTTAATGGAGCGGAGCCTTATGCAGCGTCTTGCTGCCTACCTGAGAGGAATAAACCCGTGCTGTGAAGTTGTGTCCGTTTGCGAGTGTTCCCCCTCCGAGATTTATTCAAGTTGGTAACTCATGGATGAGGAACTTGTTTCATGCTATTTCTCTTTTCTTTCATCTTTAAGAATTTGTACATTTTTCCCATTGTACGGTGTTGATAGTAATCAGTTTATTCTTGAGTACACATTTTTTAAACAGAGTTTAATCTATTGTATATTTACAACTGTTCTAATTTTTTAGTACTCATATGCAGTATTTTACAATTCTGCTTAGCTAATGTATAATCATAATATATCTATTAATATTTCTTAGGTTATAAGAAGCTGTAACCCAGTGCATTATTTCTCCTTTAAAGTATGTGAGTTCTCTAGTAATCTTAAGCTATCAGAGTACCAGCCATGCACCAGTATCACATGTCATGGTTTGAATCTGAAATGTTCTTTAAAAGCTCATGTGTTGCAATCTTGGTCCTCGATGTAACCAAGTTCAACATGAATGTTTTAGGAAGCTGAGTGATCCTGAGGGCTCCAACTTTATCCATGGATTCACCCCCTGATGAGGTGGAATTTGATGCATATTTGGGAGGTGAAGAAATAACAGGTGTGGTAACAGGAGTAGACCAAAAGGAACTTCCTTGGGGACCAAATTCCAGGCCAACCCCTTCCTCTCTGATTGTTGTTCTCCCTGGTCCCTGGCTGCTGTGAGGTGAGCGGCTTTGCTCGGTTGTGCCCTTCCACTAAGATATTTCCATGAAGCTTCTGCCTTTCCATGGGCCTAAAAGAAAAGGAGACATCTGACCATGGACTGAAGCCCCTGAGACCGTAAGCCTGAAGGACAATCCTCCTGGAAGTTGTCCGTCTCAGTTATTTATCATGGCAATGGAATCCAGCTCATCATGACCGACGCTGTTTATTAAAGCACTTGGAAACAGAAAAAAAATTCAGAAGCAAGAAAAGCACTCATTTGTGTAGCAAGTGATCAATAATTGTTATATTTACCCAAAAAGTGTACAGTCAAAACATTGAAAAAGTAACTAGTTGTATGTATCCAAACCCAGAATAGGTTTGAAAACATGTCAAATTATGGGAGAAGGAAGGACACAAAGGATTGAAGAGGAAAGTAAGAGCATGATGGAGAGGGTGGGAGTGATGTACAGAAATGTCACCAGAGCCATTAGTTGGTAGAATTAATATGCAGTATTAGTGTGGTAAAAAGTAAAATTGTCCAGAAATAAAATACACAAACACATGCATACACTCAAACACTGGGTAGCATTTTTTAAATTTGAAGAAAACATAAAAATAGTACACTATGTATAACACATACACACATATGAACATACATCTTAATTTGTGGAATTCATACCGATTTTATTGTGTGGGAGGATTGTACTAGACCTAGAAAAGAGAAAGGAGTTTTAACCCATCTGTATAGGTATATATAATATAAAATATATCTTGAAATATATGGCTTATTAAATATATACGCTATGTAAAATTATAATGTATACTCTACATAAAATATATATACATGTCAGAAATAAATCTTAGTAGAGTAAGTGCCAAGATGGAGTAATGAAATTGTCTGACAACGTGGGTGAGAGTCAATGAACTCCTTTCCACCGATACTGTGTTCAACTGAAATTTCCATTTTGTTAATGTCATTTATCACAGGTTAAAAGGTTGCGTTTAGGATGCGATAGGTCTTTCAGCACCTCATTGTGGTGGAGCTTGTTTGCTGAGTGACTTTGAGGAAAAGGTTGGATCGTGGAGGTTCTGACCTCCACAGTGATACCACAGTACGACTGGGCCACAGTTTGATGATGTCGCAGTTTGATTTCGTCTCAGTTCGATGACATTTGGGGAGCTGACGAAAGCAGAAGGTGGGGCCTAGTTGGCAGGTGCGGATCAGGGGTACAGCCGTGGAGACCCCCTGTTCCTCCTCCCCTCCCCTCTGGGCCTGGCCCTTGCTCTCCTTGCTCTCTGCTCCCTGGTTGCCATGAACTGAGCAGCTTTTCTCTGCACGGTCTTCCTCCAGGGACGTGCCCCCCTCTCCCAGGCCTGAGAGCAGCGGGTCCAGCTTACCATGGACTGAGACCTCTGGCCCCGTGAGCCAGAAGAAAACTTCCTGTCAATACAGATCAGCTCTGGGTGCTTTATCACAGTGGTGGAAAGTGAGTGCCACAAGTTCAAAAAAGCGATTGAAAGATACACAGTTATTTTTGCATAATGTACATTATTTAAATTTAATTAATGTAGATACAATTCTGAATACAGAATGAGACCATTTTAAATACAAAGTTAAGAAGAAAAATCATACTGACTACAAGATTATTTAATTTAGTTAGCTTTAGTGTTTATGTTTTGAGTAATTCAGAAGAAGGAAATGTATCATTTATGTTATATATTTTAGGTACAGAAAATTATATCATTGTAAAAATGTATAATTTCTTTTGTTTAAACATGAAAATGGACTAAAGAAAAACCCAAGACTTGTATCTCTCTAGATAACTAATTATTTTAAATACCCTTAAAGAAAATCCTACAAGACAATGAAAAATAGAAAATTTTTATCATAGAAAATGAATGAGATAAGGAGATTTATGTTATGGTAAGTGGAAAAAGTTAAAACTAAAACTCTCCTTTTAGACCTGCTACTACTGAATATACAGCTTCAGGAAGTGGAGTTCATATTTGAAAATTTACTGTGGGTTTATAATGCCAAAGTACGGTTCCAAAGAATTCCCACGGTAAGACCAGCTGCCAGGAATTGCCTATCATTCTACCATCTGAGTAACAGGATTCCGATAGGAGGCATACACTGGAGAGGACTGGGAATGGGTCACAGATAAATGAATGGCAGAAAATGTTGTAACCTTTAGAAAATAAATACGCAACTCTAGGAAGATCAGCAGATCTCAAGTAAGACAAATAAAAGAAAATTCCATCAAGGAATATCATAGTAAAATAGTTAAAAGCCAAAAGCAAAAAGGGAATTTTGACATGAGAAGAAAATATAAATTGCATATAGATGAACAAATAAGTTGATGACTTACTTATCATCAGAAATAATTAAGGCCAGGGCATGGTGGTGAACACCTATAATCCCAGCATTCAGGAGGCTGAGGCAGGAGGATTGCTGTGAGTTTGAGGCCATTCTGGCTATAAAATGAATTTGAGGCCAGCCTGAACTGCATAGTGAGATCATAAAAAGACAAAAGAAAATTGAGATCAGACATATGTAGAATATTACTAAAAAAGAATATAATACTTCAGGACCAGGAAGAAATTATAGGGGATGAGATATATGACCTCAAAAAAAAAATAACTATAAGTTGATTCTGGAACATGATTGGTGTTATAGTAATTTGAATTTATAAATTTGAAGAACACCCTGAGGAATTACTACCCACAAAGATGAGTAAGTTGAAATATGAATTGTGTCCTCAAAGGCAGAATCATAAGTAACAAGTACTAACTACAAAGAAATTTCATAGCCTAAGTAGGGAAATCTAAATCAAATAAGCAATAAGAAAAGCTAATAATAATAATGTCTATTAACTTCCTTAAAATATCAAGAATATCTACAGTTTTGTTGCATTATTATTTTGCTATTGTGGAGTTGGCTGTTACTCATTTTCAAGAACAACTTATAACTAATAAATGATAGAAATAAAATGAATTTTAATTAATTATTGTATATGAGATAGTTATTATAAAGTTAGAATAAATCAAGATGAATAGATAATGTGTTCAAGCTTAGAAAAACAAATCCAAAAGCAGTGTAAAATTTATTTCTATTAATCCCTGAGCAAAAGCAATTCACACAGCCAGGAATAAGCATCATCAAAGCAGAAGACTCTGCTGAGTAGTGGTATCACATTAAAGCCATAAATGAGATGGTAAAAAGAAAACAGGGAAAGGAGAAGGTAGTTTCGTATTGTAAAGCTGTCAACTTCACTGAAATTAGCACTGACAAAATTGGTAGAATGTCTGAGTAACTACTGAGAGAGCATATCAAGAAAGATATGAAATCTAAAATCAGTGAGAAGTCACTCATTTCTGGATTTTAAACAAGAGTGTAAAGACTGAGAAAAAGCAATAGTTCTGGAAACACCAAGCAGATTGTCCCAATCTCACATGTGCATGCGTGGGTGGGAGAGGGTTGCACAGGTCAGCATTTGTGTACAATTTGATTGTTGATTGTTACTGTGTAAGAAGGATAGAAATTAAATTAGTCACTTTAAAAATTAGAACTCAAATTGAATACAACAGATAACAGAAATACCAAAAATTCATACTGTATGTATATATATGGAAATAACAGAATGAAAAACATTAATGTATATATGACACAACAATAAAAATAAGTACCAAGTATTTAGCATTAAAAAAACTAACCAGAAGCAAACACACCTTCTCTAGCAAGGCCTTGCAAAGTAGGGTACCAACAAACCCAAATGAAAATGGGACTGAGTGTGGTGGGAAAATGGGACTGAGTACTCACTGGTACTCCCAGCGCTCCTGAGTCTGAAACTTGGAAGATTTTTATGAGTTTGAGGCCAGCCTGGGCTACACAGAAGTTCAAGGTGAACCTGGATTGTGTAGTGAGTATCTCTCAAAACAAACAAAACAAAACAAAACAAAACAAAACATTCAACTACCTGATATAAACACGTTTAAATTCTACACAGTACAAACATTTTAAAAGTCCAGTGCTCAAATCAAATAAATTATTCACACCGAAGACATTTTTATTTTAAAGGTTTTATATAAAATGACTTCACATAGATAGAAAAAAATCAAACTATGGAAATACTGGTGGAAGAAAGCAGTACCTAGGTCAGAGGAATTACCACTGACTAGTACAGACATAGTAACTTAAGATTTTGTTAGAAATAAGAAGTGCATATCAAAGCAGCCAATTTTCTTTCATTCACAAATGCACAATTAAATCCACCTTGGGAATTGGGGGCAGTGTGTCCTGCAGTGAGGGACAGATATCTGTGCAAATTTCTGAAGGACAATTTGGCAGCCCAAGAAGTGCTCTTGTCTGACCCAATCTGGGTCAGAAGCCGGTAGGTTAATTAGATAAGCATTTGACATTCCCATCTTAGGAGATATTTTTAAGCAAAAAAAAAAAAAAGTGTGTTTATTGATAAACTCAAGTGTATTACCAAAACCTTTATTTTGTATATAATTTTTTGTAATTAAAACACAGATGAGAGTCAGATATTGCTTTGCTTTGTTTTCTCTAGCTTTTTTCTATGAAGTAAATTTTGTATATTTGAGTTACACCTGCTAATATTAATATTTTAAATGATTATAACACTAAAGTATTAAAGCTACTTTCAAAGAGAGTTCTAGAATGTTTTTCAAATACATATTGAAACTTACCAATCTATTATAGTAGATTTACCTAACAATAGTTGCTTGACAATTTATATTGATGGTTTCAATTTAAAGTGTACTTTCAAAATATTCAATAATATTCTCAGATATATATATCACTCATATTTAGTATGTTTTGCTGATTTAATTACAATACATAGTTATTTAAACATATTAAATTGGAAAAATTACTTTGGGCACAAATGTGATTAACTTGATTCTTACTAATGTAAGTACATATGCAGGAGAGACTATTACATAAAAATACTTAGTGTAAACATGACCATTACTTTCTTATTTAAGCACAAATGTCAAGTTAATCATCTAGAAGGAATTAGAAGGCTTTGCCTTGTATGCATAATAATTTTTCAAATCGCGTTTCTATCAATCTAGTATTAAATAACAAATATAAATTTAAAATTTACATAGGAGAATACATGAAAGGCTAATAAATAAAATAAATGAGGTTATTTCATAAGTAAATTTTTTACCTTCTGGAATATGATGCTGACATGATGGGTGAATGTTAAATATTGTATAAAGAAAAACATATATCAGGTTAGTTTTCTCTGAAAATGGAATTTTTCTGATTATTATCTTTGTTTTCTTGTTATATACCCTGTAAAAATAAACAAATGAACTTCCAGAGTACTCTTGCATCAAAAATAAAATTGGTAATATTTTCTATAAAATAATAACAAAAATAATTTGGAAAAATATATCTGCCATTGTCTGTGCTCTATTGACTTTAATTATTTCAGTTTATCTTTCATTCTCTAGAATGTTATAAAACTTGAAACTTGCCTACTTTACCTAAAGTACGGAAAATTAATGAAGATAAAGGGAATTAATTTTTTAAAAAAAGTCTGAGAGTCTGGAAAAGATGATTGTGAAGCACATACTTTGGACCACACAGCCAGAGGCATCACTAATGTACAGCCACTAAAAACCCTTAAAAGTGATGCTATAAAGCAAAATTTAGAAAAAGGGTAAATTATTGTATCACAAATTTGTATTAGAGATGTTCACAGAAGGCATAATTGGAATATAAATCTGAAAGTAACCTTATTTTTTAAATAATATTTTGCTAAAATTGATCGGCATGATAACATCAGGAATGTCTACAAGAGAGATAAGGGTAAGGTTAACATTATTTTTGAGTAGTTGCAATCAGAATATTGATAGTAAGCAAGGTAATATAGCATTTTATGGATTAAGAACTGGCAGTCAGCTTAAAGCCAGTTAAACTAATCATCATGGCGCTGAGCATAGATGATCCACCTGAAGAAAGTTGCCAGCATAAACAGAGTCGTGGAGAAGAAGAGGGGCATTGAGGACTTGAGGCATTGAGGCCTTGTGGGTTCTCCTATGTGTTGCTGCTTGAGCCGTTGGTTCTCCTGGAGAAGCTCTGGTTCTTGCATTGAGCTTTGCTTCCTGGCTCTGGAGGGGCAGATGTGTGCCACTTGGTCTTCAGGATGAACTCGTCACGCTGGCATCCTGGCATGTACCGGACTGTGCTTATTGTCGGAGGAGCTCAGGGCCTCCGTGTCGCTGAGGATGGCTGTGGTGCTTTTCAGGGCAGCCCTGGTCTTTGTTGTGAGTGTAACTTCTCAGCTCCAGCATAGAATCCTCAAGCTACCAGCACAGCTCCTTCACCCTGCTGGCATAGACTTTCTAGCTTCCACCACTGACCTTTGGAGCTTTCCAGCATAGATCCATAAAAGAAATTGGCGTGAGTCCTCCTTGTGGGCTCTAGACCTCCAGTCGGACTCGTGGGAGGCATTTTCATGAGCTCTGGGTCTTCATCTGGATTCATGTGGGACACTGCTGTGGGATTCAGGCCCTTGGCTAAATATTCTATGTCTTTAGTGATGTGGAGAGATTTCCTGCATTTTCTTGTGTTAACCCTGGGTGACCATCATAAAAATAATATTATAAACTTCATGTCCTGATTCAAATTGTTCTCTGCACAACCCCTGACTACAAAACAGCATTTATTTGTTTTAATTTTGGATAAAAATATCAATATTGATAATATGGTTTTGCATTCAGACTTATTCTTCATTTGATGTTGATATAATTTAGTCCTCACATTTACTGATTTTTCAGGGATTTCAAGGTACCATGCATACTTTTTTTTTTAAACAAGGCATCAAATGGTACAAGCACATTTTTCTGAATTCTTAGATATGTCTTGGGGTCCGGGAAGCCAGAGCCACACAAGCTGACCAGGGCTAAGGTCTTTCCACAGACCTTGTCACCAGACAGGTGTCCCTGAGCAAGTTCCCCAAAAAGGACCTGGGGACCTCTACTTGCTCCATGGAGTAGGTTCAGATTCTTGTCACAGGAAAGAATTTCAGGGCACATCAGGGAGAGGCAGAGACAGACCTACTAGTTACAAAGTAAAGGAGAAAAGGAAAAGAAGTCCAGCTTGGACACCCGGAGGGAACATACAATGGAGAGGTTCAGAATGGTCCACTTAAAAAAAAAATGAGGCCAGCTTTTATGGATTAGCTGAGGTGGTCCAAAACCTGGTAGACCATTATGTAGCTCTAGTTTCAGTGATCTTGAAGAAGTCTGAGAGGTAGTTCAGTTCTCCAAGATTCTTGTTTTCATTTGAAAGGTGGGGTTGCTTTGGTGTCCATCATGGGGTAATTGCTCCTTGCTTGAGAGAGGCAACCTCATCATAGGGTGATCCATGAGTCTTCATTTTTCTTGCCACGCTGCATACATTCATCCTCCCAAGGGATACCCAGACCGCTGGTGCCAACTTGCTAACGGGGCGGGGGCGGGGGATTTTGGATGGATGTCTGATCCTTAGCCCATGCACGGGCAGAGCCCCAGCTGCTTACCAGGGTGGTGAGTAGGCCGCCTGTTCTCCCAGCGCCCAAAGTTCCAACGTGATCCCATGCATACTTTTAATCCAGTGATGTGTTTGTCACTTAATAGAAAGGATTCTTTAAAATGTCATATACACTTAATAAATCAGAGAAGCCAGAATATTACCCAAAATAGATATTTTAAATGATAATTATGGTTATAATTTTCCTGAAAAGTTACCTTTTTGTTCTTCTTGGTGTAAAAGAAATGGCACAGTCCTATCACTTACACACATATCAAAGAAAGTGTCCTGCAAGCTCTTTTCATGAGCAACCAACAAGGCATCTTAAAAACATTCTTTTTCAGAATAGTGTCCAAATATTCCATATGTTTGACCCCAAATTTGCAGATATATTTTCTATTAACCAAAGCAAAATTTCTGCCATGTTTGAGGAGAGCAGTACTTACTCGTTTTCTGTCAGTGGAGATGTCTTCCGTGAGATGGCAGTGACTCTCACTACGGGAAAGGCAGATACAGGCTTCTAAATTTGTATGAATAAAACACAACTTAAAAACAAGTCTTATCTGTGATGAGAAAGAGAGGAGTATTCACTGTCATCAGGGTCCTGCCGGTTGAAGAAACTGAAACTGTCTCCCCTGGTTTCCCCAAGGTAGAGGTTGCACCTCGTGTGATTTTACAGCATGGCCCAGAATCCACAGTTCTGCAGGTAATTCATTTCAGGCGGGCTTTGGATGGATGCCATAGTTTACTAAAACCCAAGCAGTGACACAAGCCCTTGAAGTAAAAAGGGCATCTCTGGCTACTTCCAGATTCCCCGTGAAGTTATTTGTGTCTATCTGGAAGAAGAGTACCTTCTTCTAGAAGAGGAAGGGCCACTTGCAGGTAGAAGAAAGGATCTTTCAGGTCTCAGCAGGTGAGTTTGGAACTGATGTATGCAGGCTGTGATAGCAGCATAAAAGTCTTGTAGGAGACAGAAATTCTCCATCTGGCTGGTCTGGGAGAGAGGGAGGTTCCAGGGTGACTGTGGTCCCTCTCAGCCTGGAAACGTGAGGTAGGATTTCGAGGCACACCTGTTGTGACTCTGGTTATTTTCTAACAGCAAATAGGAGTAACACTCAGTTTGAGTTTAGTTACCAAAAGGGCATGATGGATGGCTGGCCTGGAGGTGAGTTTTCTGTCCCTAAATCTGGACATGTGTCCTGCAATGCCTCAGGGTTCCCGTCTTTGGGTATTTCTGGTGGATAGAAACACCCCTCTTTTCTCAGGCACAGTCAGAGTCAATATCACATCTGGAACAGTAGCCTCCAGAGTGAGAGATGCTGGCTGGTTTGAAGCAAAGGAAACAGTTGAGCCCAGCTTTGAGTGGAGAACTTGTCCCAGAAGAGGAATAGGGTGCTCAGGTATGTACAGGAGTTTATGTTTGGCAAAATGTTCACCAATCTCACAGGACCTGCTTTGGTGGAACTTTTTCTCAGTGGGGGTTTTAGTGGTGCTAATGACTTGAATCTTGAGGGAGGTCAAAGGAGCAACAGGCCGAATTATAACACAGGGCTGTGTCCCACTGTCCAGCATAAAAGTCACCAGTTTTTCCCCAATTTTAACACCGACTGAGGGCTCCTGGTGCCAGGTCTTATGTAATCTGGACTTTTCTATTTGTGACCGTGGAAGTGTGAATGGAGGGGTTCAGGCTGTGGCAGGTATAGATTGGGTAGGGGGCACTTGTCTTTACAGTGTCCCCATAGCTTGCATCAGGCAACCAGCTTTAGGGGCATAGGGAATTGGCGTCTGTGAGGCCTTCTTGTTGGCTTATGCCGGGGCTGATTCATCTTGGGTCTCTCTGAGAGTATCTAGGTGGCCTTTATGTTGGCAAATCTTTTAATCTTTTCGATTTTTTTCCGAATGACAGCTTATCAGTTAAAGCTGTCCTCATAGTTGAACCCTTGTAGAATGTTAGAGACAGTAGTTATATAGTTTTACAAAAGAAACTTGAGAGCAAAAGTCATATGTAATATTTAAGCATGACAATCAAGATGATGTTATTTTTTGTAACATTTAATTGTCCATTTTAGTATTGAAAACAGTAATGCACAGCATGTATGTCACATAAGTTTTGACTGGTAATCTCATGTAGATATGACTGTTTTTTATGGGAGTTTTAGAAAGAATAACCAGAGCTCCCAATGAATGAGGCAGGCAGCAGAATGAAGGAGAAACGTAGACAAACAAAAGCAGAAAAATAGCAGAGCAGAAATGAGGTAGAGAAGGATGGCTAGAATCTCTAACATAGATGGCCTTGATACACTATATTGTTAATAGTGCAACAGGATTTAAAAGCCACATTACTCACACTACTCTGCTTAGATGTATTATATTCTGTTCCAGTTTGTCTAGTTGTACTAGATTTGAGGGCACAGACAGTTATTCTGAAAATAGCAGGATATAGTATGGTAATCATCCTTAATTTCCTATTAACTTGATCTAAATTTCTGTATAACCTACACTGTTTTAACATGACTGATCGTCTTCAAATCTGGTTAGATTGCTGTTTTGTATTGATAGATTTTATTCAAAGCTGTTATGATTGATAGTATCAAGTCTGAGGCAACTACGCTGAAGATGACAAGATTCACTAGAATATCCACTCTGGTTTGATTATTACCTGCCTTTAAAGTTTGATACTGTCTACAATGTTTTATTTTTACTAATATTGTTATGTACTGCTATATTCAATTATACTGCTATATTCAATTATGCCTAATGATATAGACAATTCTATTGAAGATAATAAGAGACAACACAGTAATCACTGTAGATCACCTTGTACTGTGGTTTTATACAACTTTTTGGTTTCATGTTTTTATAGGAATTTGTTGTTTTGTCTTGCTAAGTTTTGTTTTTCCCTCTAATACAGAAAGTACAGAAATACAAGTAGAGTCTCATGCATGCGTAGTTGTTTACGTCTCACTGTTTGAATACCTACTTTGTATGCTTTAATTTTGTAACTTGAACAACTATTTCTAATAGGACAATATGTAATTTATCAACCAGTGATTTCTTACTGTTTATTTTTTTTCTGAAATTCTAAATTGTTTCTATGCTTTATTCTGTTTTGCTTTTTTTCTTTAAATAAAATTAAAAAAATAAAAAAGAATAACCTGAAATCCATCAAATTAACAAATTACCATGCATACATTTGTTTGTAATAAACTATTTTCACAAGATTTTTTTAAACATACCAAGCTTTTTAGTCTTGTTATTATCTTTCTTTTTATCGCTTTAGTAGGACAAGATTTTCATCATACAGAATCCTCTCATATCAAAAATATATTTCTTACATTTATAGCCTTATAATATTTTTCTTTCTTACTATAAACTTTTACAATAAACTTGATTATAGCCATTTCAAATTTAAAATGTTCCCTTTTTCATCAGATAGTAACCTTGTCCATCTTTCAGCAGACTTCTGAGTAACCCTGAATGGGTGTTTTTATTTAAACCAAAAGAGTTTAAAATAAAACAGCATGTAAACCCTGTAAATTCAAAGCTCTGTAATGTGTGAATAATGTTTTAGGCACACCAATTCAAACTGAAAACCAAAAGTATATTTACTAATTAGTTAAAATTTGTAATTTGATTTCTACTGTAAAACTTCCTTAGGCTCAAGAGGACTTTGGCCATTTACCCCGGGCTGGAGATGTCCTAACTGTCAGATGCCTGCAGGCAGCTGGGTGACAAATGATAACAAATCCAGCTGCCTGGATAACAAATTGATACCCAACAAGGACTGGCCTTGGGCCTCTTGAAACTGGGAGAGGAACATGGACTCTGTCCTGTTCCCTTGCTCACTTTCAAATGAAAAGATAATCCCTGTTTTGTCTCTCTAATTTTGACATGTATAGTTGGATCTAAGTCTCTTGGTCTTGTGGTGAATATTAATCTTTTTCCACTCTGGCAGCAGCTGATTTTTTTTTTTTTAGTAGCTCATTTCACAGGTCCTGGGTGCTTTCTGAAACTTTTTTTTTTTAACATGACAGAAGCACCCAGACTCCTTATTTTACATACTTAATATTGTTTTGTCAAGATCCGCAATAAATTCTTTTAGCTCTTTTGTGTCTCTTAATTTTGCTTTCTTGGGGGTAAGGGAGGGAGAGTGGAGCTGGAAGAGAGCCTTGTGAAGAATTCATGTTTTTATCATTGAAAATGAAGCTGTTTCTGTAAAGTGAATCTACGCCCTTTGAGCCCCTGAAGTTGCTGCCGTCACTGTATGTGTCCATCACTGTACATGCCCCAGATGTTCCGCTAGTGGCACTGGTGAAATGGTGATGTAAAGTCGGGCAGCGCCACATCAAAAAAGCATAGTGTATCTGTCATGCCAGTGGCAGCTGTAGAGTACAAGGCAGGGTTGCCGTGTACTGTGAGGGGCCTCACAGGGTGGCTGGCTTGGTCCAAATGAGATGTGGGTGAGGACTGAGGTGATGCTCACACTGAGACTGGGAAGTGGGATTCGTGCTCTGCGTGCACCTGCGTTTGTCCTCTTCTCGACAGTGCTCACACTGCAGACCCGATGGATCCCAAGTCCACAAGCTCTCAGCAGCAGTGGTGATCACAGCAGGTTTGGCTGGTTTCCCATTTTCATGGGAGGGAAGTCACTATCAGGATTGCAAGGCAGGACAGGATAAATCTTTTTAGCCTCTGAGGTCCTCTCTATAGGGAATATGTGAGCTGGTCCATTGACTGCAAACATTAGGAGAGTTTTCAATTATGACAGGCATAGCCATGGAACCAGGTGGGAGGGCTTTTGCTTTACTTTGTAGTTGTCTGACAAGCCCTTGAACCTTTGCAACATACATTTGAGGGGTGGGGTAATTTTATTATGACTAGCACATATTTTAGCTCCATATAGTGTTAGTATATTGTGCTGTTAGACAGTGTCATGATAGACAAAGTGTGGGTGCTTCTCTAGAAGGAGAGACCATGAAGGTACTAATCTGGCCTCTCACCTCTTGGCAATGTTGGAACCATGTGGATTAATAAGCATCTGTTTTGTTCTCTCAAGACTCTGAGGAAATCTTGCTAGTGTGACAAGTTAGATAAGTGCATGGAAACATAGATTAGGAACCAAACAAACTCCGTCGCTCTAAGCTCCCATGGGGGTCTTTCACTATGGAACACAGATGGAATGACCTATTGCTTATGTCATCTGTTCACAATCAGAAATCCACATATTCACACAGGGACACACCAAGTTTAACACATTTCCGTCTCCAGGCTCAGGGGTGAGCTAAGTGAAACTGAAACAGAAACTGACTGTCCTGAGTAACTCAGGTGAGGACTGATCAGGCCTTTGATCATTCCATACAGGGGACAAAAGCTGACAGACTGATGGAAACTTACAGACTGACTGAAACTGGCAGACTGACTGAGGTAAGTCTAAAGACATGGAGGAGTTTGGGATGTTGTAAAACAGACACCTGAAGTATGGTGCTTATGTCCTTTCCAGATCTATATCTTGTTTTGGTTGCTGTCACTGCAGAGATCCATGCTTCACTAAGGTAGGATGTTGGAAGTGAAATTAGTTGCTTGTGTGTGCATGTGTGTGTGTAACAAGCTCAATATACTCTGCCTTGACTTTAATCCAGAATATATTGAGATTTGCAACTGTTTCAACCCAATTTTGTACCATAATTTGCTACCTCAAACCATTGATCATCTTCTAGTACAGAATTTTTTTTTTTTTTTTTTTTTTTTTGGTAGCAGGGATCAAACTCACAATCTCATGCTTGTCAGGCAGGTGCTTAAGTCACTGAGCTAAATCCCCAGCTTTAGTGTAAGCAAATTTGAGCCACCTGGCTTAACTACAACTGAGATAATTCCTTTCCAGTTCAGGGTTCTTTTGTGGTTGAGAAATAATGCTTAAAATTCTTTCAAAGCTGAGATAGGTGTTCATGCAGTGGCTACAAGAAAGAAAGACTTGGCTCAGACTCCTGTAAAATCCATGTTTATACTTGAAACTTGCAATGAATACTGAAGTTCCCTCTTTGACCTCATCATGTCAGTTTGGATTTCAATGCAGCCACTTTATTTCCAAACTTGAACACATTCGTCACTCTCCTATGAAGTTACAGGATGATTTCTTGATCAGGTTGAGTATATCACATGAGTAAGCAAGTTCTGTGACACTTTCTGTGTAGCTGAAGTGGACTGCTGGTGATTCTGATTGTTTTTCTAGAAGAGATTTTTGGAGCAGGTTTCCTAACTCAATAACTGTAGCCAGTGATCTACCTTTAAAAAGTCTCCTGACTTCTGTGTCTAAGAAAAGTCATGTGTACTCTGAGCCCATCTCTTTACATCTGCCCAAAGAGGAGTGAATTAAGATCATGTGCTTTAATGGGTTAACAATTGTAATCATGCCCTACAATGGCTTAGAAACTCAGTAGACAATTTTTGCCTATGCAATGTTTCTCTAAGATGATACAGTGCATTGTTTTACATTCAAAATTCTCTTCTCTGACCAGAATACTGAAGCAAGGAAGCTGTCTGGTCATGGTAACCTCTGCTCTGCCTGTGCATATATTAACACAAAATGACCAGTTTAGTTTCCTGACAGGTAATCTTTCAAAGACTCGAATAGTTCTGCAGTCGTGATATCAGTCGGCCAAAAAAGCACTCATTTCCTATCCTCCTGCTCATCCTGCTGAGAAATATATTGCACAAAACCAAACATTGTTGCCTTGCTGCCAACAGCCTGAAACACTCACCAATACAAGTACTAAGAAACATAAATAGCTATTATTTTAAAGCATTTTGAGTATGTGATTGTGAAAGCAAACAGTAGACATAAGAAAGCAACAAGTAATTCACTCTTATACTAATGTTTCCTGAAACAAGCATTTTCATTAGTGCTCAGGGTGGGCCTGAGTTTACAAATAAGTAAGTACATATTTGCTTATGTATCAGAGTTATAAGGAGCATAGAAAATTGATGGCATATTGTGTGTCTATACTTGAGTCATTTTTATAGTGATCCTGAAGAATCCTGTTTTATTTTTTTTTATGGCATGTGTTGTCTTAACTACTTTAGCAAATTCACATGCATAGTTCTCTATAAGTACACATCATACCGCTTACCTGATTTTGGTGTTGATTTTTATTTCTATTCTGAAATTGGGAATATTGCTGATTTAACAACCTGCTCCTAGAAGGGAGACCATTATTCAATATGATGGGACCTGCTGGGAACAGTTTCCCGGATCACATCACAAATTTTGTCAGTGGTAAAATGTGGAGATGGTGACAGATGGACTGCACAATTCACTGGGTGACATTCTGTTTAAAATTGCATGTGTGCACCCCAACATTTCTTTAGATTAAAAAGTGAAGATTTTTGACTCTGGATCTTGAGAATACACTACCACATAACTCTATGTTTTAAAAAAATATTTTCACAATCCAGATCTAAAGTCAAGCAATGCATTCATATATTTTAAAAGCTATTTTTATTTATCTTTCTGTCTCCATCTGGTTTAATATGAACTATAATGACAATACCTGTAGAGGACAGTCTAAGAAGTAAAAAATACCAGCTAGCTCTCCCACATTCCCCATGGACATATCATGCAAAGCAGATGGCCTGAATTCATTTGATAACATTTAGCACTCTTATCAAAAAGAGTATCAGATTTCACTAACCTTTCAGTATACTGTATTAAAAGTCATTTCTCCAACTAAGCATGTATTTATTAAATAACCAAATCATGCATTGTAACAATTCCTAACTTTTCCAACCACTGTTGTACTTGTCAAAAGAGTTGTTGAATTTAGATAATGCTGGTGAAAATAATTTGAATTTTAATTTGCATAATTCAGAGTTTCTCATCACCCTTATTATAGTAAGCATCACTGTGAATTTCCAAAAAAAGACTATATAATACAGTATATTGCATAGTAATCCCATCTTATGATGACTGGCTCATGCAGTATATTTTTACAATAAGAAACATTAGGTTTAATGTAATCATTTATAAATTTCTGGAATAACAAATACTATTATAATCTAATGTACATGTAGTATGGCAACAATGCAGTATATAAAAATTAAGGGAAAACTAACTTCTAGAGCTTAATGTTACTGTACAGTGAAAGACAAACCTTGAGAATCTTCCTTCCTTATACCATTTGTAAAGATGTGCTTATCTGGCACATTCCTGTGTCATAGCAAATGTACTTATACTGAAAAAAATGCAAAAATAGAGAGTAGTGGCTTCCTCTGTGAGCAACCCCATCAGAACATCCATTCATTCTTGGGTTTCCTATTTATGCACTAGAACACATAGGAACACAGCAAGTTTCTGATCAGGGCGGATGTTACACTAACCTGAAGTGAGCCGCGAATGGCTCCCGCATGGGGCGTCCCTGCAGCACTGCAGTCAGAGGTCAAGATTACCACAGCAAAACAGAAGGAACTACTGCTTTTCCTCTTTTGTGACCTGGGACTCCCTGCCATTGGGACCTCTCTTTATACTCACGGCCATTTGTAGGAAGCATAAGTGAGGCTGGCGACCCCAATATTTTGGATTTTTTTATAATGACTGGGTAATGAAGTTTTCAATATAAGAAGGCAAAACATTTAAAACTTAGTACCAGAATTTATTTATCATACAAATTTAATTCTCTGTGTCCTTTTCAACAAAACTTTTTGCCTTTGAGTTGCATGATATTTTACTGTTATCAGAAATAGTTATTTTGTTTTAAATTTTATTTCTCTTAAGATATTTAAAATACAATAATACCTCAGTTCATGAATGCTTCTATTTACAAACAATTCCAACAGAAGTATTTGGCAAGATTTTGCTTCAGTTTTCATATTCTACAAAAAAGGATGAACTTGACCAAAGTATCTTCCTTAGAATTGTGGAATGAATTAAACTTGCTAACTGAGATAATACTGTAAATCTTTTGAGAAAGAATAAATTTATAGGAAAATGGGATATATTTTAAGTTATTTGGTGAATCTATTTTCTGACAACCAATACTGATAGAGAATGAGTCATATACTATGAAAACTAACAAAACATTTGACAACAGTAATTGAAAATTGTTGGTCTTTCATCTGTTTTGTTGGAAAACCAAATAAATGAACACATTCTAAAGTATCAGAAAAATAATTTGAAATTAGAAATTTGTATTATTTTCAAAAGCAGTGATCATGACTATTTCTAACAATGGCTAAAAGCAGTATCCACTTGGAATATGTATTACCTACATGAAATAAAAACTCATTTTAGAATCTCATGATATAATAAAATGTCTGTATGTGGAATGTTAAGATTATTTTGTGTATTTTAGAAGTGATGCTTTCTATAATTAAATAGTACAAATCAGATGCATCAAAATTTAACAGGCAAAAGTTTAACTGGTTAGTTTTACTTTAGTTCCATAGCATCTGATGTATGATAACTAACAATTGATTGAAAATCAGTTGTATCTCTATCTGGTTTCACAACTATCACAAAGAAACTTTCATTAAAATACTTGGAGAGGTGTAAATCTATGTGAAGCTATGAAGCCCACTGCAGTGCAGGGTAGAAATAATGAGAACAGACTCCTTATTTGTAGTCTCGGGGTGGGGCTGTGGATTGGAGTATGTGTGTTTTTTCTGTTGTTCTTGCTGTTGTTTGTGTTTTGTTTTATTTTTTTCTTTGCATCTTGCTTGATAAAGTTTTCTTTATTGGGCTGGGGAAATTCACTTCCTGTTTTATTTTTCTAAGAGTTTTTGTAAGGGGTAGTCATGAGATTCTGTCAAATTCAGTTTTCTTTACATACCATGAGGATCATATAACATTCTAAATACTTTGTTAATACCATAAATTCTATGGGCTGATCTCTCAATATTTTTTAAAAAGAAAAAAGTAAAAAATAACAATGAAATAGAGTTTCAAAATAGACCGAGTTCCAAAATTTACAACAGATATTATGAAAATGAAAAGGAAAGAAAGTACTCACACAGGAAAAATAACAACTGGGATACAGATTGGAGAAAAGTAAGAAGGGAAAAGACTATATCTACATCTACATCTACATCTACATCTACACCTATACCTACACCTACACCTACACCTACACCAAAACCAACACCAACACCAATATCTACATCAACATCAACATCTACATCTATCTGTCTGTCTGTCTCTCTCTCTCTCTATCTATCTATCTATCTATCTATCTATCTATCTATCTATCTATCGATCTATCTATCTATCTGTCTATCTATCTATCTCTATATATATTAAAAAACAGGCTAGAAGGAGAATAACAATAATCAATGTATTGTGCAGTGTAATATTTACAGTACTGTTGAAAGTGCAGGACGTAGGCATGCAACATTGTCCAGAAAATTACCAGCACAAAATTTACCCTCAATGATCCAAGAAAAACTATCTATATAATCGTCTTTTTGTCTTCTGTATACATGTATTTCCTTTTCTCTTCCTTCCTTTCCACTTTCTCCCTTCACAGTTTTTCTTTTCTTTTGAAATTTTTTCCCTACTCACAGTATCTGCTGTACATTTTGATATTGTTTACTCTCAGATTTTCACAGTAGTGAGACAAAATGTTTACTTACATGAGTCTGATTTATTTCACTTATGTGTATGGTCTGGAATTACATCCATTTTCCTATAAAAATCTCATTTATCTTTCTTTATGGCATAGTATTTCATTACATAAAAACCCCACATCTTTCTTAACCATTCCATGGTTAATGAGCTTTTGGGCTGTTTCCAAAACTTAGCTATTACAAATTGTGCTGCTGTAAACATGGGTGCACATATACTGCCATGGTATGATGTTTTTAATTTTGCTGGGAAGATACCTTTATGGGGAATAGATGGGTCAAATGGGACCTCTAATTCTACTTTTTAAAGGAATCTCCACACTGGTTTCCATGGTGGTTGCACCAGTCTACGCTCCACCAACAGTGGAGAAGGGTTCCTTTTCCTGCCATCCCCTAGAGCCCTGTCAGCAATTGTTACTGATTGTGTTCTTGACAATGGCTATGCTTCCTGGGATGGGATGGAATCTGTGTTGTTTTAACTTGCATTCCTTGAATGGTCAATGATGTTAAATAATATATATATATATATATATATATATATATATATATATATATATTGATGTCAATGATTGATGTCAATATATATATATTTGCCATTTGCATTTGTTCATCAGAGAAATAAATACTATTATGTTTGATTTTATAATTTATTTTGTGATTACACTGTTAAGCTAAAAACTATCCTATTAGAAAGAGCTGGGAAGAATAATTTATTCTCAGTTACCTGAAAATTCTTTGGCAGATCTAGTATTTCACCTTGAAATATTTGTACGAATTTACCACTAAAGTGATCTGTACCTAAATATATAATTCTGGAAAGTTTTTTAAAAAATAAACTTAATATATGACCATTTAGGTTATCTATCAGTTCCTAAGCAAATTTTGCTATTTATTGTTTGAGATATTTGTCCATTTAATCTAAATTTTCTTGTTTTAGGAATACAGTTTATAATTTACTCTTACTCTTTTATCACAATAGGTTTTTGTTGTTGTTGTTTGCAATTTTACTTTATTCTTTCATGGAATGGGTTACTTACGCATTTTCCTTATTTTCATGGCTAGTCAGATTGTAATTTATTAATTTTACTTTTTTTTAAATTGACTTTTTATACATTGCATTTCTTTATTTTTCTCCTATTCATTATTTTTGATTTTTCTTTTATTCTTTCTTTCAATTACTTTCTACATCATTTGATTTTCCTATTTGTCCCTTTTTGGAAAGGTACAAGTTGAGGCTGTAAATTTTAGTTAATAGTTTTTCTTTCTTTAGACATTTATTACTCTATGCATCTAAGTAATACTTCAACTAAATTATGATATGTAGTACTTTCATTTATTTCAAAATACCATGGATTTTTTATTTCACTCCTGCATATTTAAAATATGCTACTAATCTCTACATACTTGTTGATTTCCAAAATATATTTTTGTTATTAGTTTCTAATGTATTCTTTCTGGGCTAGAGAAAGGCTGACAATAACTGAATCATTTTAAACTTATGGAGACTTTAGTCAGATTCAGAACAGGGTCTATATTGAAAAGGGTTTACTTGTAATTGATAACAGCATATATTCTGCTGTTGTAGAGTAGAATGTTCAGTGAACATTAATTTGGCCAAATTAGTCAGTAGTAATAATCTAGTTTTATAACTTTGTTAATTTTCTATCTCTTTGTTCTACTTATTGAGAGACATATTTTGAATATAGGCTGTAACTACTGATTTGAAATTTTGTCTTTGTAGTTATTGCCATTCACTTTTATTTTTCAGAATGTCGGAAATTGTCTTATTTAAAACAAAAAAATTTACAATTTTTCTCTTGATGAATTATTTCCTCTTTATGAAGTTATTTTGTTTATTTCTCTGATGGGTCTTTTGATAGCTACTTGTCTGATATGACAATTCCAGCATTTCTGCAGTGTCTTGGCATGCTACGTATTTCTGTACTTTTCCTTCTTACCCCACTGATTTCATATTTTTAAAGCTGCCTTTAGAGTTACATATAATTGAGTTTCACATTGATTTAACTAAAAGTCTCTCATTAATCTGTCACATTGGTATTTGTTTAATTTGTCTCATGAAATTTTTATTCCCCTTTCCCTCTTAGATTTTTTTAAAAATTAAGAATAATATTTTGTAATGCTTTCTTATTTCTTATGTTGGACTATTAGGCTTAACTCTTGGTTTTAAAATTTTAAGGGTTTTTTTAGCATTTGTAGTTTCCTTTCTTTACTTCTTTATTGTCTACTTCAAGTCACATTAAAGTATTTCATGGATGGTATAAAAATGGCACAGTGCTATATTTTCATTTTGCTCCTAGACTTTATTATATTGTCTTGCACTTAAGTTTTAAATGTGTTATAAATTCCAAAACACCTTTAATTGCTAAGTTTCCTTACTGGTGTATATGTTACGATCCCTCATATTTTATATTATCATTACTCATTGGGTGAGCAGTCCCAGTGCTCCGTCCTTTTGTATGGATAGAGTTGCACGTTTCCTGTCATCTCCCTTCTGCCTAAGGATGTCCTTCACCATGCATTGCGATAGAAATCTGTTGATGATACTTAAAATTGACAAGGAAAAAGGTGAAAAATTGTTCCATGATAATGTTAATTATTAATATATAGTTATAGCAATCAGTGAACAGTGGTGTTGATGGAAGGATAAACTCAAGACCAAGGGAACAGGATAGATAACTTTAAAGTAGACCCACAAAACTATGACCATCTGTAATTGGCACAGGTGTGAAAACAGTGCGGTGGAGGAAGAAGAGTCTTTTCCTCAAATGGTATTTTGGCAATGGAGCATCCATAGGTAAAAACATGTACTTCCATGTAAATCTCAGCCTTCACACAAAAAATTACTTCCTTTGTACACCTAGATATAAAATATTAAACTAGGTTTCCAAGCTCCATGGATATATTTTTTTCTTTGAGTGAAGTTTCCATCTCATGGAGAGAAACAGCCCGGGTAAACCAGCCGGCGTTTTTAGCAGAGGCATGCTTGCACTTTTAGGCAAAACACCTCTGCCAACCTCAGAGGAGAAGGCACTTCCCACACTGCACTGAGGACTGCTCTGGCATTAATGCTTAGTGGAGTCTCCGGGAAGGTTCAGATGCCCCCAAGGAATGTACAGATAGGAAAAACATAGTATGTGCAGGGTTCAATACTGTTTGCAGGTTTAGTATACATGGGGGAGCCTCTGCAGATAACAGCACATTACTGTAGTTAGCTTGTTATATTTTTACTACTCAAATGAATGGATCAGTAATCTTGAAATAATTGTGCTTTTAGAGACAAAGTCTACATTGCAAACGTGGTCATTACTTACCATGATAATACAGCCCAGTAAAACATCACCTGAATGAGCAAAGAAAAATGTTCTATCTTGCCATGGCTGGGCATCACGAACAAGCTTTTTCTCACTGAACGTAATAAAAAACATTGCATGGCCTATATAAAGCAGATGAAAAAGGCTCATAAAATATTTTTAATGAAGGTACTTTAATGATTTTTATTATTATAAGCCTAAGCCAGAGAAATGATATTGTTCTATTAAAGGTGGAAACATTGCAAGCATGGCAATGGCCTACTTACAATAAGCTATTAAAATTTTGTTTGAAAGTTTATTTAGGAAACAGGGAGAGACTCATATTTCATTATCATGGACTGATATTTTTGACCTAAATGAAAGGCTGTATAGTTAGATAATTGTCAAATCTCATCAAAAATACCAAACAGTATCTGCAAAACTGTAGGTCCGCAACTTAATCAAACTAAAGAATTGTCCTAGTATGTCTCTTAGCAGCTGTGCTTGTAAGAAAATAACAATGAAATACTCTTAGAAAAGTACCTTATTGGGAACAACTGGCTGTACAATATTATAGTTTTATTTTAAAAATCCAAAGAAATGTTCTCACTTATTTTTATAGATTTCAGTATTCAAAAAGTTCTTTTTTTAAACTTTAAATGACTATTCTTTGGTCTAATAAAACAGATTGTGAATAAAACTAAGTACTATTTTACTATTTTTTGCCTGTATTTTTCTTGCTAAATATCCTTAAGTGAGGAATTTTATTACTGTATCCTCTCCTCTTTGCCATAGTAACAGTTACAAACTCACAGAATTTATTATTTTCTTTCTAATGCTTTACAGTAAACATTTGGTTAGTCCAAACATTCCTACATGGATTTAACTGGGTCATATTTCCAGGATTCAGTATGATTTCATAAAATCATCAGTTACTAATAAGAAAACACTGGTTCATACTGAATTTTAAAACAAAACCAGAAACTAAAAAAATATGACATTGTTTACTCTAAATTCTGATAAAGTCTTAAAATTAGAACACTATAAGATCTTGAGATCTGCAGTAATATTATCAGTGAGTAAAATCATTTTTTTACGGCTCTTACGTTGCCTATAGGTACATAACTAGTTTCGAGAGACCAAAGATGAAGAATATAACCAAAAAGAGATGTACGTTGTATTATACTCTCAAGTGATTAAAGATAGTATATTGTCTCAAAGCACACAAAGAGGTGAATTGTGCATGTAAATTAAGAAATCAAAGAGCCCTTTAAAATTTTTGCTTTCCCATTGAAGTCTCAAAGTGGAGAAACTATTCATGTCACTGATAAAACAGAATATCCTTGATTACATTAGGTAAGAAATCATTTTAATATGGCAAATCAGTGCACATGATTCCCTTTTTATGACTTAACAAGCATTTATAACAGACTGGCTATGTCAGTATATCATTTTTCTTAAGCCTAGTACACTGATATTATCACAAGTTATTCTACTTACCCCAGAATTGCCTGAATTTTGTATTATAATGTAAAAGTTTCATTTTTCTAATATTATTTATAAGAATAAGAGCCTGAATTCCTGCCTAGACCTGACTGTCATTTACAAAGAGTGTGACATTAGGGTTGGTATTAATCTATAGATCCAGACTTCAAGTCTCATATATAGGAAGGGATATTTATATAATTCACATTACATGTTACATATAACAGATTAATCAAAATTTCATTGGTGTTTATAGTAATATTTTGAAGAAATATATAACACATAGAGTTCTCACCGCTTTAGGAAGGATACTTAAAAATTATGGTAAAAGGAGTTATTTCAGACATCTTTAACTTTTTTGATGGATTCTCTTATATTTTCTAAGAGAATCTTTAAAAATTTCAAAAGGAACTACCATACAGATTTATTTACAGAAAAGCTCCTTAAAACTTCCACATTATTTGATTGTATTTGCATCAAATTGTCTGTTCATGAACTCCAGTATGCATATTCATTGCATATTTGAGCTACACACACTAAAAGAGAACTACAGTCTACAAAACTCTATGAACTTACCTGAGTCCAGAGACCTAAGTGAGCTTTCAGGTCCACGCTTTAACTGAAGGAATTCAGTGCACCTTCACTTTCTAAGAATGTAGCTTGGCATAATTTCCTAATTCCATATTCCCCCAAGTTTGTATTTTTCCTTGGATGTAAAGTTCACATCCAGTAATTCCAAACTTCATCTATGGCTTCCAAAATTCAGTTCTCAAACATTTCTTTGTTCTTCACATTTTTAGAAGTCCACAACCCTATTTTATTTTTTCATTAGTTAATAGTACATAATTTAAAACCTACATGATATTTATCTGATTATTTATCACTGATCATTCTGTTTGGCTTCTGCATGAAAGTGATTTTTCTCTTTTTGCTATTTCTAATAACACTGTCATTTTTCAGGGCAATTAAAAAATAACAAGATTTTAAAACTGGAGGCTAAAAATCAGTTTTGGTAAGAGTTTTTTAAAAATGTAGAGTGTTAACCGAGTTATATATTATATTCTTTTTCTGATAGCATGGAGCAAAGTTAAACACCAAATTGCCCTGATGCCCAGGTTTAAAATCTGTGCTTTTAACATTCCTTTACCATTTGTCGGCAAACCTTCTTGAGATAAACTATGCATGACAACTGAAAGTGACAAAGTGAACTTGAATTCATTTGAATAATTTCAAGTTTCAGTTTAATAAAAATGAACAACTGTCTCAGTTTTAAAAGTGTAGGCTGAGACTGCTTGTTCAATGAATATAATGATAGTTAAGGAATGTAACTTTAAAGATATAGTCTCAGTGCACCTTTCAAAATTTCTGTTATAAAAGATGTTTTGTTCTTTAATTTCCATCTTGCTATGGGCCAAATATTTTGTGAAACGCAAATGAATTTTTAATAAAATGAATATATTAAAAGCAGATCAAATATAAAAGCAGATTATTATAAGAATAATTAAATATAAAACAATGTTTTATTATAGTCCCAACAAGCATATGAGCAGAAAATATAATACATATGGATTTCAGTGCACATGACACAGTTATGAATCAGTGTCACATCTGTAATTATTGTTTTTGCACTTATAACTAAACAGAAATTTAATAAAGTAGTGATTTGCCATATGGAATGCCTCACAATATAAAAATTCAGTTTGCATTTTCCTTCCAAAAAGCATTTATATCAGTTGGAGAGATGTTGGCACAATTTTCATGAAATAATCTTTATCTTGACAATTATATGTTCTTTGTTTTATGCATAAGAGAAAAAATGAATAAAAAAGTAAGGTAAAATGAACTGATGGGAAATTATTTTAGGCATAATTTACCATAGATGGGGCAGTAATTTTCACTTTAAACTAAAATTATGCAAATGAGGCCATATTTAGATGTTTCAGAATGAATCTTTAATCTTTCTTCTTTAATGTTCTAGTAAATTTGTACTTAAATTAAATTTTTCAAAAATTAAAATGTATTCTGAGTCTATGAAATTGCTAGAAATGGATCCTTTTCTGTTGTAAAATAAAATGAGTCAGATACCCAAATTTTAATATTTGATACTAATTATTCATAGATATCAGTACCAAGTTTCTTCTTGTCTCATATATATATATATATATATATATATATATATATATATATATACATGAGCATATATATGCTTAACATTATGTAACATTACATAAGTTGGTAAAAGTTTGATTTTTCCAAGAATCTACTTATCTTTTAGTCCTTTGGTTATATATTTTATTAAACCTTTTAAGAAAGTATAAAATATCATTAAAATCAAGGGGACAAAGTGATTCGCAGTATCAGAAATCATGATAGTTCTGGCTGCCCAATCTACATTATTAAATACTTGTAAACAAACACAGTTTTGTCATGTCTTCTATAATTAAACTACTTAAAACTAAACAAGTTTTTCATGTTTAATTTTCAAAGTATTCATAATAGAACTATTCTTAATAGAACTTTAAATAGAACTTAATAGAACTTTAAACTTTTGTATTAGCATATACAGAAGAGAAAGATTCCAAGTGTAACAGACAAGGGTTTGTATAATTAACTCATTTTACTGTGGCACTCAGCATATTGTGTACATATTTTTTTTCACCAAGATGTTCTCAATGAAGAAAGCAATATATTGATTTATGTATCATACTTTCTCTAATTTGGATAACTAATTCAAAATGATTTCCCACCATTGAACTTCAAGATTTCCACCTACTCATGCTCAAAATTTATAGTCCATATTATATTTCTTGGCATTATAATCATTCAGATTTGTAGTTGTGCTAAAGTAGAGGTAAATAAGTCATTTTTCTTTGCTAACACTTTGCTGTATGTTGATTTAACTTTGTAAGCAAATATGATGATATAGTTATTCTTCACTTTTGAACTCATTTCTTTCTTTTATAAGCAAATACTCCTTACATTTGATGGCTTTTTCCTTTCATTGCCTACTTGCCACCCTGCAAATAACATGCTATTTGAACACTAAAAACTTAATGGCTAGAAAAATCACATCACATGTAAGGAGTTTTAATTCTGAGTATACAGTATTTTGTGTAGAATCATTTCCATTATACAGATTTGTCTGCACTGCCTTATACAGGAAAATTGGAACTCAGATCAGTTTTTTAAAAAAATATGAATTTCAGAGAGCACTACAGTGTTTGATATGAAAATATATTCTATAGAATATTGACAAATGAGACATTTGGAAACAAAACATTAAACTTAAAAAATATACCAAATAAAACCTTTGAAAGTGAAACAAGCACAAAAGTTTTGAGAAATATAAAGAATATTGGTGAGCAAAAATTTTGAGAAATATGAAGGACATTAGTGAACTGTGGTATATTTTCAAGCAGCCTAATCTCTGACTGCTACACGTTTTTCTTGTAAAGAAAGTCAAGGGAAGTAGTTAAAAGCATATTTGCAATCGTAATACCTGAGTTAGTTCCAAATTCAATGAAAACTATAATTCCACAGACATAGAAATTTCAGTGAACTCTGAAAGAAGAATCATGGAAAAAAATTCACTTCCTGACTAACTTGCTCAAAAAGAGCAAATGGAGGTGAAATATTAAAAGCAGCCACACATATTCTGTTTATATCAGATGACATGAAATTTTCTCTCCAGGCTTCTTCTCACTAAGCTTAACTACCTCTCTAAACTTTGCAAATGTTACAAGACAGAAGAAAAAGAAAATTCTCAAATGTGGTGGGAGGAGGCTGAAATGATTGGAGAATCAAAGAACAAGAAAATAGAAAGATTTGTGAACAAAAGGAGTTAACTCAAATCTGTTTCATTGATTGTTTCTGGCCCCAGTGTAATAAAAGTAGGTGTTCCACATAGTGTCATTCCTCCGTGGATGGGAAGAGACCCGTGGACAGGAAAAGTGCACACTCAGAGACAATGTATGGCTGCAGAGCACCAACAAAGACTTGTCATGAGCATAGCGATCTGACATGGAAATGCTCTTCTTCTTCTTTTTTTATTTAAAGAGAAAAAACATGTAAAAGGTAGAGATAATACAGAATTTTAAAAAAGATAAACAGTAAGAAATCACTAGTTGATAAATTACATATTGTCCTCTTAGAAATAGTTGTTCAAGTTACAAAATTAAAGCGTACAAAGTAGATATTCAAACAGTGAGACTGTAAACAGCTATGCATGCATGAGTCTCTACATGTATTTCTATCCTTTCTGTATTAGAGGGAAAAACAAAACACAGCAAGACAAAACAAAACAAATTCCCATAATATATGAAACCAAAAAGTTGTATAAAACCATAGTACAAGGTGATCTACAATGGTTACTGTCTTGTCTCTCACTATCTTCAATAGAATTGTCTATATCATCAGGCACAATTGAATATAGCAGTATAATTGAATATAGCAATACATAACAATATTAGTAAAAATAAAATATTGTAGACAGTATAAAACTTCAAAGGCAGGTAATAATCAAACAGAGAGGGTATTATAGTGAAACTTGTCATCTTCAGTGTGGTTGCCTATACTCTCAGATTTAATACTATCAATTATAACAGCTTTGAATAAAATCAATCAATACAAAACTGGTCTAACAAACCAGATTCGATTACAATCAGTCATGGTAAAAACAATGTAGGTTATACAGAGCTTTAGATTAAGTTAATAGGAAATTAAAGATGATTACCATACTATATCCTGCTATTTTCAGGATAACTCTCTGTGCCCTCAAATCTAGTACAACTAGACAGACTGGAACAGAATATAACACATCTAAGCAGAGTGGTGTGAGTAATGTGGGTTTTGAATCCTGGTGCATTATTAACAATATAGCATATCAAGGCCATCTATGTTAGAGATTCTAGCCATCCTTCTATGCCTCATTTCTACTGTGCTATTTTTCTGCCTTGTTTGACTACTTTTCTCCTTCATTCTACTGTCTGCCCCATTCACTGAGGCCTTTCTGCCACTGTTCCTAAATTCCTGGTATTTTTTTTCTTTCTCTCTAGAATGTCCTTCAGTATTCTCTGTAGGGTTGGATTGGTGGTCACAAATTTCTCCAGTTCCTCTTTGTCATGGAAGCATCTTGTTTCTCCATTAATTTCTAGTGACAGTTTTACAGGATACATCAATCTGGGCTAGAGGTTATTTTCTTTCAGGGCTTGGAATACTTCGCCCCAAGCTCTTCTTGATCTGATGGTCTGTGTCGAGAAGTCTGCCATAATCTTGATGGGCTTTCCTTTATAGGTAATCTGTTTCTTTTCTCTGACAGCTTTTAATATTCTGTTTTTATATTGAATTTCTGGTATCTTGATTATTATATGTCTGGGTATAGATGTGCTTTGGTTGTAGGTGGCTGGAGTTCTGTATGCCTCACATAAGCTAATGTCATTTTCTTTTCCCACGTTTGGGAAGTCTTCCTTAATTATTTCCATGAATAACCTTTGTAATTCGCTTGTATGTAATCTTGCTTCTTCGTTCACATTTCTTATTCTTAAATTATAGATTCTCTTGTTGTCTTCTAGCCTTTGTATTGTTACTGCCTGTTTCCTTGTTATTTTTAAGAGATATTTCATGATCACACACTGCAAACTTGTCTTCAAGTTTTGATAGTCTATCCTTAGTTTCTTTTAAGGAGTTTTTCCAGCTTTCAATGGAGTTTTTAATTTCCTGGTAATCTCTTTGAATCTGCTTCATGTATTCTATATTTTCTTTATATTCTTTACCAAGCATTTCTCTTCTTTTTTTGTGTTCCTCCCTTCTTCCATCTGTGTCTTCCTGAGAGATGCTTAGCATTTCTTTTATTAATCTACTTATTTCTTGCTTTACCTGATTTAATATTTCAGTTTTGAGCTTGTCTACAAGGTCCTGAAGATGTCTCTTAATGTCCATTGAAGCCATGTCTGATGTAGCATGTTTGCTGCCCTCAGTCTCTTGTTTTTTTCCTCTCCTGGATTAGAGATCACAGTGTTTTGGGTTGGGTTTTTTTTCTTGTTTCTCTCTCTTGTCATGGTTTTGGTTTCTTTCATACATGTGTATAGTGGAGGTCTCAGCCCCTTTCCTTGTTGGTTATGGTTCTTCTGAAGCATGCTGCTGAGGGATTTCTGACCTCTCCTGTTTGCTCTTGTCACTGAGGTGTAAGCAGGGGCTGCATATGCTGGCCCCTCCCCACCAGGTAAGCCAAACTTCAGGGGCCTTTACCAGGTTAGTGTGTGCTAGGTGTAGGGAATCGATTTGGGATGGCTAATTGGGTCCCAGCCAGGGGCATGACTCTATCCAAGCAAATCCCACACATCTGCTCTGGGGAGGGAGCAACCATCTGAAGTCACTGTTGCCCCTAGTTCAGGCTCCTCCTGCCTGACTTCAACATGCCGCCCACTTGGTCGTGCCCTTTCCATGGGGGGGGGTCTTATTCCCAGAACTGACCGTGGATTAATGAAGGGCCCCTCACTGGCTCTGCTCTCTGCTGGGCTCACCAACTGCTGACTTCAGTGTGGCTGTGTCTCCTGTGAGTGGCAGTGAGAATGAGTTTGGGTGGTTTTGCCGGCCAGCGCAAATTTAGGCCGGTGCCAATTCAGTCTGGTGTGAACTTGGCAGATTGCAGGAAAGTGCAGTGTCTGGTAATTTTAGCTGTCCCAATTGTAGCCCCAAGACTGTGTGTTTGATGAACTTTCTTCGCTCTAACCCCTTACTGTGTCAAGAGGATCCATGTCCCTCTGGCTGGATCTCTCCAGGATGTTTTACTCTGGCATATGAGTTGTTTCTCCTGGGAGGCTTTGTATTTTGTTGCTCACTGATTGGTCATCTTTAGCTCCTCAAAATGCTCTTCTTCTAAGCAGAAAGATCTGGTCAAAGCAGATGCCCAGCTCATGGATATTTTTGGCCCCCAAGGGTCTCACACTGTTGTCTCTCCCTTAGAGATGCAGGGCAGCCTGGCAGCACCAGCAAGTTTTATCTAATCACTGAAAGCACACAACCTAGGCGGTACCACCCTCTCCATCACCAGTAGAGAGATCATTCAATGACAAGCAGCAGGGCCCAGAAGAGCTCCTGGTCACTGTGGCATAGTGACGTTCCTGCTACCTTGCTGAAATGGGCAGCGAGCATGACCTGAGGCGCTCCCTCTACCTGCTCACCTGAGGGTGACCTGAGGCGCTCCTTCTACCTGCTCACCTGAGGATGACCTGAGGCGCTCCCTCTACCTGCTCACCTGAGGATGACCTGAGGCGCTCCCTCTACCTGCTCACACAGCTTCAGCAGGAGATAATGAGGGCTCTGCCCACAAGCAATAAACCAGGAGGATGCAAATAGCACCGCACATGCTCAGAATGCTAGGTTCTGCTGGAATCATGCTCAGCAAAGCAATTTCAGACCTGCATGTAAGACTAACTCAACTGAATGTTATGCAGATAATTTTAATAAAAATCATCTATGTCCATATCTATATCTATATACTACATATATTATATATAGTATTTATGTGCAACAGAGCATTACTCTGTCATTAAGAGAGATAAACTTGAGAAATTTGTAGCTAAGTTTTCTAGTATCATTGCCAAAATGTCTAGGATAAGATCAAGAGTCACTTTTAATACCAACATAAAGAAAATCACCAGTGGAGGAGCAAAGATAACTCCAACATTAAGATGAAAAACATTTCGGAACTATCTGAGAAGGACTTTGAAACAGTAGTACTAAAAACAAGTCACTCAGTAATTGAAAATCAATTATAAACAAAAGAAAATTAGGAGATCTGAGCAAAAATTAGAAATTATAGGAAAAATGATGTAAAAAAATAAACCATATGATAACATTTAAACACTTGATCAAGGGGCACAACAGTAATGTGCATAAGTCAGTAACCTCTGAGATGAGTCAATAGTGTTTACTTAATCTGTGCAACAGGGAATAAGAATCATCTGTCTCAGCACTTATCAAACATAGATGAAAAGATGTCAGAGTTAGGCTTTACATATCAGTAATTACCAGAGACAAAGCTGCAGATTGAATGTAAAATGATAGAAAAAGGATATACCAACAAATTTCTTAATGTCAAGAAACCCAGGATTTCCTACAGATCATGCAGTCATCAAAGTTCTAAAAAGAAAATAATTCAAAGACTGTACACCTGCCTTCAACAATTTAGAATCAATGTACCAATTTCTAGAAAACTGTAAACATTTTCAAATGTTAGCATATTGAATCAACCAGCATATAAAAATATTTATACCTGAACCCTTGCAATATAATGACTTTTAAATGACCTAAATGCCCACCAACAGATGAATGATGAATAAATAATATATAGTATTTATGAACAATGGAGCATTATTCTGTTATAAAAAGAGATAAACTTGAGAAATTTATAACTAAATAGATGCACATTGAGACCACAAAATTAAGGAAATAAGTCAGTCATGTAAGCTTAAAGGTTTCATGTTTTCTTTTATGTGAGAATCCCCACCCACCCCCACTTTACCCTTGATAAATAAGAAGTAAGGAGATCTTTTTCAAATAGATTGGGAGAATAAGAGAAGAAGGGAGAGGTGAGGAGGGAAAAGAGATGAGAAAAAGGAATTGAAAAAATGAAAATAGAGCTTTTGCAAATAAGAAGAGGAGCAAGATTCATAAGGAGAGGAGAGAGGGAGATGGGAGAAAAAAAGAGCTAACATGTTGTGTTCCTGTACCAACTCCCCACAATACATGGGATTATTATGTATTGCAAACAGGTATTAATAAAATTTAATACTTATACTTAGTGACCAAATGCCTGCGAGGCCAACATGTGTAACTCAATTAGTTTAATCCACTATGAGGACATGGAGAAGAAGAAAATACTACATAATCGTTAGAACTGAATCAGAAAGCCTTTTGATAACACAGCCTGATAAAGACTCAGTGAGCCGGACGAAGAGAACCTGCTTCAACTCACTTGCAATGCAAGAATCCCGTAGCTCTGCACTCCTGGTGAAGATGCTGATCTTCTAAGACCGGAAGCACACAAAAGTGCTCATTCCAAGTGTTACTCAAGATAGTCCCAGCATTTCTAGCTATTCTGATGTCTCAGAATGACTTGTGAAAGGAAGGAAAAGTGCGTGACCTGGCACAGAGAAATAAAATCGCCCCTTTCCACAGTCACAGTTCTCCACATTGAAACTTCCAAAGAATTTGAAAACAACCAACAAATTTCTAGAACTGATATATTAAAGAGTGAGTTCAGGAGACTGAAGAAAGAGGGTCACAATTCTGAGCTAAGACTGGGCACCTTGGTGAGACCCTGGCTCAAAGTGCAGACATCAAAAGGGCTGCACGTAGTCAGTACGAGTACCCTGGATCCAATCCTCAGGACAGAAAATAAAAAGACAATAAATAAACAGCAAGTTCAACAATAGTTGGGATTACCCATCAACAGGCAAATGTGAACCATGTCTGTGTGTGTGTGTGCGTGGGTTTATTTATTTATTTATTTTTGAGACCATGTCTAACCATGTTGCCCAGGCTGGCCTGGAATTCCTGGGCTGGAAGGATTTCCTATCTCGGATTCCCAGGTGTGGCTCAACTACGCTTTGTTAAACCAGTTGAAACAAGCAGAAACTGAATCTGGAAAACATCATTTGCAATCACTGTCAGGAAAGCAAACAACTTTACTATCCACTAAATAAAGCATGTACAGGATCTGTTTGTTGTAACACTACAAAATACTGATGAAAGAAATAAAGTGTTATAAGCAAATGTGGGAGAATAACATGTTTAAACTCAAAACTCAAAACTGTCAAGATGACAATTTCCCTTAAGATGATTTCAAGATTTGTTGTAATTCTTTCAAATTACCTGAAAAGTGTTTTGGGAGTGAATATTGATCAGTTTACTCTAAAATTGATATAGAAAGACACAAGCCCCAGAATAGCTAAACACAATCTTGGCAAGAAACAAGAGAGACCCTTCATGGCTGATATTAAAGCTTATTCCACAGCTAGATGATCAAGACAGTGTATTATTGGTGAAGAGTTCAGCATATACCGAAATGTAACAGAACAAGAATTCCAGAAATAGACCCTTAAAAATACATCAAAATCATTTTGACAAAATTCAAAAGAAATTCAGTAGAGGTAGAGCCATTTCAATATATGATGTTGGAATCATGGGCTATCTCTAAACAAGATGCTAACTCCTATCATTGTTTTACACCAAATTTAAGCTGACTTGGGGATTTACATCTGAAATCTACAAAGACAGCATTATATTAATAAAAGACTTAAGGAGACATCTTTGGCATTAATAACCAGGCAAACAGTTCTGAGAACTGACACCAACAGTGAGATCTAGATTGAAACAAAGGTATGCTGGACTTCATGAGAATCACCACTGCTTTCTGGAATGGGACTAAATAAAGAGAATGAAAATACAAGAAACAGAGTGGGAGAAAGCATATGAAAACAATATACCCAAACCAGAATTAGGATCCACAATGTATTTTATTATCTATGTATTTATTTATTTGGTCTTTTCTGAGGCAGAGTTTCACTGCATGGTTCAGGCTGGTCTTGATATGCAGTTGTATATCTTGTGTTATATCTGTTTCTCTAGTAAACCCTGACTGACACAAATTATATAAATCATTTCTTTGTGTATGAGGAGACAAGTGGAAAGAGTATAATGTTTTTTATTCACTATAAAGATAGTTTTATTCTCCTAGTATTAGAATTTGAGATGTGTTTAGATGTGTTTAAATATGGAAAGATGTACTTAGATGAACACAACTAATGTAAGAGGAATTTTGCTGAAATTATTATTTACACAGCACACATTGCTGTTGTTGAATAGCAGTATATATATGGTTATGTGACCAGAAACATCACTCATCTAAAACATGTCATGTGATTTGATTCAGTGTTAAAAGATGTAATAACAGTTCCGACTACCATCACATCCTTCTGCTAAGAGAACAACGTATTAGTGTTAAGTAGCTACTGTTGATTCCCTATTATGCTATTTTGAAATCCTGCACCATTTTCATTGTTTTGTAGGTTTGGGTTTTATTCTGTTTTGTTTTGTTTGATTTTGTTATATCTGATGGCATAAACAGCTGTTTCAAAGACAGCAAGATATATTACAGTAGCCATTTTGGGTTTCTTATTATCTTGTTTTGAAGTCCTTTATTGCATTCATTGTTTCATACTTATTGGTTCTATTTCATTCTGTTTTGACTTTTACTGTGGTTGAAGATATCTATAGCTACTTTGAAGACAGTAAGAGGCATTATGGTGACCATTGTTGATTTCGTATCATTTTATAGTCCTGTGTCACACTGGTTTGTTTCCACTGGCTTTGTCCTGTTTTATTTTGCTTGGCTTTATGCTTTTTAAAATAAAATTTAAAATGATAAATAAAATAAATACATAAAAGAATGCCACCTCGTTTTCCTAAAAACACACACAGTTTACCTGAGTTTGCTAAGCTGCAGTTGCTGGTACGCGAAGGACCCATCCCTACCGTCCCACTTAGCCGTGGACAGGACTTTCTCACGGTCCAGGGTCTAAGAGCAGCAGGTCTCACCAAGTTCGGGCTCACATCCTTCCAAACTATGAGCCCAAATAAACCTCCCTACTTTTAGTTCAATGGTGTTTTTCCTTTTTCTTTTTTTTTTTTTGAATAGTGGGAACCTGGCCAGCAGACTACCCTATATCGTCTATTTACAAGCATCGCAGAGAATTACTTTTTCCCAGGACAACCCCCAAGGAAGCAAAATTGACTGCAGTAAACAATACTGCAAGTGTAGAACCCGTGTGTCACTCAGGCGTCCGTCTCAGGACAAAGCTAAACGCTGCCTCTTTGCCTCTAACAGCGTCTCTTTATCGATCGCTAGGTGCTGCTGTAAACTACCACAAACTGGGTGGCCTAAGACAGCAGAGTCACATTTGATCCCAGTTCTGCAAGCTGCAAGCCCAAAATCAAAGCAGCAAAAGGGCCATGCTCATCCTTGGAACATAGCGAAGACCCTCTGATACCTCGTGCTCACACTGGATGGAGAAGTCTGGGCAATCCTCAGCCCACAGTGGCTCAACTCCATGTCCCACGTCCCTCTCACTCTGGTCTCCTTCCACGTTCCTGCATCCTGTCTTCCTATGCCATGCCTGTGTCTTTATCGCCACATCCAAATTTCCCTCATCTCGTCACTTGTTGCTTTCATTTTCTTTGAAACAAGATCTCACAAGATAGTTCTTGAACTCACTGTGTAGTCCAGGCTAGCCTCAAACCTGTGGCATCCTCCTGCCTCAACCTCCTGAGAGCTAGGATTATAGGCAGGCCCCACCATGCCCATTTCCCTCCTTTTCTTTAATGGTTGCAATCATTGGAGTAACAACCAACATAAATCAGCATGTTTGCATCTTATCTCCATTTACCTTATTTCAAAACGAGGTGATATTCACAATCACCAGAAGTTAAAATTTTAATGTATCTCATTTAAACTCACCACACTCTTTAGCTATAAAATTATCTATGAATAATCTATATCTATGTCTTTGTCTATGTATATGTCTATATCGGTATCATCTATGTCTATAATTATATCTATATCTATCTATATTTCTATTCATCTTGGGTATATTATCTATTTAATATTAGAGTTAGAAAAAAGTAAGTGTGTGTCTCAGGAGTACATATTAACATGCCCTTTAAATTGAAAAATATATAAGCTATTTTTACCAGAGAGTAATATGCCTGAATCACTTTACAATGAAAACTGATTTTTTCAATTAAGATATACAGTTAACTGTCATAAGGTTTGATCATTTTAAATATCTTGATAAAGTAGTTTTAAACTATGTTACAAGACTGAAATAGTCTCATGCATCCTTGATTGTCGCGGTTGTGTTCACTCTGTGTAGTCTTCAGTGTTCGCCTGTCTTCCTATACTTTTATCAGTGATATTTGCTTTGACTATTTTTTTATCTGTTGCCTCTGTTTATGTCTGTCCACTGACTCAGATTATTAGTTCTTCTAAGAAAATGCTATGATTGTAGTTTACATTTTCCACAGAAAGCTCTTTCTAATTCTTCCTCCTCTGTCCTAATATTTTCCATTGGTTTCAAAATTAGTTACTAAGTCTCTATGTGTCTTTTGGGTTTAATAGATGCGTAATAATTGGATGCATTTAAAGTGTACAACACGGTGTCCTGAAGGTCACATGCATGTGGAATGCTGGACTCACGCTGGCTTATGTATGAATTACCTCAAACGTGCAGTAATTATTTATGGAGAGAACAGTAAAACTTAATGTCCCTGAAACTAAGTTACTTCTACCTAGAGCTTGAGAAACTTATTTCTCCTTCCTAGAGCCTGAGCATTGCCTGTTTCTTCACTGCTGTCTAGTAATTTCCTGTGTAACGTCTTGTTCTGTGTAGTCACATTTAAGCAAGATGTGCGTGATAAAGACGTCCACCCACTAAATTTATGAGTCTAAGCATCATTGCACATGGTAAAGAGCCACACACCATGGCAGACTTTTCAAACTGTGATTGCTTTCCAATCAGGCACTCCTGGCAGACAACTCTGTTCACCCAGCTGGACACACAGCACAGTGAAACAGGCGCACATCCATATTGTTTCAAATTTCAACCCTTACAACCCTTTCGTATCAACTGTGGATTCATGTTATACTCTCAAAGACCTATCCCGACCCATAGCTTGACATGTTATTATCTAGGTAACATCTAGAGAGAGGGAGGAAGGGAGCTGCTCTGTATGAGTGACTCGTGGGTGTGAGTGCTGCCCAGTGCTGACACCTGATGTTCTTCTGGGCAAGGTTAAGCCAGCTGCACCCACTGAGAGCATTTAATGCATAGAATGGAAGATTTCTGAATAAAATTGCCCTTATTTTAACTTGAAAGAGAGCATGTGTGTATAAATAAAACGTGCAAACATGCTGAAGAGGTAATGATTTTAGACACCCATTTGCAAAGAAAATTTAAACAATACTATTCATAGTTGTCTACAAAGTGATACTCGTGAAGGAAATGCTAAATTTTACTGATTTATTATAATTAAAGGTATTTGGCATACTTTGCTTAATTTTCTTTAGTGAAGAATTTAAATCTATGCATATGAAAAAAAAAATAAAATAGGAAACCGAAGTAGAAAATACAGAGAAGAAAATCATATAAATACATGCCAGCGCTGAAGACTGCGTGCATGAGGACAGAACTATGCAGCTTAGAACAAGCAGCATGTGGCACAGACCATATCGGAGAAGAGCTAAATCATTTCCAAAATTAGAGAAAATTAAATGTGTCCATTTTTGAGGAAACTTGTATTGTACTCTGGATTTCTGTGTGACACTATGAAGAACACCAGTGACAAATAGGTCACTTGTCACAAACTGTACCTGAAACAGGAACAGCACAGGATTTTGCAGGGTGACTTCCTGTCCTGTCCAAAAACAAATCCAAAAAGCAACATTACCGTGAAATTCTGTGATGGATATTCTGAGAGGTGTAATATTGTTTTCTGACAACCAGTAGTAGATATAATGAGTAAACAGTCTGTGCACAAAATGTTTACATAAAAATTGCTGCAAAACTAGCTCTTTGATGGCTTCTTCCTGGGGTGAAATCAATGTAGCAATCTTCTGAGTTGGTCCCGCTTCCTGTACCTGATGTACTAAGGAAGTCACGTCACGCTTTGTGGAGCCAGGCGAGGATGATGAGAATTCAGTCTTCTGTCCCGGAGTAATTATTCACAGGCTCCTTTTCTTCCTCACAATGTCCAGGTTAGGACCATCTCTTGCTCCCCCACCTCTTACTCACACACTCACTTGTGGTGTGGTCTCCTGTGTCTCACCATCGCTACCATCCCATCAAATAACTTTTCAGATGGGTGAACGCTTGGCCCACAAACATACCTCCTTGTTATTTGTTTTACCATCATGACATGGTTTGCCACCCTTCCAGTGTGACGCAGGATGGAAATTAACCACCTGTGTTCGGAGGGGAGCGAGCTTCTAGAAATTCTTCCTTCATCACCTGTTGGTTGCATGAACTTAAGTTACCTCTCCTCTCTGGAACTTGTCTTGCTCACCAACAATATGGGGATGTGGTTTAGCCGAGGGAATCAGCTCACACATGGGAAATCCTGGGCACCCAGGGCTCTGTGAGCAGGCAGCCAGCGCCGGCAGTGTTTGGTGTCAACTTGGCTCTATCTGACCTTCTCTCCTTCTGCCAAGCAGGCTGAATTCACTCCCAAGTTTTGCATGGCTTGAAAGACGTTCCAGGCTCACCCCTTATTTCCCCTGCACTCACTTTCATACTATGAAACTCTCTCCCATAACAGGGAAACTCTCCTTAGAGAAACTAACACCAGGCAAGAGTAATGACGACTGTACACAACACCATGTCAGCGGAGAAGAAAGATTTTAGTTTTCTTTTTCTCATGATAATATCATGAATAAGTTATATTTCTGGAGAGAAATTATTGTGGTGAGAAATAAAAACTTTAAGACAGAATATAAAGCAATATTATGAGTTGCTCTAACAAAAGGTGCCTGCTAGAAGCCTCTCCAAAATCAAAGGCTGAGAATCTTCCATACTACTTAAGCTGAGTCCATCAAGTACGGGATCTACGACCACAACACGTATCTTGAATCTTCTTGCACTGGTGGGGCCAAGGGTATTACTGAATTTGTGGCTGTTGACATTTTTGCTGTGAGTTCTTAGATGGCTTCCCTTATGTGTAAAACATAGGAGGAAGCTCAAGATGACAGTCAAACTTCCTTGATGCTCTGATTATTAGTCTTATTTGGTACATTGTTAAACCAGTATTGATTGATTATTCTAAGGCAATTAAATGTTAAAGGTGTATTCAGTCATAAAACACATATATGAAATAATAAAATGTATAGCCAAAGAGGAGCAATAATTTTGCACGAGGATGTGCCATTTGCAAGCTGATTAGATTTACAGGTGGTTATGGAAACTTGTACATCAGAAAGTTATAAATAGGTGACCTACATAGATGGGCAAAAACAAGCACAGTGATGTCTTGTGAGTCAATGTAAGGAAAGTGAAGAGTATAGAAATACTGCTCAAATATGTATTGCTGAAATAATATTATGGATAATGCCCTGGATAGAGGTGATGGGATGGTAGAGGTAAAAGCTGGTTTTGTCCCAGCTAAGGGACAAATATGGACAGAGGCCCATGTGACAACACTGGCTGCAATGAACTTGCAAATCATTAACATGGGGGAAGCAAAAGATAACAGCAAAAACCCCCCAACTTCCAATTGCAAGACACACAGTACATTGAGAGCTTTGGTCCTTCATGACCACCTATGAGAATTCCAACCCTTTTCTGCCAAGAAGTCTCTGTACCCAAGAAGGCAGGTGAGATTTCTGGTGACCCTGCTTTGAAGAGAAGTGATTGGCCTGCAGCAGCAATGGCTTCTTGACACTGGAGTGGAAACCTATCCTGTCACAATCCTCTAGGAAGATCTCCTCATAAACGGCTGCATTTGTCAATTAGAAACAGCTCATTCCATCTGGCACAAAGCAGGGTAAGAGATTCACATATTCGTTATCTCTGATTTAGGACAGTACAAGACATCACGAATCACGTCATGATATTAAAGTACATATGTTCTCATATGCAGAATTACTTCGGATTAATTAAAATTTTATCTCTAATATGTATCTAGATGATACGTTTTAGATGACTTTAGATGTTTACTAACTTATTTCAAATTAGTAAAATTGACCAGTCAATTCTAGTCAATGTCCATGTTATATAAAGCTTTCTAAAATTCCTTTGAAATTAGAAATATGTGTAGTTATAGCACTACTCACAAATGAGTTTATTAATATTTGTCAAGCAATATATTTACTACACTGAAGCAGTATTCAAAACATGGCATCTGCATCATCTAGTTAAAAGATAACAAAAACCAATTCAAACTATATCGTCAACCTTATGTAGTAGAAAATAGTACGTGATCAAAATTACTGACAGATAATGCAGATTGTAAGTGGAAGATAGTCTATTTGACTCTACCTACGAGTGAATATGAAACGCATCACATTGAAATCACAAACCCTGAACATAATTGAACAAGGGTTTTGCCTAAATTTTCCTGAAATAGTATCATATTGTGTATTTTAAAAAGTAAATATGTGCAAGACAGGTACATCCTCTTCTAGTGGAGTTGTAGGAGAAGTAAAATAGTTCTCAGTAATGTATATTTACAAGGAATTGCATACAAGCTGGCTTTTAACTTACATAAGGTTATTTATAGGAACCTTGCTTAGAGATGGAGAGAGAGAGAGAGATAGAGAGGTAGAGACTTTTATCTGCCAGTTAATGGTTACCCAAACAGATGACAACAAAGTGAACTACATTTGAGCTTTACCACATATTGGTGAGACCCACGGTAGTGGAGATGAAATGCTAAGGAGGATGAGGAGGGGGACTGGGAAGAGGATGGTAACTTGCATGGTTTCTGCAAATGGACTTAGGTTCATTACAATTGTATATGGCAAAGTCTAGGGTAAACACTAAAAAAAAATACAAAGAAATTAAATTTCTACTGAAATTGTAGAATATTAAGCCTGGTGATAGAGTTCAGTTTAGAACACTCAACAAGCAAGTATGTGGTTGAGATAAACCACCACTATGGCAAAAACAGAAAATCAATAATAAATGGGCAATGGAGATGCTAAGATGCTAGAAGCTTAAATGATTATCACTGAAGTTAAGAAGTACTGAGTGTCAACAACAGATTAGGGAAACAAAAAAGATGCAGGAGTTGAAACATAGGTGGATAGAAACTATTTGTTCAGAGTCATGGAGAAAAAACAATAAGATGGATTAATATTCTAACAGACATGCAGGAACCAGTGAAATGGTGTTGTCTAAAAGATAAGGAAATTGATAAAATCTTAGAAACAGTAAGAAAATGTACCAAGAAGGCAAAATGTACCAATATAAAAAGAATATAGACAAAACAGTGAAGTTTTGAAATTGTTAAGTTAAACAAAAAGATTATTATTTACACAGTAACAAAAATGCTGAAAATTCAAATCTCTTAACTAAAGTTTTAGTGAAAATTATAAAAATATTAATTTGCATGCTAAATTGACCAAATTTGCACATGTGTAGTACACAGGTGTCTTGGTTATTTTTCTCTTTTCTCTCCTTTCTGGGACAAAACACCTGATACCCAAAATGAAGGAATTAAAGAATTATTTATCTTATAGTTTTATGGGTTTCAGTCCATACTTGGCTGGCTCCCAGGCAGGGTGGCATGGCTGAAGGGCAGCCATTCATGGCCGCTGCAAACAGCAAGAGTAAAAAGGCAAAAGAGAGGAAAAGCATGTCTCTTTTCTGCCCTTACATTGTATGCTGGCTCTGCCTCAGGAAGGTGCAGACTCAGAACACCAGTCCCAGTGCTAGACAACCAATCACAAATGCTAGATTCAGCTGCCTGCATGACTGCATGAGGCTTGGGGGGCCACCCAGACATAAACCACAACACTAGGCGATTCTCAATAAGTATTTATGTTTAGCAATTTTAAAAGTTTTATAAATAATGTTCTGTAGTTATTTATCTATAATTTTAACCTATTTATATTTAAGAATTCACAAAACTTTTAATAAATTTAAATGTCAAAAATTATGTAAAATGCCCCCTCTAGAGTTTTATTATAAAGTCATGTTTATCAATTAGCATAAAGGCACCTGATAAAATTGTGTTTTAACTTAAAGTTCTACCAAAGTCTGAGTAGTTGCATGGTATGGAAGTAAATAAGACATATAAACTTGTAAATAATGATTGGTATTTGTAATTCTTTTAAGAAATATAACTCATGTGTTTTATCACATAACTGATATTTCCCCAAATCAGTCATCACTTTTCTCAACACTGATTCAAAGATTCTTGCAAAATTCCACTGCTGCTTGAATTTATCATCCCTTTTTGTTCTATTTGAATGCTTCCTTTTCAATTAAGTTTTAAAAAAGTCTTTAGTGACTTGACTGAATACAGTGTATGCAGTGCTGATTAACACATTATTTATATCATTTTAAAAAGAAGGCATGAAGGTTAAACTCTGAATATTATTTAAATAAAGCCTATGAAAACATACTCTTGTAACTATTTTAGTGTTCATGGGATACCGAACAACTGTAATCATCTTAAACATGTATAGACAGTATGTTTTTCAACTATTAATATTTACTTTAAAATGCTTTGCCAATAAACAGTACCACAAAACAGACTCTGCATATGCTTGATGATAGCACAGGCCAATTAAGACTAGAACCACTCATTCCCACTCTTAATGGGTTAGTTTTTACTATATTTCTAAATGCTTTACTTTTCCCTTAAGTAATTCAACATTTTTAACTGAAGATACTCTAGAATTCTATATTAAAAAATAAACTACACACAAATTACTCAGTTTTGAAATCGTAGCTCTTGGGAAAATTAACATATATCCTCACTATACAATGCACTTATCCCTGAGAAATTTATGGAGATAAATAATTAAAACAAACATCAATGTTATTGACTATAAGACATAATTTATAACTAAATTAAAATGGAATTAATATTATTACTGGTTACATTTAAAATAATCACATAACTTAATACTATAAAATACTAAAATAATAATTTTGAATAATATTACCTGTCAAAAAGCCAACATAACAATGCTATCCAGTGATATATACAGGATTATGCAAATGTTCTATGTAAATTATGTGGGCATATACTTACTTTCAATAATTAACTCCAGCTGAGCTGTTTAGAGTTGGCTGAATCATTTGTGGTTTTCTTATCTTATTTTGCTTGGTAAATATTTTATTGTGATAGTACATTACCTTCATAATAAGGGAAATGTGACACTGAATACAAGCAATAGGATTCAGGCTGAGAAACAGTCTGCAACCTTATTTTATTATCATATCATCATGAATTATGTATAAGTTAGCTGTGTGCAGTCTTGTAGGGAAGCAGAACTACCAGAGAACAAATCTTTTAATATGGGAGAAATAAGACAAAGAGAAGGAGGTTATTAAAAAGGAAATATAAGTCACCTGTTTTTCATTTTGTGAACTGAAAAATATCATCATATATAAGCCTAGTATTGCACTTGTAGTAAGATTTGAAGCACAAAAGGAATATGTTACTCTTTTAATCACACTCATTTAGTGGTCTTCAAACAACTATAGTTAGTCTAATGATAATGAATTTGTCTAAACTTACAAGTTATCTGAAGCATATAAGATTTCCATACACTTTTAAAGTAAATCTCATAAAAATTTTAAAGCAATGGAAAAATTTCATTATTGCTTTAGAAAATTAGCAAAATTCAATTTTAAACTTCTAACAAATTTTAAAGACAATACATTTGAATTATCTTTGGAATTATCCTGCATAATATAACATTCACTTTGATATTAAATCAAACTTTTCTGAGACAAGAGTTGACATCAGGGCTTCTTTGTTGTCACAGGAACCTTGACCAAGAGAAATGCAGGTGCTTGGCCCTTTGCCCTACACTATGAGCAACTAGTGCAAGAAATGCCCAGGACTTGGTAACAGACTTGTCTGTCTGGATGAACACAGAGTAAATTCACTCTAACAAGGGAAAACATTTTACATAGAAACTCCTAATTTATTGTTGGTTCTGTTATGTAATTATAGACTTCTCTCCTATTCTCTAAGGTACAAAATCAGTAATTACTACAATTCTAAATTGTGCTTGATGCTATCATTATTGCTAATTGTATTATTGTAGCTAGAATGTCATATCTGCTATAATCAGTTGTTCTCCCTTGTATAACAATATTGGGAAGCTCTGGGGTAATAATGTCACCATAGCTCTATACCAAGACAGGGGATTGAGCCAAACAAAAACTATCAATTAATTGGGAAGATAGAATCTTGGAATAAACACAAACCAAAAATCTCCTACACACAGAATATATCCTTGAAGAACAGACTTTTCCTAGAGAGGCATTGATACAAGTGATATTGTTACCTGCCACCAAAACTCACAAGGATCATCCCAGAAAGCAACATAAATTTTCTGGAGTAAAAATATCAATACAAAGAAGCAAAATGTAATCTCAGACCTCCAGTCCATCCAGAAAAAAATCTAGAAGACATAGACATAGAAAAATTGGAAGTCACGCACCTGAAATTTCTGAGATGATAGTGACAGAATTAAAGAAACAACTCTATGATGGTGTAGAGGAAATTGCATCATAAATAATCTCTTGGTAAAAAAAAATGACAACCATAGTGGAAGTATTTCAGAGCATATCTAAACAAGACACAGATAAAAAAAATAGAGGAACATACAAAAATGATGGAAATCTTGAATGAATAATATATTAAAGAATTAGAATACATGAAACAGATTCAAATTTTTAATAAATTAAAAATTCCATTGAAAGCTGGCAAAATTACATGAACAAAACTGAAGACAGATTTTCAGATCATGAAGATAGAATTGCAGCTAACAATTATGAAAGAAAACTTCTCTTAAAAATAACAAGGAACCAGGAAATAACAATTCAACAGCTGCAAGATGATACAGAGAAAAATAATATATAAGATTGATAGGTGTCAACAAAAAAAAAAACAGGAGTTAACACAAATTACATAAAAAGAATACTTGCAGAAGAGTAGCAGAAAATTTCCCAAGCATAGGAAAAGAAGTTAACATAAAGATAAATAAGGCATGTAGAACTTTATTTAATCATAGCCCAAACAAATCTACATCCAGACATACAATAATCAAGATCCCAGAAATTCACCACAAGAACAGAATATTAAAATCTGTTAGAGAAAAGAAGCAGATCACCTATAAAGGAAAGCCCATCAGAATCACAGCAGACTTCTTAACACAAACCATTAATTCAGGAAGTGCTTGGAATGAAGTATTTCAAGCCCTGAAGAAAACAACTTCCAACTGAAATAGATGTAGGCTGAAAAACTATCTTTCAAAATTAATGGAGAAATAAGATACTTCCATGACAAAGAACAACTGAAGAAATTAATGACCACCAAACCAGTCCTACAAGAATACTGAAACATATTCTAGAGAAAAGGAAATATGACCAGAGTTCTAAGAACAACAGTGGGAAACAAACCACCACTCAGGGAAAGAAATTAAACAGAGAGAAAATGTAGGGAACCAACAGTAGAAAGATAACATGATAAAGAAAAACCAATGCATACCAGTTATAACTGTTAATATAAATGGCCTCAACTGATCAATCAAATGAAATAGACTGACATAGTGGATCAAGGAAACAAAATCAAATAATACAATGTATACAAGGAACATATTTACCTCAAATGAAAATTAATAGGCTGAAGTCAAAAGAAGGAAAACAACACTCCATGTAACAGGAACCCAGGGGGGAAAAAAACAGAGATAGCTATTCTGTTTTCTGACAATGTGAACTTCAAACCAAGAATGACCAAAAGAGATAAAGAAGGTTACTATATACTTGTTATGGGAAAACTTCAAGAGGAAGACATAACAGTCAGAAGTAAATATGTACCAAATATGGGAGCACCCAACCATATAAAGAAAGTATTAATAGAGATGAAAAATCAAATAACCAGTAACACAATTGATTAGAGATCCATTCAACCCAGTTATTACCCTTCTGGATATTTTTCTAGAAGAACTGAAAACATCATACCAGAGCAATATCTGTGCACCTATGTTTATAGCAGCACAATTTATAGTAGCTAAATTTTGGAAACAATCAAAATGCCCATCAACCAAGGAATGGATAAAATGACATCTTAATATACAATAGGGTACTGCTCAGCTATACAGAAAGATAAACTAGAGGCCTTTATATGTGAATGAATGCAACTAGAGCACATACTCAAATGAAATAAATCAGACTCACATGTGTAAACATCATATTGTTTGCCTAATGTAAGAAATTGAAAGGGTAAAAAAAAGGTACAATAGATATTGTGAAAGGGAAAAAAAACAACTGGGATAGGGAAGAAGATAAAAAAAAGAAGGCTAATGTATTATATATATGTGTGTGTATTACAAAAAAGGTAAGATAATTGTACTACTCATTCTCTTAGTTTATTGAAAGGAACAGTTAGTGCTTATATTGTTTGTTCAGTTTTGCATGCCTATATCTGTTAATCTCAGCAACAAGATACAATATAATAAGACAACAATATGCAGTTTAATAAGCATTGTACATTTCCTTTTACTTTGTTTTGAAATTCTGTATCATTTTTATTTTTTAATTTTCTTTAAAATAGAAAAAGAAAAAAAAGTTGACATCAGGTCATGGTCATAAAAGTCATTTTTCAAAATCCGAAATTAAATAAAAACTCAGAATTTATTGACAAATGAAGACTGAGATTATAAAATATAGAAAATAATGCAACTTTAGACACTGTTACATGAGACAAAATAACATATTTTACAATGACTTTGAAATTGCATTCAACATGATTTTACATATATATATATATGTGTATATATATATATATACACACATATATATATATATATATTGCCACCATGTACATTGTTTCTTCAAAGATTTCATTTATTTAACATCAAAAGTGTGTTTTTCCAATTCAGCCAAACAGTTTGCATGAAAATCTTTCATGTGTTGATGTAAATAAATTAAAATCAATAAAAATTATGAAAGGGTTAGTTTTCATTTTTATAAATATGAGACTGTGATACATAGTAAATATATTAATTGCAGAGACTGTACATGTACATATTACATCTTAATCCTTCTTGTTTCCCTTTCTTTCTCTCTTCCCCATCTGAAGATACCATTTCCATCTCCAGAAAGCCTATCACCCTGTTTCTTTTACATAGCTACAGTTGTCATAACAGGATCTCAAAAGGGACTGTTGCCTTTGACTCCATTTTCTCAAAAAATCACCCCAACCCAACTCCCTACACAGACATAGCACATCATAGCACATCACGCTTGTGCAGAAGACAGTGCCAACTGTTTTGTCACTTCCTGGTCTGACAGGCATTTTCCTGTACTGTACCATTAATGTGCATTGTGTCATGATGTCATGAACATTAATGGTACAATATATGAAAATGCCTTATGCAGTGTCTGGCGGGGTGAGATGCACTTCCATCAAATTGTAGTCTATGTATTTTTATAATTGATATCTAACATGCTATACATTTTACTCCTGAATTTCTTAATCCCCTCTATTGAAATTTCTACATGGGCATGACTGTCCTGTGTTTTCATAGAGGATGGTAGGAATTCATTAATTAATTGTTGAAGAAACAACATGAATTAAATACCTCATCCATAGAAAGCAAGAATCAATCAACAGTGTTCCAGTTCATCAAGAGTTCACAGATCAGCAAGATTGGAACACACATTATTATCTGATAATCCAGCCAAAAGGATTCTGTACAAACTTAACTTGCATTTTTAGTGTGAAAGTCTTTAAAATTTAAATCCAAGCTTAACATGTGCATATTTAAATATAACAACGATGTGTTATTATCTTGAATAAATTCACAGCAATATATAATGTTGCAGCAGATTAAGATAATAACAAAATAAAACCATAAGCATTTTTCCCATCAGATATGTCAGTTGTTGGCAAAGAATGAAACACAAAAAACATTTGTTCTCTACTTTCCTAATCAATAGCGTATATTGCTCTGTGCCTGTTCTAGTATGACTTTCATAGCCAGTGAGAAGAGAATTTGAAACAAAAACAGCTGAGAAATGAAAAAAGCAAAAAGACAAAATTGGCAAATCTGTCAACCTGAGCAGAAACCATCAAACCGAAATGTGAGCTGACAGATGAGGTTTCAGCAGGTGGTGTTCTCCTTGAGAACCAACCACTGCTCACAACATAGAAAGGCAGGTTCTGGTCACAAGAGGAGTGAAAGTCATGCACAATAGAAAATCATACATTTTGGAACTTTGAAAAAGCTTCTGAGCAAGTGATTATAAAGGGTAAAATGAGGTGGTGAACATGAAGAAATTTTCTTTCAGTTTGTCTTGTGCAGAGGGAGAGAGTACAGATTAGCGAGTAAAGCCTAAATTTAAAACCATGGACTCCATGGAGGAGATTTACACTTTAGCATAATAATCTAAAATATGATATTATTTATGATTTGCAATAAACAATGGTAAGTAGGTGTGTTGACATATCTTGCTATTCCCAATATTTTCTTCTTTTGACCAAGAAGAGAAACCTGAGAAGTTTTTGTCCATATGTGGAGCAGCAGTCTGTTGGTTCAGGAGCTGGACACTTATTTTTCAATCCTGTATCACACAAGTGGAAGCAAACTTATATAACAGTGTTTTAAGCCACAAAAGTTTTATGTATTACTCTGGGTATTATATTTTATTTATAATAGTGACTTTGAAAAGCAACTGCTATAATAGATATTAAGGTAGCAAGGATGTCATAATGAGATCTTTCTCTCTTCTCATGTGTGTTTGTTTTTTAATTATTTTATTTATGAGTGTAAATTATGTCCATAGTTGTCAAGATAAATTATAATTAAATGTGCATGAATGCAAACAATAATATGCATTTCCGTCATAAGAAACGAATATTGCAAAAAGTATGGAAACAGTTTTCAACTGTATTATCTTACTAAGAAAGAAAATAATAGATTTTCAGTGAACACATGTAAATGAAGTGTTTGGAGTAAAGAAATAACTCAGAAAAATACATTCCTCATTTTCAAAATTAGTAATATAAAATCGCTACATTAAAATATTATTTGAAAAATAAGCTTTATCTATGTTTTCATAAAAATGTTAAATATCCTTATTGTATTTTGCCTTCCTTGTGATCTTAAAACTCACAAATTATATAATGTTATAGTTTTGTGTAACACAGAGTAGTGCATATGATGTGATAAGTGTTATACATTTCCTCCGTATTTGGGAGAATGAAATGATACCTGTGAAAAATGTTCAGAAATTTTTAGTTTTCTTGGGTTTTTTCAATACTTGATACTCTTGGTCAGGAAACACATTTTTTTTTTTTACCATTCTGAATTCTCAGGTGAGGTCCTATAGGTTAGATGTCAAAAAAGAGATTATCAAGAGAAAAACTCACAGAAATTAATTCTCATGGTCATTGTGCACAGACGTAGGATTGTTCACTGGTGCGTAACTCATAGGAGCAGTTACAATTGGGAGCCTATGTGTGTAAGGTGTTAGGAGTAAAGGGGGCTGTGAACAGCAGTGGTGTAAAGTGACTTTTTGGAGATAAAAGTGGGCCTTAATGGGTGGGGAGGAAGGAGGCCTGTCTCTGACTATATCTGTTGAAATGCCATGCAGAGCCCCTGGGAAGTTACACAGCTCCTGGGAAGTGCGCTCTTGGCAACTGAGTTCCTTTATGTTCTTTTGGGAAACTCTGCTTTTACACAGATGAAAGACTTCAGGAAGTCATATGCCTTTAGGTCAAAATAATTCTCGTGCCAGTGTGTGCAGGGTGGCATATCCTTATCTCTTTCCCTACCTACAACTCGATCCAATGTTTCTGCACTCTGGTAATAGCTTTGGCAAAGTTACAACAATGGGCCTTTTTGGAAAATGCTGAAGACGCCAACCTATTGCTTATATATGATTAGTAAGCTCCTTCTTAAAATTCCCAAAGTGATTCTTAATATTCATACAGGAAATATTAATCAAAAGCCATTGAAGTCAATAACTTGTAGCAATTTGCTCTTAGACAAATTTTCATATAGTGGGAAGTTGAAAAATTACATTATCATTGCAGAGTTCAAACATGGTCAAAGGTTCCAGTATTATAAGTATAGCTCTATGCAAGCCCTTTGCAATATTCAGTAGTTAATATGATTCATATTACAGAATTCACTTAGCATTAGCAACTGGATGTTTATTAGGCAAAATGATTGCCTTTCATGGCAGTCACAAGGGGGAAATTAGTCTTATGGATGTTAATTTTCAAAGGAGCCGTAAGTGACATCAAAAAGACTTTTGCTGAATTTTTTTTCATTTTATTGACTTAAAACTATTTTAATACTCAATTAATGATGTCTTCCTTCTATTAAAAAGTATTACCCAAAGACTGAATCTGAAGATAAGCCATTGTTGAGTAGATGAACCATTACTTTCAAGTTTTAGGTATGACAAAACTGATGACACTTACTTTTTTATTTTATCTACATAAAACATTAATTTCTTTTAGTTCACATGTTTGAAATACTTACGGAAATATTTTACCTGATACTATAAAAGTGATGCATTGGTCCATAATTTAATAAACCCAACTAATCCACTTAAGAGGTGATTAAAGCACAGTTAGTGATGGGGCTATGCATTGTTATACTTGTATAAAAGCAATTTCATCAGGGTGGAATTGTCCAATTACCTTCAAATATATACTAGCAATGTAAACATTACAGTGTGCTGTAAACGTTAGAGAACAATAAAATAAGCATCGATTTATGTAAATCACCAAGCAGTTTTTTTTCTAATTGCTTTCTGTGTGGCTGTTTTAGTAGCAAAGTCAGCGAAAGGTCAAAAAAATACCATATAATTTATATGGTGGGGGGGAAGAAATCTAATTATCCTAATTTAGTAAATTCGAAAGCTGCAAGATGAAAAAGCTTTTTTGGCAAAGTTTCGTTCGCTTCCAAGAGCCAGAGTTTTGTCAATTAAGACCGGATCTATTTTCTAGAGGCTGTTTTCTTGGTTAATTGTATTTTGCACTGTATGTCCCTTTCCGCCAGTGAATCATTTTGCCTCCCATGTCAGCAAACAGCTTTTCAGAGAGCTGTTTGGAGTCTCAGTCCACCATCCCCACTGTCATTAACCCTCACTGAATTGAGGTCATGGCTGCCACACTCCCTGGAAACACCGATGCAGCGAGTAGGAGGACCCGGCTGTCACCACGCATTGAGCTGTTGCAGTGCAGATGCAGGGCTGACTTGTGGGAGATTTTCCACTATTTGCAGGTGCAGGCCCGACTCAGGTGAATGCGAATTATTCCTCTCAGTTCCTCCTCCTCCCTCCTTCCTTCTTGTCCTCCCACCTCTTTTACCTTTTCTTTCCTTTTCCTCTCCTTTCCCTTGCTTTCCTTTTGTCCTCTCTCTGTCTTTCTTTATTCTCTTCTTTTTGCTTCTGAAAGTCAGAGTTGCAAGTTAGAGAAAAAAGAAATAATTCTAAGGGCTGCTTTCTTCGTTGTAATTTGATTCTTTCATTTCTCCCTTTTTTTTAATATCCTTTCCTCTTCCTATTGCAGTCTGTATTTCTGATTGCATTCTTTGCTTTGTTTTTTCTTGTTCATTTCCACCCACTTCCTGTCTCTTCCACCTGTAAAGGAACAAAGCAACAGACTAAAGCTTTCCTGTAGAAATAGTGTCACACTTGCATATTCCTTGAGGGATGGGTGAGTCTTTACTGACTGTCCTGCAGCACCTTGACCACTACAACAAACTACTATGAACCAAGCAGCTTGTAAACAAAGCAAATTTATTTTTTGTAGAATTCTGTAGGCTAGAAGACTAAGATCAATGGGTCAGCAGATTAAACAGCTGCCCAGGTTCACTTCCTGCTTCAAAGAAGTGTGACCTCACATGGCAGAATAAGCAAGTGTCAAGTGTCTCTTTGGAGACAATTTTGTTTAAGGCAATGATGTCATTCATGAAATTTCTGCCCCTATGACAACTTCCAAGTATCCAATCTCCTAATGTCACCTGGCAAGTGATGGTATAAATTTATATAGGCGATGACATAAATCTATATAACTTTACATGTAAATTTTGGGATATACTAACTATTGGACCATAAAATTACTATATATGAAATGTATGAGTGAATAGTTTTATATCCCTCTTCACTGCAAAGCTGTATCTTTTTTTTTTTTTTTTTTTTTTGCGGTACCAGGGATCGAACTCACAAGCTTGTGCTTGCCAGGCAGGCGCTTATGCCACTGAGCTAAATCCCTGGCCCTGCAAAGCTGTATCTTAACTTCAGCTTTTAAAAAATGGCAGATTAGTGAGCAACAAAATAAAAAGCCTCCTGGGAGAAACAATTTATATGCCAGAATAAAACACCCTGGAGAGACCCAGACAGAGGGAGATGTATCCTCTTGACACAGGAAGAAATTAAAATGTAAAAAAGCTCATCAAATGCTTGGGGACTACAACTGAAACAGCTAAAAATTACAGGACACAGTGTTTTCACTGCAACTCGCCAAGTCTGCCCTGGCCTGAATTTGCGTCAGCTTGAATCAGCGCCAATCAGCAGAGCCGCCCAAACTCCTTCCCGCAACCACTCACAGGAATCACAGCAGTGCTGAAGTCAGGGATTGGTGAGCCCAACGGAGAGCAGAGCCAGTGAAGGGGACTTCATTAATCCATGGTCAGTGCTGGGAATGAGACCCCCCCATGGGAAGGGTGCAACCAAATGGGTGACATGTTGGAATTGGGCAGGAGGAACCTGAACTGGGATGACAGTGACTTCAGTTGGTTGCTCCCTCCCCAGAGCAGATTCATGGGATTTGCTTGGACTGTGCCGCGCCCCTGGCCAGGACCCAGTAAGCCATCTCAAATCAATTCCCTGTGCCTAGCACGCACTAACCAGGTGAAGGCCCCTGAAGTTTGGCTGGCCCGGTGGGGAGGGGCAGGCATACACTGCCCCTGCTTACACCTCAGAGACAAGAGCAAACAGCACAGGGCAGGGGTCCCTCACCAGCGTGCTTCAGAGGAACCATGGCTGACATGGAAGGGGGCTGGGGACTCCACTGTACACCCGTGTGGAGGAGGCCAGGACCATGACAGGAGAAAGAGGCAGGAGGAGGCCCCAGCCCAGAACCCTGAGAGCCCTGATCCAGGAGAAGGAAAAACAAGGGAGATTGATGGTGGCAAACACACAACATCAGACATGGCTTCAATGGACATTAAGAGAAATCTTCAGGACCTTGTAGACGAGCTCAAAACTGAAATATTAAATCAGGTAAAGCAGGAAATGAGTAGAGTAATAAAAGAAATGCTCTCAGGAATCATCTCTCAGGTAGATACAGACAGAAGAATGGAGGAACACAAAAAAAGGAGAGAAACATTTGATAAAGAATATAAAGAAAATATAGAATACATGAAGCAGATTCAAAGAGATTACCAGGAAATTAAAAACTCCATTGAAAGCTGGCAAAACTCCTTAAAAGAAACTAAGGATAGACTATCAAAACTTGAAGACAAGTTTGTAATGTGTAATCATGAAAGGAAAGATCTCTTAAAAATAAAAAGGAAACAGGCAGTAACAATACAAAGGCTAGACGATGACAAGAGAATCTACAATTTAAGAATTAGAAACATGAATGAAGAAGCAGGAATACATAAAAGCGAATTACAAAGGCTATTCACAGAAATAATTAAGGAAAACTTCCCAAGCATGGGAAAAGAAAATGACATTAAGTTATGTGAGGCATACAGAACCCCAGCCACCTACAACCAAAACAGATCTACACCCAGACATATAATAATCAAGATACCAGAAATTCAATATAAAAACAGAATATTAAAAGCCATCAGAGAAAAGAAACAGATTATCTATAAAGGAAAGCTCATCAGGATCACAGCTGACTTCTCGACACAGACCATCAGATCAAGAGGAGCTTGGAGCAAAGTATTCCAAGCCCTGATAGAAAATCACCTCCAGCCCAGATTGATGTATCCTGCAAAACTGTCACTAGAAATTAATGGAGAAACAAGATGCTTCCATGACAAAGAGGAACTGGGGGAGTTTGTGACCACCAATTCAACCCTACAGAGAATACTGAAGGACATTCTAGAGAGAGAGAAAAAAAATACTGGAATTTTAGGAATAGTGGCAGAAAGGCCTCAATGAGTGGGGCAGGCAGTAGAATGAAGGAGAAAAAATAGACAAACAAAGGCAGAAAAATAGCAGAGCAGAAATGAGGCAGAGAAGGATAACTAGAAACTCTAACATAGATGGCCTTGATACACTATATTGTTAATAGTGCACCAGGATTTAAAACCCACATTACTCACACCACTCTGCTTTCATGTATTATATTCTGTTCCAGTTTGTTTAATTGTACTAAATTTGAGGGCACAGAGAGTTATCCTGAAAATAGCAGGATATAGTATAGTAATCATCCTTAATTTCCTTTTAACTTAATCTAAAGCTCTATATAACCTACACTGTTTTACCATGAGTGATTGTATTCAAATCTGGTTTGTTAGATTGCTGTTTTGTATTGATTGATTTTATTCAAAGCTGTTACAATTGATAGTATCAAGTCTGAGAGTATAGGCAACTACACTGAAGATGACAAGATTCACTAGAATATCCTCTCTGGTTTGATTATTACCTGCTTTTAAAGTTTTATACTGTCTACAATATTTTATTTTTACTAATATTGTTATGTACTGCTATATTCAATTATACTGCTATATTCAGTTATGCCTGATGATATAGACAATTATATTGAAGATAATAAGAGACAACACAGTAACCATTGTAGATCACTTTGTACTGTGGTTTTATATGACTTTTTTGGCTTCATGCTTTTGTAGAAATTTGTTTTGGTTTTGTCTTGCTATGTTTTGTTTTTCCCCCTAATACAGAAAGTACAGAAATACTTGTAGAGTCTCATGCATGCATAGCTGCTTACAGTCTCACTGTTTGACTATCTACTTTGTATACTTTAATTTTGTAACTTGAACAACTATTTCTAAGAGGACAATATGTAATTTATCAACTAGTGATTTCATACTGTTTATCTTTTTTTTTTTTGAAATTCTGTATTATCTCTACCCTTTACATGCTTTTGTTTCTCTTTAAATAAAAAAGGCAATAAATAAATAAATAAATAAATAAACAAAAAATAAATAAAAAGCTACTGAGAAAATATCCTTAGATGAGGTGCAAAATGTTTACTTTTAGGACTTTCACCTCCTTATCAATTTTTCATGAGTTAGAAAGGAAAACGAGAAGGAGGGCAGGGTTTGGGAGGAAATCATGATGGTATTCCCAGTGGAGTGTCCCTTAGTGTAGCAGAGACCTCTGGGATTGAGTTATCACACAGCTCCATAGTGGACAAGCAAAGACGTGCTTAAAAAACCACAAGTGCTTCAAAATAAATAAAGAAAACATATAATACCAAATAAGAAGAGCATTTCTATATCACTAAATATTTCACTGCTTTGGTTACAGAGAGAATTATCATGAATGACAAAATCACAAAAATGTGATGACATGGCAGTAAAATTGCTCTGCTATAGTAGAAAAATTATACATGCTGATAGCTAAAGAGGTTAAATGTAAGGAGATTTGCGTGCACAAGGCATGGCTGAAACCTGCAGTGAGTGCCTAAATACCAGAATGATCATCACAGTCAAACCCACAGAGGCGTCAGTGCTCCCTAAAGGCTCCCCCTCTCTCTGAGCACACGTTTGCACCACTGTCCTTGCCACTTTCTGAAGCAGCCCTGTACTGCCTATTTCATGAGTGTCTTTTGTCACCCTCTCTGGGCTGTCTCACTGTCCCGCAGCCGTTCCAAACAATCCCCTCGCATGTTCATTTTGACTCCGGGGAAGAGCCGGAAGTCACACGGCTCCAGATCTTCTGAACAAAGTGAACAAGGACACATGGAAAAGTATTTCTGGGCCTGCCTTTCTGGTGAATGGCTTGGAAGCATCATTTGCCTTATTTGCAGACTGGCCTTGAACTCACTCTGTAGCCCAAGCTGGCCTCAGACTCTGTGATCCCCGTCTCAGCCTGCAAAGTGCTGGGATTGCAGGCATGCACCACCATTCCTGACTTAGTGTATGTTTACTGCACCTCATGAAAATGCTCCTGAAAGAAGACCTGGAACTGCTTCAGAAAGTGGCAAGAATCAAGGAACGTGTGTTTGAAATGAGAGGGAGCATTTGGAGGGAAATTAATAGCAATGCATCCTTTAATAAAATTTTAAAAATATTTACCACTTATAGTGACCCCATCTAATAAATATGGTAGCATTTAAAAAAATTTATAAATTTACTTATTTTCTACTTTCCTCTCTTGGTGCTGGTTAATAAATATAATGCCTTATTCATTTCATATATTAATATTTACCATAAATATTATATATGTAGTTACTTGTTACCAGAGCCTGTTTTAGGTATGTAAGATGAAAGATATTCTTTCTATGAGAAGCACAGTTTCATTTCTTGGGAATTATTATAAACAGTTAAATATTATAGCTAGGAAATTTGAGTATTACCAAAGACATATTCAATGTTTAGCTGAAGGATCAGAAGAAAGATTACTAGTCATGTAGAGAAGAAAGGAAAAATTTATCAGTGGACAGCCACTGAGGAGAGAGGCTGATTTGATTCACCATATCCCCAGCACTGTGTAATTGCTAATATGAAACACTATTATTATTATATATTATAATAACTGACCTTTAGGAGGACACCTGAAGGGAAACCAAGATTACAACAAGTAGAATGAAAGTCAAGAGGAGAATTTCAGACAGACTGAAGGGTTACGCCAAGCCTAGACACAGAGGGTTGACAAGAGAGGTAGAGAATTCCAGTTAAGGATGGACAAAAGGGAGGAAAGAGACAGACATGAAGTTAGACAAACAGGGGTCACATAGAGGTGGAACTTCTATCAGGAGTTTGGATTTTATTACACACGATGGCCGTAACCACTGAAGGGCTTCCAATTGCTGACTAATTTTCATAAGACTGATTTATGGCCCTGAGCCCTTGAGTACATAATGATTCTCACAGCACGGCCATGGTAAGACTATTCCAGGGCAATGCAGGAATTCAAGTTCGTGGGTGTCACTGGGTAATATCGCTATTAATGATGGCACTATCAAAAGCATGTGTACCTGATTTACAGTGACATTCGAAAGACTTATTGTTGAATAATGAAACATTACTTAACGTTGACTAGAAGGGCAGAGAAAAGTTAGTTTAAGTCTGCAAAAGATTTGCAGATCAAAGAAATCAAAGCTTATTAAAGTTGGTCCAGACTCACTGGAGTCCTGCTCTTTGGTGATGGTTGTTAAAAGGTTTCAGTTAGTGGTGCAACAATAGGAAGGCATTTTTCCATCAGAAGGGCAAATGCAATACAGAAAAACGTAAAATAGAAATTAAAAAGCTTACAAGAATAGTTCATTAAATACAGAATCATAATCTCACAAAGTGGACAAGGATTAAAATACACAGGTTCATGTATATCTATACATAGAGAGGGGCAAAGAATGAGAACATTAACAGTTGTCTTGTGTTGTTTTCTCCAATTCAATTTTTGGAAAACAAACTACAGTCATTTTATTATTTGCACCATTTTACTGTAATTTTGTAGGATAAACATGAAACGATATAGTATGTCTTCTCAAGATGACACTCAATCTTTGTCACTTTTCATTTAAAAAATTCTCTCAAGAAGAACACACATAAGTACATCTTATTTATATAATCATTTCCACTCATGCTAAATGCCTGTAGATTAGAATATAAGCTATGTAGCAATCTTCAAACATAAGATAACCAAATTCATCTTTTAATGTTCACCTTCTTGTTGCACTAAATTATGACCATCAGTTTGACTGTACAATTTTAATATGACCTGGGACTATTTAGGAATTCACCTTATTGAAATGATTTTGAAATTTGTAACTGTTTAATTGTAAGGTACTTATGGGAACACTGAAGAACTGATTAAAATAATTAAATTTAAAGTACTGTCACATTTAGTGTGTTTATACTAACTCAATAAAAAAGAGTTCATTGAAAAACATTTGGTGCCCAATAAATGCCTGCAGAGGAAATAGATTTGGTAGGTCAATAAAGAAAACTTACTCTGTGTCTTAATGATGACACAGTTAATATTCTAAAAATATTCTCTCTTTATACCAAATGGTGCAGAAGTGCATCTTTGTTGGGAGCCACTGAATCTGGAAAGTGAACACATGTGCAGGGCTGCAGTATGGCCAGGTCATGGCCACCCTGAGAACAAAGAGACACCTTAAAGGTCAAGATAAGGTCACTGTTGAGGAGACCTGGCTCCAACCCCAATTAACTACATAAAGACTGTAGCTACAGGCGTTTCACTCCTGTAGTGAAAGTCAACCTGGAGCCTTTCTCCTAAGATATCTCTCCTAAATTAATATAATACAGTTCTCCTAAATTAACATAATCTGTTACTAGGAAAAATTTTGGAACCACTCCCAAGATCTAGCTCAGCTTCCTGCATTTTTCACTCTAACTCCTTCCTTGTTTGAAAAACTAAACAAATACAGGCTGCCCAGAGACATCCCTTGTCTTAGCCCCCATGGTCTAGAATTCTGGTAGCGGCGTTTGATCCTCCTGGAGCCCTAAAATCGTACTACATGTCTCATGTATTTGCTGTACACTCATTTGGGAGATTGGGGATCGAGGCCAGGTCCTTAATCCATCTTTAATATGCAGATATTGTTTCATTCAATCTACTTACTCCAATCTTTATAGAACGGCTTCTGATTCTGTTTACTTGGCTGGTTCTGTAGCATTTTATGACAACCAATTTGCAATGTCTTCTGAGCTCATACAGTTATGATAGAGAACTTTGCATTAAATACTTATGAATGAGATCAATCCTCCAACATTTTTTTTAATCTTAAAGCATAACTGCAGAGTTAATAATTTCTTCTGCAAGTTTTCTGTATCTGTTTTTGTACAGGCATCAGTCACCTGTAGATTATCACAGCAGACTTCCCTTTATTTGACCCAGAGTAGATATTAGAGTCAGAATAGTCTTTATTAAACATCATTTCCACAGAGATTATTGCATTGTAAAAATGTTCTGTAAATTCCATTGCTGTGTTCACTTGAAGTTAAACTTAGAACTTCAGGTAATACAGAATGTTTCAGTAGCAAGCATGTATCTGATATTTTAAATATTTGCAGATACAAAGATGAATAAATATAGGGTGCTTTTGAGGATCCAGGCAGAGGTCCATGCCGATAAGCACATTAGTCCAGTATAACATACTAAATACATTAATGAAAATATGTAGTAGAAGGGACTCCCAGTTCCAATTCAGACACATTAAAACCTCATAATTCATCATTTTTGTCCTCACAATAAGAAAAATCTAGGGACACTGAAAGTCAATGACTACTGTTGAACCCATAAGAGCATGAGAATTTCAGAGCCAACTATCACGGTGGCTTCCAAAACAGGCTCATCCATGCAGGTACGGTCAGCAAGGCTTACTCAAAACACAAGCTGCTGGAACCATAAAAATGCAGGAACACATCCATGGTGGGTTGCAAAAATTATTGAGCCTGAGTTTGGTCTAGTAGATGAGAGAAAAAATATATAGGTCCACAGTCCTAAGACTCTGCTGTATTTGAGGATTTTTCTTTTGGAATTCTCTGAGGGCCTCACAAATATACAGGAAGAATTAGATTGTTCAAAAGTTTCAGAGCTGTCTCCATAACATCTGCTAACACTCCAATGGAAAAAGACTGCACCAGCACGACAATGCTTTTCAAGACACAAATAGAAAAATTAAGTGTGAATAGCACCCAGCAAGATGGAGGGAAGAAAGGGTCTGGGGCCAACAAATTATTGCAACACGGCATGGGTGAATCTCAAAGGCCTTAGAGTGAAAGATGCTTCTTACATGTTAGCATGTCATATAATGACATTTTCATGATATTTTTGAAATGAGAAACTGGAAATGTAGCTCTTGAGTGTGAGGGTGTTTCAATGGATTTGTACGTGCATTAAAAGTCAAAGTATATGCAATAGTGAAGACATCAATTTAATTATGTTTTCTAAAAGTCATATAAAATAGTTTAAGATAATAAAGACTAACTTGAAACAATGGTTGCAAGCATTAAGGTAACTAAATGAGTTTTAGGACATATAGGGTAAAAGTAAGCACTCACTGTCAGTTGATTATCTACATTACCTGAAGAGAATTACTAAGCCAAGGTGATGTGGTACACTCTACACTGGGTGATTTTGTACGTCAGGCTGCCATTAGCATAGACAGGAGGAGCTAAGGCTTGTCCAGGATAAAGTGTTGAATTATGGAGGCAGTTAAAGTGATCTGAAATGTGAAATTGGTCACTGACATGGCTTCTAGAAACGTAGGTGTGTAGGTCCCCAAAACCAGGAGTTCAGACAGACTACAGGACGCTGACTTTTAGGGCACCGATCATCCAAAGAATCATTTGCCACTTCACTTAGGGGCAGAACAGACATGGGAAATTTAGAAGGTCGTTTGGTGCAAGCTCAGTCTGAAAAATTAAGAAAGAAACACACCTCAGACTGAGAAATAAATAACATGTGAGATCAAAATTTGAAGCTTTATAACAATTGTGAAGGCACAGCCCTGGAGTGTGGTCTGAGTGTTCCTGGGGAGCAGCCCCAAATATTTGTTATTTTGCTTTGACTAGGGTTAAGAAATAAATGATTAGAATATCAAGCCAGGTAAATAGTTTGCATAATTTTCTAAAACTTCTAGTGAACACAAGCCTGAACAACAGAACAAGTATCATTAAAAAAAAGTTAAAAAATAAAAATGAATACAAAGAGAACAAAATGAGAAGATACTAATTAAAGCACAAGAAGTACCCTAAATTACTAAAGAAAAAAGGAGAGATACTGAAAGTACAGACCATAAAGAATAATTGGAATAGAAGCAGGTAAAAATACCCAGGGAGGATCATATCACAACGGCAACTATAAAAGTGTTCATCTGAAAAAAGTGAGGAGCCAATGTCTCTCAGGAATCACCCTTATGGCTTCTAGACTCTCTGGATAGAAAACTTTTATTCTCAGGTATGGCAAATGTATATGACTGAATAAATTACAGAGTGAGAGAAGTTTGAGACCTCAACTGTCTCTTTCAAATGCAGGGTATTATCTGATCAGAAAGATGTGCATTTGTACCAGCTCTCCCTATGAAGGTAACTCTTAGGTACTGCAAACAAGCTCTTATTAAGATACAAATATAAATAAAAAAGCAAATGAAACAATTCAAGAAAGAGCTTCACATGCAGAAGTTTACTTCTGCCGTGATTGCCTATCCAGAGAAACAAAATTCGATTATTAATTGGTGTAACCAGAAAGGAATAATAATAATAACATTAACATGATCAGTTTTGTGAAATTATGATACTATCCAATGTTGTAAGCTCAAAATTCAAATTATATCTGTACATCCACTGATTTCTGCTGATGTGACAATGCAAATGCGCTGTGACACTCTGTATTTTTAGTCAAGCTTCCTATAATTGCTGTATAACTTGTAATTTTGTGGTGATTCCTGTAAATGATGCTTTACACTTCCTTAATTCCTGTAAGCACTGCCTCAATTCCTGTAAGGTCCCTCCCCTTGCAATGTATCGTATTACCAAGGAGACATGCTAATTTGGGGACCCTGACCCCTCCTCTCATAGTTTACTGTTATCTACCCCTGCAGCCACTGGCTGGGCGCACACTCTCTCCGGACCAGTCTAGGAATAGTGCTGCCGCTGAGCTCAGCTAATAAATTTTTTCCCTTTTTAATTTTTGGAGTCTGATTTTGTCTATCTCATCCATTATGGAGCACACTGAATTTAATCATTTTTCTTGAGTGTTTACACCATCTTTGATTACGGATTTCCCTGTCAATCCATGTCATGAGCACAGAGCAAAAACAAAATCCTTTTCACAAGGTAGCACTGGACCAATTCCAGAAGAATGGCACGCAGTGAGAGTGAGAAGGGAGGAGAATGTATCGTGTGTATGGTCAAAAACCTCTCCATTTTGGGGTCAGGGAGAACATTTCTCCTCCTTTAGAGACTCTTTCATCTTTGAGCAACTATGTCTGCTAGCAAGTTTCACTTATTTGCTATTCCTTCATGTATTTACTTCCGCCTTCTCTGCTACCTTATTGGTGCATATTTTCATCCCCTGATGTGTGCACTCATTTTGAAGAACTGGCTTATCCATAACACAGCTCACCCCATTTCGCTCTCCTTTATTTCCCCACCTTCCCCTACTCTGTGCTCCTCCCATCTCCACAGACCAGCCTCCGTGTTGCTCCCATCTCTCTTCTATTCTAAATTCAAATTAGTTCAGTTTTTTGTTCCTCACATAAGAGAAATAGTATATTATTTAATATTCTTTACTTGACTTATTTCCCTTAACATTATCATCCAGCAATACGTCCCTCTTCCTGAAAATAGCATGATTTCACTCTGTATTGCCGAGCACTTTTCTAAAGCGTTAGCATAGCAGGAGGATCAGTTAAGGGATGAGTGTTACCTTGGTTAAGTCTATGACAGTTTAGTGGGCGTGAACAGGCAGCCTGAGAGTAGAGTACCCCGGAGCTTGGGTGTGACTCTCAGAGAACTATTTATCCTAAATCTTGCAGGTTACTTGCACTGTTTTGTGAAACCTCAAAATCAAAGGGAAGAGTAGCCTTGTCATTTAAATAATTTTCATCTCATTCTAGAGAAATGCATTTTTCTAGAAATTGCAGGAGGTACACAGGAACATTATTCTTCCTGATTTTCATAATCTACAAGAGAATATAAGGTATGAATGCTTGAAGAATTAACATGAACTGATGTCTAAGCTACCACACTTATTAAAAACATTCTAGTGGAATATGTAATCACTACTAAGTATTAAATTCAATATACTTGCATGTCAGTCTCGTAAGAGAAGACACACAGTGACGTCACGTGCTTCTGATGGAAGAGGTGCAGTCCATGGAATGCCGGCTCTGAGGCTCAAGACACAGTGCTCTCTGCATTGTTGGTGAGCACATGAGTGTAGATGCTTTGCTTGTAAGTACTAAACCACCTTCCTTGAAACAGCTATTATTACACACTTGTGTGTCAGTGTTATTTTACTTATAATAGAAGTTAAAGTTCAATAATGTCCTGAGGACCCAAAAATATGGCTTGAAAAACAAAAGAGCATATAATGCAATACATAAGACACAAAATATCATGCATAAAATGCAAATGCAATAGTGACATGATTCAGGTCTCTGTCTATCTAACTTTCATACTGATGTTGAAATGTAAAAACCTACATTTTACAGACAAAACAGAGATTTTCTAATTGTTCTAAATTAAAATTTTGTTTCAAAATTACCACTTGTGTCTAGTAGATAATAGACTGCATTGAATGCATTATGTTTTTGTGAAATGCGGTTGGACCATCAACTTCATCACCCAAGGACAGTTCAGCCACTGCAGTGGGGCAGAGCAATAATCACCCTTTCTCCACAATGCCAGTGGAAATTGCTGCGTGTTACTCATTGGACTCATTGGACAGTGAGGTTACTGGCTGCGTTAAGACTTGCAGTATGATTTAATCAATGCAAATGTTTCTTATGTTATTCTGATAATGATTTGTGGTCTAAGTTATTACCTTGGAGAAAATACTATGCATGCAAAACATTCTTTGTTGTTACCAAAGTTAAAACTGTGCCTGGAGAATTTGCTGTTGCTTGGAAGTTTTTCTTACCTGTATTTTTATCTCTAATCTGATGATCAACATTTTCCAAGAGCATTTTTTACTCAAAAAAATACAGGTTTTTTTAGCCTTATCAGGTATAAACCTTGTAGAAACACTAATCAACCCTTTCATATATACATCAATAGGTTTTTCAGGGAAAGCTTCTTAATATTCTCCGACAGTTTGCTCAGGTCTCGTGATAGAATGGGTGAAGTATTCCAAGGGTGAATCTTGTCTTTTTTTTACTCCACTGATTCATCTAGGGTGATTCTACTTGGTTCTATTTAATATATTTAAATGTGGATAATTTAATTAAATACTCTTGAGAGGTGCCTAAAGAAACTACTGCAATCTAGTATCCTCTTTTTGTGAAAAAAAAAATTCATAGGCAAAAATAATATTTCTTCCTCAAGAAAATCATAATTATCTTGGTGTGAGTACAGGATACCCAAGATCAATAATTACTCTTTCTTACATTCAATAAAATAGGTCCTACACCACGGTTTCATTAATTTTGAAAGAAGTGTTTCACCTGGGCTCTGGAAAGCAAAGAGGTAACCAATAGTAAGACCAAGCCATTAGATGTGTTATTGAGTGTGGAACTCTCCTGGGCCTTTGATTTGGAAATTGACAGAACTATTCATTTAGTATTATTGTAAATTTCGATGATTTTCATTTCATAAAAATCTCTTGAGACTGCAGTACCAAAAGATAAATTTAAAAGTTTAAACTTCTTTTAAGAAAAATTTTCTTTTTAGCATTTTTGTGATAGCTAAAGTAAATATTTTAAGGCAAATTGCTGATTTTATGACAAAAAAAGCCCTGATCCAAGCCATTGATACTGGAATTATTCTGATTCCATAAACCCAGATAAGATTAGGCTTGATAAAGAGTAAGAGCAGCTCTGCTAATCTCTTTTATCAAAACCTGGCTGGATAGGTTGATGGGTTTGGACTAGCTCATTGCTACTTCAATTAGCAATGATAGAATTATCTGCAATAATCCATTTCGATAATCTTCATGGTTTCATTTTTGCAGATGGTATGTTCTAAAGCAATCTAAACATTCTCTACAACATTTTCTCTCTGCTCTGACCCTCACAGTTTCAGTTTTGTTACTTCTTGCCTACCTGTGACAGAAAGTCAGAGTATTCTGTCTCTCACTTTGCATCACATCTACATTACTAAGAAAAATATAAGGCCTAAGTAAACTCTTCAGAAGTTAATATATTTTGTTAAATGCATGACTAAGGAAGAGAAATAATAAACTAGTGAACTTAACATGTGGTAAAGAAATACATATTTTATATTTGCACACATATATGCATTATCTCCATTTTAAGAGAATTTTCCAATTATTATTTAGAACAAACTTGGTTAGGTAAAAGAATCCAAATAAAATGCCAACCAGAAGAGACATATTCTATAGTGTTAGGAATCAGTATATTATATTTGAGGTTATGACCAAAACATCTTTATTGCATTCTCAACCATTTTTATTCTCAAAAAATTAATTCAAAAATTAAGAATTTTTATCAATATAAAATACCTCAGTTTTTATTAGGAACTTTAGAATATCTATCAGCACTCAAATTTTATCACCTGTAGACAACACCGTTCCTTTCTTTTGTGGAATATCAAGTGCATTGAAAAAAAAAACATAACTATTTATCTCTCTCTTATCTGTCTGTCTGTCTCTCTAGTGTATATATTTTCAATTAGCCATGAATAAGCTTTTTCTTTTCTCATTTCAATTATCTCAGTAAACTACTTTCATGTTAAGTCATTCTTTCAATGTGACTTAAATAAGCAAATAGGGATGATATTGCAGAACGCAGGATTCTTTGTTGGTTTGGTCTCGTATGGAACTTGTCCTCCTATTCTAGGGTTTCAGTACTGGGATGAGAGGCACATGGCAGCGTGCACAACTGAGGCCACAGGGTTTTTTTCTTTTTTAAAAAAGATTCATTGTTGTGTTTGTGTGTACAGCCAAATTGAACCGTGCCATCCTGAGTATTGTGAGCGCAGTTTTGGAAATGCAGGGCTACAGTTTAACACGATGAGAGAATTATGTTATATAAGTTAACTTCATGTCTACCAAATATTCCCTACTTTCCAAAGATGTTGCCCAAATACCCGGGACTGGTCTTCATGCAAATTTAGCCTTATTAAACCTTGGGAAAATTCCTCTTGATATTGCCAATTAAATAAATATGAATATCAACTTTAAATACTTGTGTTTTGAGCTTGATTATAATGCATGATAAAAGACCGTTTTGAAGTATCTCAATAATGTGTGCTTTGAATATTTCTAATGCCTTATATTTGACTAAAGAGCTCCTCTTAGGGCTATAGTTTTCACTGGTGCTAACCTTTCTTAGCTCCTTTCCACCTCCTTCTTTTCTACTGTTCTGAGTACCGGTTTGCAGTAAATAATGATCACATTCAGCCTGATGTTTCCATACATACACACATCTCAGCTTGATCATTTTTGTCCCTCTTCTCCCTCCATCTTCTTTTCTTTCCCAGATCTGCTTCCCATCTCAATAATTTCTATCTCTGGCTTTAACATAACTCTTTCTTTTATTCTTTATGTTACATATATTTTGTGTTTCTTACCTTAGAGAAGCCATGTGATATTTAACCTTTGCAATGGACTTATTTTATTTAGTTTTATACTCTCAAGATCCACCCATTTTCCTACAAATGACTCAGTTTTATCCTTCTTAATGACTAAGTACTCCATCATGTATTAACCACACATTTTCTTTATCTACTCTTCTGAAGTCATAGAAGCTGTTTCCATGGTTGAGCTAGTGCAAATTGCACTGCTACAAAAAAAAAAAAACAACAAAAATACCAAAACAAAGAAAACTATTTTTTTTGTTTTTTCTTCCCTTTCTGTGTTCCTCACTCCTTCCATCCACCTCTCCCTTTTTCTTTCCTTTCTTCCTTTTTAGTAAAGGAAGCAAGAAAAACAATAAATGTAAAGAAACACTATACATTTTGGGAACCAAACCCACAAGTGTTGCATGTGGTTTAATTTCTGATTTTTATATTGGTCCTCACTTCAGAAGACTCTTTCATGTCTACAATCTCATTAAGCCATCTTGTTAGATCATAAAATTCAGGAACATAAAATGACCTGACTGTAACCTGAGTATCTACTACATCTGTACACTGTAGCTGCATTGTATGGCAATATAAACAATTTTCTCCATGCTCTGTGCAGGACTGCACTGAAGTGCTTTATTAATCTGCAGCTCAGATATGAAAAGACATTGTATTCATCATAATTCTTTACCAGACTGCACTATTTGTGTTATTTGAATCAATTACTAAAATGTAAACAAGACTAAAGATAATACATGATATTAAAGGTGTTAGTAGCAAGGTATTACAAAATGTATAGTAATCATGTACCCTTGTATGAAGCATATAGATTCATATACCACTGTTGTGGCCTGAAATATCATATTAAAAATGTGCAAACAAATAGTAAATACTGTGTAATTCTCACCTGCTAGTTCAGGCCCTCCCAAGGTTTTATGCCTTAAGTTACACAGATTTGGATGAAATCAGTGATTGAGTGCATACAGTACTCCTTACAAATATGATGCCAATTTTGTTTTACATTCATCTTGTAATTTTCCATTCATAATTCTATGTATTTATTTATGGTAATAAACAAATAAAACATAAAAATGAGCCAACCAAAGTTCTTCTGTAGTCCAGCCTCAGATACAGCAAGGGGTATCTGGAGTTATGAGCTTGATTTGTTTTACAATTTTAGGGAACACAGCAGCATTTGCAGTTGTGTGGGGAAGATGGCTAGGTCCTGTTTGTCATCTAATGTAGAGTTCACAAATGGAAGCAAAACTTTGCTGAATGCTTTCATTTGCAAATCAAATTGTTTGCCAAAACAAGGACATGCAAACCAAGATATTATTTAATAGAAGGTATACTTATTTGTTATATTGTTTTTCACTTTAAACATAGAACTAACAGATCTACTCATTATTCTGAAAGTTAAACAATTTTAAGGATAATTTTCAAAAACATATAATATTTGCACTGTTATATATAACATTATATACCATGTCCAAACATATGTACTCTATGCATTGGTACATACGATGAAGTTTTTAAATATATGACTATGCACATTTTGTGATAGTGTCAGCATAGATCTAAGCCTCAATTTCATAGATGATATGATGGGAGACAGAGAAAATAAATGCCTTCCCCAGTCTGCTATCTCTGCTAATTTCTCAAGCTGTAGTCAATACTTTGACTTTTGAATCCTTGTGCAGTATTTTTCTCCATATAAAAAACTGTGAGTATAATGATAGATACTTTGTGACTTATTATGAACATGTTCACATGGGTCAATAATCACTATTAAAGAATCCCTGAATACCAAATTACAGCCTTCCCTAATGTTTCTAACGGAACTTTTGGTTACTCAGTCAATACGCTCCCTCTATAATAAACTGGCCATTATACATAGGATATGATTTTGTGGGGAAATGACTGTAATAGCATCCCCTGGTCTTTACTTCCAGCCAAGTCATTTTCTAACATAAACTTAATGAGATTCAATGAAATCTCTACACCCGGAAGCTTTTATAGCCATTAATTACAGAGTTCTGCAGTATATATGAGTCTGTGACTGCTTAAGCCATCCCTTTTGTATTTGTTCAGTAAATTGCCTTTGGAAATATTGAAGTTAAGATCTTAACTTCTCCTAACATACAAAAGAATATGCAAAAAGAACCTAACCAGGAAAATTACTTTTGGCCAGTATTTGATGGCGAGCACTCCCCAGCCCTGGTCTATACACATGAAGCTATCTTCTGAGGCATGATCTTGATTACTGGATTCTTAACTCAGCAGATTTCAGCTGAGGAAAAGCATTCTGTCTCACAGACGGCAAGGTTTTATCCTCTATGTAAAGAGAGCGCTCATTACTTCAGCTTCCTTATTTGTAAAATAGGCAGGCTGTGTATTCAGACAGCGTACTTTCTTCATCCTTGGGCCAGGTACATCCAGACACTCCTTACAGAAGAAGGAAAGAAGGAAGCATACTCTTACGAGTGTGCCAGGCAGGAAAGAAGGAGTCCTGGAGGTGACATGTCCGGAAACAATGGAAAGAAATTCCTTCTGCAAGGAAAGTCGGCTTCAGTGGAGCCACGGCTGTGAACATCATTCCCCCTGATCACAAACCTATTTTGGCTTCACAAGTGACAATATTATCTCGGTCTGGCTTTATTTTCTATACAGATAACAGCAATTCATATCTTGCCTGAGCTTTGATTTTGCTTTTCTGTCTGTTTCAAAGACCACATTTGTATTTATGTTTACTCTGGAATTGTACCTTCTTCCCCACAAGCCACGTCATATTCAGTACAAAATATCCAGCAATCATCAAAGGTTCCTACTTCCTCTGCTCCTTCATCTACAAGCATGTAGCTTCCTCCTACTTATTCATGTCTGTCACTGTGTATTTATCACATAGGTACTCATAATAAAATTCTGATAGGACACGTTAGTTTCAATCTTTTTCATTTTATTTTTGTTATTGGAAATATCTTTTCCTAAATTGAATAATTAATGTTTACTTCTAAAGCTCAACACAATCAATTGCTTAAAATCACCAATAATAAAAAAATTAACACCAAATAGTCCAAATTTGTCCCCAAATGTCTCGTAATATGGTGCTTTAACAACGCATGAAGAATACTCTGCCCAGAACTGTGTTTCTCTCTGAAATCAAACTATAGTAAATCCTGCAATGTTATTTCTTATAAAAATTATTTAAAAATTCACTCTTTGCTTTGTATTTCTTTCATGTCTACCAAAATGAGCAATGTTTTCCTAAATATTCATTTCACGATGCTCCCTGGATTTATTTTAATAGAATTTCTCCTTTGTTTCTTATAATATTGTGATGTGGACAACACATGTACCCTACTAAGGAGTAAGCTTTTGTAGAACAATCATTCCTTTTCAATTTTTGTCCATATTTACTACTAAGATCATTTTAAACATAACAGTTTACAGGCAGTCAATATGTGTCTTAAAAATTATTTTTATTAAATGTTTAAGATACCTCTTTTCTTCTCCAGTTTCTATAAGGAATAGGTTGCATTTTTCAATAGAACGCATGAGATAAAATATATGTATTAAAATATTTCATAGAGTATGTCAACTTTTATCATGCAACTTTACAGTTACAAAGACATATTTTAAAAATTGCCTTTGTTTCTTAGTTGACTGAGCCTGGTACAATTTCAGCGTAACACTGCTGTTTCAAATGCCAATGGAGTGTTTAATAATCAACAGTCTATCAGCAAGTTGCTTTCCTATTTATAATTCTACACATATTTATGTTTACCAGGTCATGATTATTGTTTTCCTTCATAAAAGCCAAAACGTTTGGTTCCAGATCTTTGAAACACCCTTGTAGTGTTCCCAAGGTTTAGACAGATCAGGGAACACTGTGAGTGGACAGGCACTGGAATGTCCACATAAGTATTATCTGAAGAACACTAGAGCTTTGGCAAGCTGATGCTTTCTGTAGAAACTGCCTTTGTGCCAGTGACAGTCAACAGACTGTGTCAATTTGAGTAAGAGACACCCAACTCAACCATACCCAGAGCTATGAGTTAGCATAGTTAGCATAGCTCTGGGTGTGGTTGAGACAATTTGCTGAAGACAGAAGACCCCCTGCTGGGTGTGAGTGGCACTAACCAATAGGCTCATAGCCTGGATGGAGTAAAAGGGAAAGGAACAGAGAAGCCTGCTTCTGCTTCTTCAGAGCAGCTCAGTCTTTACCTTCACCTTGGATGTCATCTCCTGTCTTCCAGCACAGAGCTTCAGCTTCCTGATACAGCCTTACACGGGATCCTACAATACAGTGAGCTCCAGCCCTTAGACTGGATCCTTCATGTCTCCACGGGTCCAGTGTGAAGACAGACATTGTGCACACTTCCACGTCTGACTGTGGGCAGCCATTGCAAGCCAAACTTGTAAATCTTTATAGCTTTATTGAATCTGTTTCTCTAGTGAGCACTGACTGATGTACTGCCCGTAGACTGAATCAGCTGTTCTTTGAAATGCTGGTCAACAGACAGAACAAAGAAGGCTAATGATGTCGCTTGTATGTAGTCCAACCTGTAAAAGCTCTTCCCTGCATTAATCTGCTGGTGGCAGTTCCTCTAAGGGGCTGCCCATCTGCCTGACAAGTGATGTCACCATGGCATACACAGAGCTTATGGATTTTGCCAAGTTGCACTGTTGGGCTCATATGTTTTCTTCTAGACCCTCATTCTTTACAAGTCACATTTAACTCTGTATTTTCCTGTTTCTTTCTTAATGAATCTTATCTCTCACTGGCCATCTCCAGGCATTTTTCTTTGGTCTCTTAGCAACCTTCTCCATTACCTCAGAACCCCGATCTGTAGGGTAGATGCTGACACTAAATGATAACTTCATAGCAAGTGCTTATGTGCATCCTGAATTGTGTAAAATACATGACATTACCATGCCCTAAATCTGAGTTTAATTTAAACATATATAAACTGAACAAGTTTTATCTATGAAGGTGATTGGCAATGGATCCATAATTGAATTTTTAAATTTAAGTTGGCTACTGGAAAAATAATTGCAGGCCATACAACTGTGGCCCAGGGGATTCAAATAGTGCTAACTTGAACACCCTTTCCTTGCTTAATTTGCATATAAGGAGAAAGTCAGTTTCATTTTATGTGCACACACTATTTTGTATGTATCAAAATAAGTCAAATTGTTTTGGAGAAAATGTGATGTACAGCAGTTGAATTTTGTGGAAGTTACATATTAAAAAAAAAAAGAGGTAGATCCTGAGATGAAAATCAAGCACTTATCAATTTTGTATTTTATTTATTTATTTACATTTGTTGTGCTGGAAATTGAACCCAGGAGCTTGTGCATACAATGCAAGAATTCTACCAATGATTCTTCCACATCCCCAGCCCTGTTTATCAATTTTGGAAACTCACACAAATATTTACATATGTTACACAAAGCTCTCCTTTATACCTATGTGAGGGGGACAAAGACTGTTCACGACACCGTACTGCTGATGAGCACTTCTGAAATGGTGTGTTCATTGCCTGAGGTTCCTTCTGCTCAGAGAACACATGACATCTTTACTCAGTCCCAATGCAAGACTTCCACCACTGCAAGTCCACGAACAACTGCTGCTTTAGAAATAGCTTCTCTGATCAGGAATGAAAGACACGTGAGCATCTCAGCATACTCAGAAAAGCATCTGACAGACTCTAACATTAGCTCATTATAGTCTCTAAGACAAATAGGAAGAGAAGGTCTGTATCCCAGTCTGTTAAAAGTCATGGGTAGCAAACCAATGGCCACCAATATATGAATGGAGAGAAGCTGAAAGTTTCCCTGTAAAATCAGAAGTGAGGCAGGATGTCTGCCCTCACTGCTACTGTTCAGTATAGCTCTTGATAAACTAGTTAAAGCATCCAGAAGAGAGACAGAAATAAAAAGGATAGGGATGTGAGAGGAAGATGGGAAGTCACCTTTATTTACAGGTGACATAGCACTATAAATAGAAGAGAAATCCCACTGAAAATTCCTAGAATTACTAAGCAAAATTAAGAGGATAGCAGGATATAAAGTTGACACTCAAAAATAGCATGTCTGTATACCAATAATAAACTAATTAAGAGAGAAATTAGAAAACAATATTTTTCACAATACCATAAGAAAAATGAATGCTGAGAATCAGATTAACCAAAGAAGTAAAAGGACCCTACCATGAAAACTACAGAACCCTGAAAAAGAAGATTAAAGAGAATATCAGAAAGTGGAAAGATGTTCCTTGTTCCTGGAGAGGCAGACTGAATATTTCCAAAATGGCTATTCTTCCCAAACCATTACACAAATTTAACACTGCTCCAGTCCAAATACCAATAACATTTCTTACAGAAATAAAGAAAGCAATCCTAAAATTCATATGGAACTGGTAGGGTTCTAGAATACTATAAACAATTATGGGAAACAGGCAAAGCAAGGGATGTGGTGATCCTGTACTTCAAATCATACTACAAAGTTACAGGGATAAAAACAGCGTGGTATTGGGAAAAAGCCTTGAAGATCAATGGAACACAATAGAGGAGGCAGAAACAAATATGAGCACACTCCACTACATTATCTTTGACAAAAGGGCCAAATCCTTTGGCTAGAGGAAAGACAGTCTCTTTAAAAATGATTCTGGGAAAACTGACTTTCATCATGCCAAAGACTGAACCTAGACCCACCTCTCTCAACACACACTAAACTAAAATCAAAATGGATTGAATATCTAAACATTAGAACAGACATACTGAATCTGCTGGAAGATAATGGGAAAACACTCGAAGACATAGGTGTAGGCAAAGTCTTTCTGAGCAGAACTTTGTTTGCATGAAAAATAATACCAAAAATCAACAAACAGGTTCACATCAAACTAAAAAGTTTCACAGCAAAGGAAACCACCAACAGAATGAAGAGAAATTTCAAAATGGGAAAATGTTATCCAGATACTCCTGAGACAAAGGATGAATATCTAAAATACATGAAAAACTCTAATGTATGAGGACACCCATATTTAATGGCCCAGGCAAAAAATAGCACTTGAAATGAATAGATACATCTCAGACAAAGAAGTACAAATGATCAATAAATACATGAAAAAATGTTCATAATCACTGGTCACTTGAGAAATGCAAATTGAAAGAACATTGAAATTCCATCTGACTTGAAAAAGAATGGAATTCTTTTTCATCAAGAAATTAACCAAGAAATTAACTGGTCAGTCTTTCAATTGGCAGGGTTGGGGTGGGGCAATTCTTCACTGTTGGTGAAATTGTCAACCACTTGGAAATTTAGATTTTTTTCCTCAAAAAAGCTGAAAATAGGAATTCTATTTGCTAGAACTATTCCATTTATAGATATGTTACAACAATACTTAAAGATATCATACCAAGTGTGTTTTTAATATCTAAATCTTGGAAACAGCTTATATATTCATCAGTAGATGGATAAAAAATATGAGAACCACCTTCCCATAACAAGGAATACACTGAAGTCATTTCTAGGCAAATGGTTCCACCTTGAAACCATAATATTTAGTGAAGTAATCGGACTACACAGAAGGTTAAATATCAGTTTCTCTTATACAAAAAACTCAATACATAAATAAAGCAATAAATAAAAGACAGACAATAGAAAGAGAGAGAGAGGGAGAGAGAAATGCAATCCAGCATGGACAATACATACCTTCATTTACTTCAATTGTGTCTTCCGTGTTTCTCCTTATTACTCTTGGTGTTAATCTGTGTTTATGACAGTTAACTTTATAAGGGCCTATAAATTAAATAAATGAATCTGATGCTGGCAAAATATTAAAAAAACAGAATTGAGGTTTGCTGAATACACCTACCAACTCTCCATGTTGAATTTAATCATTATGGGCTGCAGACATGGCCAATTTTTTTTTTAAAGAACCAGCTTGTTTGCCTCACTGACAGAATGGTCACTGAAGGAGCCATCCTATCTGAGGTGACCATGTACCCGAGCTTTGTCTGCAGCCGCCATTTTTCAGAGTGGTGGCCTGAGGGCATAAATCTATGTTTTTGTTTCAGCGTTGTGTATGACATATTTTTCTTCAGTGTCTGGCCATTGTCAGCCCGAATTCTGCACTCAGGCTTCACCACTGTCTATTTTCAGCCTCCAACACAGTGAAACTGGTTCACCAGTCATTTATCTTCAGTACTGATATGTTGAGTAGTATCAATATATCTTTATGTCACAAATACATCCCCAAAGAAACCTTAATTTTCTATGAAAATAATTTATTATTATGAGATCTTGTAGTTTTAGAATTAGATTAATCTACAGCAAATATCCCCAAGGCATCACACTATACATGCCCAGGAGCAAGTTCATTGATATAGATTCATGAATATATAATTTATGACAACTATAGCAGGAGATAGCTGGATTTACACTTATACAGGCATATTTTATTGTTGAAATTCTCTATCAAAGAGGAATTATTTTAGGAGAAATATATATTTTAAAAGATGATGAAATCAGAAAAAAATACACTGACAAATTTAACAGAAATAGATTATTTAGACACTAGAAAATATAGTCCAAGACTGTTTTTGTAATACTGTATTAATAGCATATATGTCACTATATTATTTTAAATATTCTTTTTAAATTTCAGTAAGTTTATTTTACAAATTGATTCTTGCCACTTACTCTAACTTCATGATTTTTTAATTTCTAAACAAATTATGGGAAGAAATCTAAGTGATCAGATAGTACTACGATAATAGGAAAGTGATAAAAAAACTGAAATTGGGGCAAATAGCATAAAAGGGAAATGTTGAATCATAAATATTAAGAAGCATCCTTTTCAAAACTTCAACCAATGTTAAACAAGCATCTTGCACTGTCTGAGACCACTGTCACAAGATGAGGAAGCATAACCTGTCTCCTGAGGAATGAATGACTGAAGGAGCTATTGGCACAGTCTGAGACTGCTAGCGTGCACTGAGGCAGGAGATTCGGGTGTGGCAAAAGGGCTGACCTGTCAATCAGGGAGATCCGGAACACATGCTGCCCCACCCCACACCCGTGACCAATAAGGACGTAATATCTTCACTTTCACGAGAAATCAAACAGGGTTTTGATAGGACAGCCTCGTCTGACGTCAGAAGGGAAGAGTGGCAGCCATTTTCCTCATGGCTGCCGGGCCTCGTTCACTGTGGCAGGCGCTCACCCTGCCCAGTGCGCGTGCTCCCTTTTCTACATTAAACTGGCCTGCTCGCTCTGTGTGTATGTGTGTGTGTGTGTGTGTGTTTACTACCTTCAATATCCTTACTACATGTAAAACCTTGCTATCTTTTTCACTTGTCTTTAGCAGTTCTTTGCTCAGGACTGCAAAGACCTAGAAAGCATCCATAGAAGGATCACTGAGACCAGCACTCAGGAGGCTGAGGCAGGATAGTTGCAAGATCGATACCAGCCTGGGTGACAAAGTGAGCCCAAGGCCAGCTTGAACTAACTGCTAGCATGTAATATATATATATATATATATATATATATATATATATATATATAATATATATATATTTCAAAAGACCTGACAGGAAGGGGAAGGAACCCTGTAACAGAGACAGTAACATCCAGTTCAGGTATTATTTCAGTCTGTGATGTAGTGGAGGAACACAAAATAAGGAATTGAGGTTAAAAAACCAAAAAAACAAACCAAACAAAAGCTTTTGCAATTACAAAATGAAACTGTGAAAAGGAAACTCTGAATCTTAGGAATTGTAATTCTGAATTTGGGGGGCAAAGGAGCTGCAGAGGCAGAAGTGGGACTAGCACAAACATGAATCAGGCCAGGGGGGACATGAAGAGTGAAGGAAGGTAACAACAACGCTTAGCGCTTAGAATCTAAAAGCAGCATTTCTGCCAGCTACCTCCGCATTTGGGAGAACTCTATGTTCAGAAGTTGTGACCTGTGCCAAGCGTGATGGCGCATGCCTGTAATTCCAGTGCTTGGGGCTGAGGCAGGAGAATTGCCACAAGTCTGAGGCCAGCCTGGGCTACATAGTTCAAACCAGCCAAAATTACAGAGTGTAATCCTGCCTCAAAATAAATACACAAATAAAAATAAAAAATATAGAAAGCGTGATTTGTATAGTAAAGAATTGCTAAGATCACACTAATATTTCAATTTTTTGCAAATCCTTCAAAATAATGATCGTGTTAAGTTTAAATATGCTGTCTGATGATTACTGTAGTGTTTTAAAATGTTTACAAAGTGTCAGTTCTCTAGATGTTAATTTGCTGCTTCATTTTTTAAAACGCAGTTTCAGGTACATAAAATACATTTTACAGTTTTTCTCAGTGTAGTGGCTTGCTGTTGCTTTGGGCTGCAGCACTGAGATGTGCTAGAGGCACCAGCTGGTGACAGTATAGTTAGTGTATAGAGCTAGTATAGTTCTAAATACTTGAACAATAAAACATAAAAAGAAGGAAAATGCTTAGGTTTAAGTAAGAGAGGAATTTTCTAATCAAAGATAATGCATGTGAGTATTTAACTAGAGGTGGAGGACACAGCCTGTTTACTGTGGTTCTTAACATCATGAAAAAAGTGTCTTTTAATGGCCAGCTTTTTACATCACAGCGGTGACTCTGTCTTGGTGTATGGGCTGTTTCAGTGATGCCTTTATTACATGGGAAGAGTATCTCTACTGGTACATTTCATTTCATTGTAGCTGGGATTTGCCCTTGGTAAGAATAATTGAGAAGACAATTGTAACCGTCCTTTGTAAAACTTGTCCTTATAGACTGGGTTGAATACTGAGATTAGAGTATGTATTTGCTAATACCTGTTCCGTTATCTCAACAGTGATGTCTTACTGGATTTGCTTCTGGAAACATCCTATTGGTTTCAATGATTCAGCCTTACTTACTTTGCACTGAAATATGTTTAATTCTTTAGAGTATAGTTACTTGAGACTCATAATCAAGAAAATGTTTCCTGGGTGTACTTTATATCCTTTATGTATGGATTACAATGGATTTCCAATAAGGGAGGAGGAACCAACCATTAAATGCACATACGATAAATAAAAGTAACTCAGTGTATGTACTGCTGATGTCACCGTTTGTCGAAAGAGGGCGTGGAATGCCATGGTAAATTCCTTGTGCAGTGCACACTAATGACAGTAATTCTGTGTTCAAGTTTTTTGAGAATGTGTTTATTTAAAATCTAGACTAAAACAATCTGTTCATTTTGCATTGTTTTTTCTCTTTTTCATTTATTTTTATTTTTTAACAGAGAAAGAAAAGAAAATTTAAAAAAGACAAAATAGAAAAAAGAAGAAAATTAGAATATAGAATTCAAACAATTAACATCATAAAATCACTAGTTGATAGATTACATATTGTCTCTCTTGTATAAAAATAATAAGAACTGTTTTCTCTCTTCTAAGGTGATACACTTTTAAGTAAGATACATTATCCAATGAGCCATAATTTGCTCCACTTTCAAATTTTCAAGATTTGAGAAAGGGAGGGAAGGAAACATGTAACTTATATTTAATTAAATATATTAAAATTATATGTAAATTAATGGCAAGACTATTACCTTGAATATTATATTATGTATTTAAAATCTCAGTCAAATGTAATATTTACCTGGGAATTTTAATTTTTGAAAAATTACCTTAATCTTCAGATTTTATGGCTTTTGAAAATGATTTCTAGACAATGCAGTGGTATGAAAAAACAGCATTTTTAGTTTGTCACAATTTTAAGGTAATCGTAGTTCATATTTTTAAAGATGTACTTTCAAGTGATAAAAACCAGTTTAAAATCACAAAAGTTAAATGGTGGAGCAAGATTTCATATCAAGATGTGATGTTTTCTTAATAATTCGTCTTTCTTTGCCGTGAACTTGCCTCGCAGAACTGAAATATGTGATCTGAGATTCATTTGCGCCACATCAAAGTATCTTCAAGAACCATCAGAGTTACCTCCCAGATTTCCAATACAGTATTAGTGCTTCAGGTATATTTAAAGAATCAATCCTCTGGCATTCTAGCTTATTGCTGGATTTTTCTTGTGTAAACAAAAAGATATATTCTCCTTGGCTGTGAGACATTTTATTACAAAACAATCAGTAAAGACATCTTGATGCGCCATCTGGAATTAAAAATGACTGAGAGGAAGCAGTGAGGGAAGGTTCAAAACAACAAAATCGATGCAACGCAGAAAACATTGCTTGAGGTGGAGTGTAACTGAATGAAGACCTACACGGGGTAGGTAATGTCAAGGCAAATTATTGGTTTGTGCACAGTATGCGTGATCACTGAAAAGCCACATGCGTAGAGGAAATACAAGCACCAGTGAGACAAATTCACGTAAGAGTGGCTTTTAGTCGTTTGGGATTCATGCGGATTTTTCAACAGTTTCACAAGTACTATGTGGGTGGAATTTCAGCTTGTCTAAAAAAGGTATTATCTGTACACAAAAAGTCTTTGGCTAAGCAATTGCATTCATTCCATAGAATTTGCTTTACACTAGTGCATTAGTAAATACGAAGCATTGGCAACTTATCTAGTGCCACATTGAATAGTTGCATTAAACCCATCATTTCTGTAAGCTTTGTGTCACTATTGACAGTTTCTTAAAAATTTACCCTTCAAGGGATTACCCTGGAATACTTAATACTTATTAGTGATCTAATTTTGTTATTTACTTTTGTCTTCACAGTGCTTTGAGAAGTGGACGTTATTCTTCTGTATTTGTTTTTTAGCGTGTGTCTGAAGATTATCACAGTCACGTCTATTCTGGGGACGGGTAGATGTATATTGCATTTGCTCATTTTCTCTTTTTACCATCCCTGGCTTTTCCCTTCCCTTGACTCCTTTCCTCATGTCTGGTTTCCCCCCTACATTCTCTCCTTTGTTTTGCTCTTTTATTTATTTACATTCTAGGTTTCTCATATAAGAGAAATTATGCAATGTTTACCTTAGTCTCTGTTACTTAACTTCTTGGTGTAAAGTTCCACCCAATTTCCTACAAATGACGTTATTTCATTCATTTTCATGGAAGAAGAGAATTTATATTTATATATATATATATATATATATATATATGTATATATATAAATATACATGTATATGGTATTTTATTTTACATCCTTGTCTTCATTTTAGGTTGATGAAAAAGAAGCTTAGAGATTTTAGTCCTTATCCCAGTATTTCATAATTATAATTGGTATCATTGTAATTTGATTACGTTTATCTGGCTTCAAAACATCCCTCTGTCCTTTAATTTGCACTCATATGATACCTAATAAGTAGTGTGGAAATTCTAATTCAAATCCTCATTAATTAATGAGCATTGTAGAGGGAGACTCCAATATACATGTACGTCCCTCTGTAAAATATATGGAAAAATGCGATATTCTCCATTTTAACATCTCACACAGCGTGGTGTGGAAAACTCAGTGTCAGATACTAAAGAAAATAGTGAAAAAATAAAGATGTGTGTAAAGCTTCCAGACAGATGAGGCTGTGTGCCATGCCATGCCTGTGTGAGAGTTCCAGGAAAAATAGGCTTAAAACCTTGCACTTGGTTCCACCCCCGTTGTGTGTGTTTGAGAACCATCTCACACTTTTCTACACTGCATGTCACTGAAGACTCCTGTACTGATATGTTCCATTACCCTTTTTGTTCTTTATACTAAAGATAATAATGTACCATATTTACAACATGGGAACATTCTGAAGTTGTTTGCTAGTTGCTCTTGTTAGAGAGTTTTATACTTTCTGTTCCCTCTTAACAGTAAGTTTTATACTTTCTGTTTACATGCTATGTGTTTTTTTCTTTTTAAACAATTTGACAAACTGCCTTCAGCATTTCTTGTATAACCCTTCAGATGGTGATCTATTTGCTCCGCTTTTGTGTGCCTGGGAATGTCTTACCTAAGCATTTTATATTTTATTTTATTCATTCACTCATCCATTCATTCATCTATTTTTCATGCCAGGGATTGAACTCACGACCTCACACTTACCGGGCAAGTGCTTACATCACTGAGCTAAATCCTCAGCCCTACTGGTACATTTTTAAAAGATTGATTTTCTGGGTTAGTACTCCTGTTTGGCAAGGTTTTTCTTTCTGTTCACTGCTGTGAAAATCTCATAGCACTCCATCCTGGCCAGCCAGGTTTCTGCTGAGAAGTGTGTTGTCAGGCAAGCTGGGACACCATTCTGTGTTACTTGTTTCTTTTCACTTGAAGATTTTAGAATTTTTTCTTCATCTTTCATCTTTGAAAACTTCCTTATAAGGTGTGTTGGGATAGCCTTGATCTATAATTCTAACTGGTCCCCTTGGACCTATGAACTTGGGGATTTGTGTCTCGGTTGGCTTGGGAAGGCTTCTCTAACAAACTGGATAAGCCTTCCACCACTTTTAACTCCTCCTTGAACTGCAGTAATCCAAATACTTTATCTTTGAACATTATGCCCAAAATACCATATTCCCTTTACTCTTTTTTCTTTTCCCTCTTCCGTGTACATGTAGTAAGAAGTTAGCTAAGAAAATTCCATACCAAGAACAAGAGCACATTTGCATGTGAATCAGGAGAAGAGGAAAATACTAAAATGATGAGCTTGTATCAGTGCCTATGAGCTGTCCAACAAAATGTCCACGTGCACAGAGTGTACTGTGGTCACTGCCACTACTTGCAATGTCCTCCCTCATCTCTCTTCTCATTCTCCTCATCTTCTCTGTCTTCCTTCTACTTTATGATTTTCCTCTCTGTGTGTTTGTCTCTCTAACTCCACATGTAAGAGAAGAATAACAGTATTTTGGTTTTTTGGTTGCCTTATTTCACTTAGTATAATGAGGCCCAGTTCCCTTCATTTCTCTACATGTGACAGGGCTTTATTCCTCTCTGCTGAGCACTAGCCCCTACACAGGCCCACTACAAGTATTCACCCACTCGGCAGTTAATGGCATCTAGAATATTCTAGATATTGTGAAGTGCCATAGTACATACCTGCACACAGATACTTCCATACTACGTTAGCTTACAGTTTTGGACTGAGACGCATGAGGAGCAGTAGAACTGGATTAGTAGTAACTCTGTAATTTTTCTGAAGAAATCTATGTTTATTCCCATGGTGTCTGTTCTGGTTTGCATCCCCACCAGCAGAGCATAAGGGTTCTTTTGTTCTTCACAGGCATTTGTTTTAGTTTGTTTTTGTTTGGTGTAACTCATGAGAGCCATTCTGAGGGGCATCTGCCTTTTTATTTTATTTTATTTTATTTTATTTTATGTTAGGGTTTTAAAAAATTATTTATGTAATTTGGATATTAAACCTTCATTGGAAGAGTAGCTGACAAAGCATTCTCCTTCTATAAGCTGCCTCTTCATTTTATTGTTTGCTTTTTTTTTAAATCTCTGACATTTATTATTTCCTCCTGTATGCAGTTCTTTTCTTTTAAGACTTTGAAACACATGACTTGGCTATTTATTTGAGATTTCTCTTTCTCTCTCTCTCTCTCTCTCTCTCTCTCTCTCTCTCTCTCTCTCTCTCTCTCTCTCTCTCTCTCAGATAAGCATTAATACCTGTATGCTTTCTTCTCAGAACTGTCTTTGCCATAACCCACAATCTCTGATGTGCTGTTTTCCATCTGGATGAATTCAGGGAAGATTTATCCACTGCCCCATTCATTCAGTGATGGACCCATCATTCAAAAGTGTGACCCGGTCTCCATTTTTTATACTTTCTGTGCTTCCTCTTGCTGTTGATTTCTAGTTTAATTCCATGAGAGTTAAAAAAAGCATGAGCCTATATTTTTGCATTTGCTAAGCTTTGCATTATAGCTTAAAATATAATCTGTTTTGGAGAATGTTCCATGAGCCATATTCCACTCTCACTGCATGGAATACTCCACTGGTTAGGTCCATTTGATCTATCGGACAGATTTAACTGTGATGTTTGTTTGTCAGTTTTTGTCTGGATGGCCTACTTGTCAGTGAGATATTGATGTCACACCATATTTTATAAAGTTTATCCATAATGTCTATTAATGATAGCATTATGGAATTGGATGTATCAACAGTTGATGAATATATATATATGCAAAGAGTAGGTCCTCCTTGTGCTGTGTTTCTTTTACCAGTATGAAGTGACATGCATTTTTCCTTCTACCTAATTTTCCTGTAAGTCTTCTTTATCAGATATGAGAGTATTGCTACTTTTCCTTGTCATTAAATTTTATTTGCAGACACAAAATATCATTTTCCATCCTCTTCATTTTAATCTCTCTATGCTTTTGTAGATAAGCTATGTTTCTTTCTGGAAAAATATATTTGTGAATTGTTTTTAACTGAATCCTCCAGTTTGTATCTTTAAATTTAGGAAAGTAAGGCTTTTTACATTTGTGATTGAAGTATATGCAGTAATTTCTATCATTCTAATGATTATTCTGATGTTTTCTTGTTTCTTAATATTTGACTTCCTATTCTCTTTTGTGTGTAGCTTTTTTTTTTTGTACCAGATGGAACTCATGACCCTGCACTTACCAGGCAAGTGCTTGAGCCGCTGAGCTAAATCCCCGGCCCTGTGTGTAGATTTTAAAAAATATCTTCTATTCTGTTTGCTTAATGGTCATGAATTACTTTAGTTTCTGTTTATCTCAGAAGGTATTTGTTTCTCATTTGGATCTGAAGGGTAGCTTTTATTGGATATTGAAATCTAGATTGACAGTTTTTCACAACTTGAAGTCCATTGTTCCATGATTTCCTGTGACTTCGAGTATTTTTCTGAGATATTTGTTGTTATTTGGATGAATTTGCCTTTATAAATAATTGGGCATTTTCTTCTTCTAGCTGTCAAACTTATGTAGTCACTCATGGCCTGTTTTTTCTTTATGATCTGAATCTCTGATCTAATTTATCTCCAAGCCATGAGCTCTCTCTAGCCTATTGGTTCTGCTTTCTGCCATGTTATTTAGTTTGTTCTGGTTTACTTAGCTTTTCATTTCCAAGGTGTCTGTTTTATGTCTTTTTTTCAAATCCTTGTGTCTTTATTAGTAGACTTCTTCATATTCTGCATTGCACGACTCATGTTGTTTCCTTTTTGCTTTGAGTGTGTTGATAATGCTTATTATCTTTTGACTGTTTGACACACCCACTCCTGTATCACCAGAACACACTATCATAGAAGGATAGAGGGTATTCGTGTTGTCTTGCTTTTCCATGTTTCATGTGTATCTGTTGAGATGAAGGCATTTTCACTACTGTAAGTATTCTTACACTATTTTCTTTTAATGATGTTCTTTGGACTCCTGATTTGTTGAAAATATTGCATTTAATTACAAATGGGTTTAATAATTTTGGTTTCCTGTGATTTTTCGGGCTGTGACAGGGAGTTCTGCTACTGTGTTGGCTCCTGAGGGAGCCACCATTTTTGGAGGTTCTGCAGAGGTCGATCTCTTTTAAAGTGCATCCCACAGTTTGCAGATAACAGAGAATGTCAGATGCTAACTGTGGTTACTCCAAATTTGTGTACAATGTTCGGTGTACATGATATGGGAGCATTCTGTGCTGAAAATCTTGGCAGGTGCAATGCTCCAAATGGCTGCGTTATTTCTCCGTGCTATTGCTATGAGAGAGAAGACACCGCAGTGGGAATTCAGGCCTCCTTTTTATGACTCCTTAGGGATGTGTTCTCAGCCAGGGACTTTTGTGTCCTCCGCTCTTCAAGTTGCAGTAGATTTTGGCTGAGGTTAGGTGCGACCTCTCCACGAGACAGTGTGTAAAGGTCATCAGTAACAATGGCATGCCATGCTCAGCCTGCTAGCCTTGATACTCGCTTCTCAGGAGGAGGGGAACAATCAGCAGTAACAATCACAGAATCAAAACAAAGCAGCTATAGGAACCAGTCATAATAGTCCCTTAGAAATGATGGAATCATGATCATAGTTTTAAGAGATTAAAAATATTGTAAAATAAAAATTTATAAGTGGCCAAAATGATCATAGTAATGAGATTAAAATATTGTAAAATAAAATAAAAATGTAAAAATTAATAAAAAATTGATCTCAAAAGAGTAAAAAAGAAATCAATGAAGAAAAAAGAGAAATGAAATTCTAATAAAGTACAATATGAAAAGATCAAAATATAAATTAATGAAGACATTTAAAAAGTGAAAGTTACCTGTGGATTAGATGGATGAAGAGGAAAGTGGGGAGGATGGAATGAAGGAAGAAAAGAAGGCAGGAAAACATCACAAATTCTTCCTGCCCAGGGGTCAAGGGGAGTCTTATGGTTGAGATCCTTCTTCCTAGGGGTGCATTTGTTCACTCAGCTGCCCCCAGCCTGCGCCAAGGGCAGTGACAAAGGCCCAGGCTGCAGTGACCACAGTCAGTGCTTTGGCACAATGCTATGTACATTCGACTGTGACCTTGTAGTGTGTGCCCAGGGCCATGGCAGAGAGCTTCAGTACCATGTGGCATGCCAGCTGAGTGACGCATGCTTATCCCACGGACCCCAGTCACTGAGCCCATCACCATGGCATCCATCTGGACCGTGGAGGGCAATGCCACTGACAGAGCCCCTGCGTTAGGTAGGTGGTCCTGCACTGGGCGTGGCATGCAATCAGCTTGCAGATCTTAATTAGGGCACCTGAAGGCATGACAAACATCCTTGGCACAGCAAGCCATCTCACTGCATACCCTGTTATGTGGGCTGTTCCCAGGTTGGCATGCAGCATGCACTCAGCCCCATGGTCACAGGACTTCAGTCTGTGTGCTCAGAGGCAGGGCGGATGTTGGAGTCACCACTTACACTGTACCCTGGATGCCTCCAAGCGCATAGGGCTAGCAGTCACATTCTGAGTCTGTGCTGGGCTGGCTGGTGGGCAGAAGATAAGTGGGTTGCCTCTCAGCATTGGGACTCTCTGCCAGGGATCCCTGGTGACACCTCATGTGACAAGTCCTGGTCCTGCACACACATGCTAGAATTCCACCACTGTGTCTTCCAGTTCTTGTCACAACTTGCATTGCCTGTTGCTCTCACCTCTCAGCCATCCCTCTAAGATGTCTCTCCCAGACACGACAGTCCTGTGTAGTTGTGTCCTATAGCACCAAAGGGTGGGGAGTCCACAGAAATTCCAATTTGTGACAGAGCAAATTTTTTTTTCTAACAGTAAGACCCCTAAAATTCCTCCTGGTCCCAATCCTCTAACAAATCACAGGGAAATGTATTGGATTTCTTCTCCAGAGCTAGTTTGCAGTGCAGGAGTAGTAATTCTCAAAGAAAATCCCTGAACTCTCAGTTTATATAAACCATGGATTTCTACCTCAGTTTATCACTGTTTAGGGCACTCCCCTTGCGGTGTCACAGAGAACTTCATCCCATTCTGCCATCTTGCCTGGAAATTATCTCTGGAAGTTCCATCTATCTTTGGTGTATGATGTGGGACATTGAACAATGGTGCACTAAGTTTAGTCATAGTTTCTAAGCCTCTTTTCACTTCCACTATTTTAGCACTAGGTAGCTCCCTAAGTCCAGATTTGCCACTGTCTGTTCTTGATGTCTTGTCATTATTTCAACACTAGATGGCAATCCAAGCCTAGTTTTATACCAAATTCAAGGTTACTGGTTTGTTCAGAATGGAGGTGGAAGTGACTCTCCCTGGGACCTACATAGCCCAAATACCTACTCCAGTCATCTGCCCAGCTCTGGGAGAAACTACTGTGAAGCAACTAGTCTCGCATCTATGCCAAATCCACCGCTCTAAACACCACATTCTAAGCCCCCACACTGCCCAAACCAACACCGCACTTGCATGGGACTAAGGCTTGAACTGCTGTGGACTGCCTACTGCTGAGGTAGACTGGTGCTCTGAGACCACTAGACACAGTCACAGGTGATGATGACCAAAATAGTAGCCTTGGGTCACTTATCTCCTTTTGGTAATGAGGTAGGTCCAAGGACTTCAGCTGGAGGCAGGCTTGAGAAGAGAGCTGTTAATCTCTGCTTGCTGTTATACTAAATCCCAAGGTGAAAGTCCATTCTTACCGCCCTTTCTCATCCCCACTGAATGGGGTTGGGGTCGTGATCCTGCCATCCTGGAGGTCTAAGTCTGAGGTAGCGTTGCTGAAGGTGTAGCATTGGCAGCTAAGATTGGTGCTGAGCTTGCTTGCACCTGAGTCTCAAAATGGCAAGGACATCACAGTTTCAAGGGTCCATCCAGGCCCACACTGTCTCTGGTGGAGATGCAGGCAGAAGCAGGGTGTCTGTCTCTGGGGTGCAGGTCTCGGTGTGTGGCCCTGACACACCTAGAGGTCCTGGCTGTGAGCACTGGTTTTGGGAAGGTTGTGCTGCCTGAGGTTAGAAACGAATGGAAACAATTGGTGGCAAAAGTGGACACTAAGCTGGGTCACCCCGGGCATCACGACAACAAGAACCTGCACAATGTGGGGTGCAGGGGGTGTAGGCCTGCTCTAAGGTGGATAATGATAAAGCCCAAGCCTTCAGCCTGTTTCCCCAATGCACAGCTCTCTGGTTGATGTCAGAGCAGGTCCGGCTGCTCTGCCTGCCCCTTGGGTCTGGGTTCAGGACCCTTTGGCTTCTGCCTGCTCCATCTCACAGCAGCCTGTCTCTGAGGCAGGAGGCAAATCATCACGTTAGCCTTTTCATTTTCCCCTTTGGCAGACAGCATTCTGCCCCTCACCCTCCCATCTCTGCTGTGGGTGGTGATTTGCGACAGTCTGTTTACCATGCATCTGCTGCTGGGGCTCAGTCTGTGGGTGCTGGCCTGGTTTCAGGGCTCCTGGAGTTCACCCAGCACCATGTGTTACCATGCCAGGCCTGGCAGTGAGTTTAAGGTTGATGGTTTCAGGTTTAATCTCTTCTCCTTTGGCAATTAGGAGCTATTTCTGTCCACTGCTGCTGGAGTTGGGAGGGGTGGTTTGGGTGTCTCTTCCAGTCACTCCTGCCTTGTCAGTGGCTTTTTGTGTCACAGTGAGTCCAGGGAGGGCATCCTCCCACCTGGCCTCCTCAGATCCTGAGAAAGCATTTTGGCCCATGAACAGATGATCCGTTTTGCTTGGTCACCCCAGGATTTTAGCCACTGCCTTCAGAAACCGTTCTTTCCACATCTTGATACTGTTTGCATCAGCAATTTTTTTTTGATGAAGTCTAATCTGTGGGTTTGTCACTTTCTCCTGAAATCTTATATCTAAACCAGTTTTACCTGAGTCTAATTCACCAAGATTTGTTCCCACATGTGCTTCATTTCTAAGATTGTTTCTACTTCTGTCTATGTATTTTCAGTGTGATTTGCATTCAGTTTTCCCTTCTCCATAGGCGGGGAGGAAATGTGCAGACCCATCTGAGCGTGCGCACTGGTGCAGCCCTGGGGAGCTTCAGGCAGGATCCTGAGCTACTCGCATCTGTGCAGACGCCCATCCCAGCAGCACCCTGCGGCCCTCGGCTCACACAGGTCCCGCCACCGGCTGGATTTATTTTTCATATTTTTACTTTCAATCAGTTTTTACCTTCATATCTAAGACATGTCTCATAGTGACAGCACATATTAGATATTTTTATAAATTTCATCTGGACATTCTGTATCTAGCTAGGTTTTAGGTTTTAATGTTGTGCTAAAATCCTTGGACTTACATCATCCTTTTAAAGGTTTGTTTTCTATATGTCTATCATTTTTGTTTTCTTGGGTCTATCATTTTTTTCTTCTTTATGTTTACCAGTTTGTGATTTTTCCTTTCACACCCCAACCATGTGAGGTGAAAAAGAAAAGCAAATAACTGAAGTGTTATATACAATGAAGACTAACTCTCCTTCCTGACTCAGCCTCTGGCAATTTCTATATTACTCTCATTTTCTGTGAACAGAACTCCTTTACATATTTCATATAAAACTATGTAATAATTTCTAGACTTGGCTGTAAAAACTATGCATATGCTTAGCAATATTGTATTGTGGACTTAAATATTTGTTAAGAGGGGAGGTCTCAAGTTATATTCTATCACAATAAAAATACCAGAGCTAGTAGTATAGCTCGTCGCTACACAAATTTCCTATCATGCGCTCCAAAATGAAAGAAAAAGATTACTTTTTCTATGATGGTGTTTCTGAAATTACAGTTTATGTTGGATTTAACTGAAGGTCCTGTGGATAAAGAATGAAAGACTGAATTTATTTTTGTAACAAACTACTCATAAGCAATAATTTTGCATGAAATATTTATTTACGACTAAAGCTTATTTAATCTTATCCTTCATGAAAAAGTTTAGAAAAACAATCTTTCTTATTCAATATACCAAAGTGTGTGTTATAGTTTAAAATGAAATTTTATAAAATATATTTGTGAAATTCTCTTTAAAAATAGCAGATGCTGCTATTTGTATAGTAAGGGTTATATTAGAAGTTGTGGATGAGAAGAATAAGACATTTTCTGTTCTCATAAATCATGCAGAGTATTAGGTAAAGATAGAAAATTATACTTTCTTAAGAAAGCAGAATGCATAATATAACAAATATGGCCATAGATGTACTAAACTCACTAAGATAACCCTACCCTGTGTGAAAGAGGAGACCTGGTCTTGCCAAGTGAAATGAGCAAGAGTTGTATGTATTCATGTCATAGATACGTACACAGATACACACGTGTAAACACGGGCGTGTATATCCATCAGAGATGCAATTAATGTGCTGCCATAGCATGGAGGACGTGCAGAAAGTCAGACTTGACACGGAGGAGAAAACAGCATTTCAATCCGTCGCTCTGCCCCGGGACAACTCCATGCTCTTCCCACAGCGGTGCAGACACAGTCTCTGCCGTGTTTCGCACTGAGCTCTCTGCTTGCTGCTCTCATCATCTCCCAGGAAGCAAACCCTGTTAAGCAGAGCCGGTGGGAAGCTGGTGATGTTTTGTGTACTTTGACCTCATGACTAAATGATAAAGGAATCATGCTTGAACCCACTCTCTAGATTGAAAGAGCCATATTTTATTACTACTCTAACTGGAATGGACAGGAGTTAATTTCTGAGAGTCAGAACTTGGCACCTGAGGGACCGACGCTGATACATTTCCCGTTCTGCGCGAGGACCATGCATGGTGTTCTGCTGCATGTCATGTGTTAGTCTATTAGAAACACTCACGGGGCGGAAAAAGCACTGGCCGCTCTATCTCTGCAGATAGTCCCGTGTGGCTCTCTGTGTGCTGCAGTATGTGTGGAAATGGGATCTAGGAGAAAACAACCTTGGGGTCAATTAATAGCTCCTCAGAAAATGCTGTCATTGAAATTATTTCACGCCGATGTTGCCTTTGTCATCAGGTGCCAGTAACATCCTCTTGGCTGCAACTTCAGCCACCATTTCCTTCATCTTGGGAGTTATTTGGGGACTCATATTTCCACTCGTGAATAGTTTGATTTTGTCTCATTTCTAAGTATGCTTCCGATCCTTTCTTGTGGCTAATTAACACCTACCCCCAAAAGTGGTAAGAAACAGAAGGTGAAAATTACATTTGACAATTTTGCTACTTAGAATCCATCACAGTAAGTGATGTAAAGTGATTGGTTAAATTACATTTTCCATTGCTGTAGGATTTAATTTTTTATGATTTCTTTCAGTAGCTAGAGAAACAATAGTGGATGAACACATGCCCTGTGTCTGTGACTGTTATCACAGAATCTGCATGTTAAGACCTGCATTGTGAACATTTTAATGGGTTGGAAATAAATATCTGTAGAAAGGAAAGGAAATGAAAACAACAGTAAAACATGTATATGTTTTATATAGCAGTATAAATTTGAATTATATATCCATGCCAGCTGGTCATAGATTTCCTGCTATACTTCAGTCTAAATGATCATCCTGAGGGAAAAAAAAGGAGAAAAAAGAACAAGAGTAATCCAGGGGTCACCAATTTAATGTAGGAAGAAATGGGAGATAGGTTATCACATATTAATAATAGCATTTATCTCCAAAGATGTAAAATTCAAGTTCATTTAATTGATATTGACTGAAGGAACATGGAACATTTAATTATGATAGCTGCTTTCTGCAGATATTTTGAGAGAAAATTTATTTCGTGTTCATAGTATAATTATTGTAATTGCTATCAGATGCTATATAAAAGACATAAGAAGCGAAACAGTGAGAGCCCACAGTCCTCTGTCAGCTGCAGAACTAAGACAGAAGAATGGAAACGGTACCGGGGAGCCACACGGAAAGTACTTTGAGGATTGAAACATTTTACGTGAAACTGAGTTTGAGAAGATAAAGAAAAATAAATATATTTTCAATATACTCCAACAGTTCCAGCCCAGGTTCCTGGAACAAATACATGAATACCAGTGGGGAGTTCAGGAAGTACCGCAGCAGCCAGGAGCGGGGTTCTGTATTTGTGGGACCACGATAAATTTCAGCAGAGGATCTTCATCTAAGACCCAGGAAACCCACGGGTCCTGGCTGCTCCCCGGAGCGGCGGGTTTCTGTGCTGTGCCAAGCAGCAGGGCCAGCTGCGGTCACGTCACAGCGACAAGAGGTCTGCTGCAGCGTTCTTTCATCCCCTGTGGAGAACACCGCGACTTTTAAACAAATGTCCACACTGCCCTCCTTCCTGTTCACCAGTGGCAGTTGGCTGGGGCTTTCTCATCTTGAGCGTGGCCTTTGTAACATGTCTTGCTTTGGTTAATAAAATGCCAGGAGAAGTGATGAAGTAAGAGGTCCTACATTTCCTGGATGGCATTAGGGGGATCATTAAATGTCCCTTTGTGGTTTAGCAAAGATCTTCTCTGCCACTTAATTAAAATGCGTCTCATAGCTCCGTGCATCTTCGTAATGTGTCCCGGACCCAGAACAAGAGCAGGTCAGTGCATCTGATCTCACATTGACTCACAGTTCCACCGCTAGAGAAGTAACTGTCAGTCCCAGGAGATTGAAACATGCGTTATCGCGGTGTTCTTGACCCATTAGCTAATCAGCATGTGAAGAAAACATGGAAATGGGCTTTGCAGCAACACTGAAGGCTTTAGTCTGGAAGGACACACGTCTCATCCGTTAACTGGCTATAGACAATAACTGTTCCTCTTGGTCTTATGGATATCAGTTCTGTAAGATACAATGAACACCCTATGAAGTTCATTTATTTAAAGGACATAATTCAGTGACTCACTTCCCTGAGTTGCGCAAGTGTTACCAATATTCAGTCTTGAAGCAGTTCTGTTTCTCTCTAAAGAAGCTCCAAAGCCAGCAGCAGTCTCTCCACTCTGCTCTCCAGCCATGGCACCTCCAGGCAATGCCTGTGTCCTGTTTTTGTAGAGTTGTCTGTTGTTGGTGAAAGGGAAAGTGACTAATGCACCAAGTAAAGTTCAGAGTCAGAATTACTGGTTCTTTGATTCATTGGATTTGAGATTTGCAAAACAGGCATTGTTGATGAAAAGCAAAGGGATCAGCATAGTTTTACATAAAAGAGGACAACAGTGTAGGTTTCGCACCTTTTGTTTGAAACTCCTGACCCAAGCAGTGCTTGAGATAGTGGAGTTTTCCAGATGTTACAATATCTGCATTGATGTTACTAGTTGGCATCCATAACCTGAAGATGCAAAGTCTGCAACTGTCCAGAATATGATTTTTTTTGAGCACTGATGAGCAAGGAAAGACCCAAAAGCTGGCTGAATCTCGTATCAGGCTATGTTATCTCATGGGATAACCATGACATTCAGACTTCTCTAACAGACCCCAATAAACAAGGCATTTTAGCTGGAATCACAGTTTCAAATATAATTTCCAGCGCAGGTGTCATTGAGAACAGCTTGGTCAGGGGCACCTGCGGCAACTCCACTGTGGCTCTCGGAGTCCTTCTTGTCTCACAGAATTAATTCTGGTTTGGATACCTGAGTCAGGATTGATAGGTAGAAAAATGGGCTCCCCCAAATATCCACATATTTAATCCTGGAGTCAATAGAACAGATTCAAGGAGGAATTAAACTTGTAGCCTAAGAAAGATCTCTAATCCACCCTTGGGCAGAGAGAGCTTGGGATTTTATTTTTTAGATCCAGCCATTATGGGTGGCAAAGGCTTGAAAGGCTGTTTCCCTTTCAGCAGACTCGGGGCTAGGCCAGTGCATGGTATTCTCTGCAGAGAGTGAACAGTCCAGACGTCCCCTCTGAGAGCTGTGCTCCTTACACACAGCAGGGCGACCATCGAAGGGCCGTCCCAAGTTTCCTCGAGCACACACTCTCCTCCTTGTGTGCTTCTGCCAAGTCCACCTCATAGAAGGAGGAAGAAGCTCTGAGGACACTTTGCCGCATTCTCAGTCCCCAGCAGATTTTACTTCTAATTCATCCCCTCTCTCGGCTCCCACCCATATTCTGTGGGTGCCCGTGGGTTACGGTAGCCCACCCCATGTATGTTCTGATTGGCAGGGGGAGAGGGGGACAGAGGGCTGGCAGCCTTAGACTCTTGCATGTGCAGTGACAGAAAGTGTCCCAAGGCATAAACCTTACTTTGGGTTCTTGCTACTGATTGGCTGTCCTGATACCAAGCAGCTCAGCTGTTTCCAGCTCAGCAAGGTTCTTGGCCAGTGGATGCTAAGAAAATCAATCTATTCTGGATGACCAGGCTAGTCCCAGTGCAATCACAAGTGTCCTACAAGAGCCGGAGCAAGGAGACAGAGGGCCGAGATGCCTGAGTCCTTGATGTCAGCCTGGAATATGGAGGGAAGAGGCCAGTGCTGAACAGTGAGAGCAGCTCCCCAAAGCTGGACGGGGAGTGAAATATTCTCTCCCGGAGCCTTCAGAAAGGTATCCAGCCCTGCTGGCGCCTTGGGTTTAGCTCAGTGGAACCTATATTAGACTGCAACCTTCAGGTCTCTAAGAAAACAGACTTGTTACTTAAGTCACTAAATCTGTGGTCATTTCTTACAGCTGTGATAGGAAAGGGTTCCGCGGGGTCGCTAAACCATAAATTCAATTCCTTTCACTTGTTCGCGAGAGTGCCATCTCATCATGATGCCTCTCAGTTTGACACTCAGTTCATTTAACAGCCTATGTGACCTCGTTGCTGAAGCCATGTGCCACAAGCTCATCAATGACAGTTTGTGTTTGTCCCTAAGAAATTCCAGGCGACTGGGTATACGTAGCTAAACAGTCCCATAAGAAATTCCTTTGGCAGAAACTGTGTCATGGGCGAATGAATGGATAAGGAGAGAAGCTGGGGACTTTGTACTTCCACCCTACAACTGGAAAGGCTGCTCTGCAGCCTGTTAATCATGACTCTTTTCCTCCAAATGTTTCAGCTTTCTTCTGTAGGCTGGAACTCTAGAGCAATCTGTATCTGAACAATCTAGCTTTATATCCATAGTGACCCACTACTGAGATTTGTACATGTATTCTTGCCTACTTGAATTTAAATCTGAAATAAAGATGTGTAATAGAACCGAGATTATAGGTTAAAACAGCTATGTTTTCTTGGTTTAAAAAGGGAAAATAGATGGCCCTAGAAACTCCAAGATCATCACGTAAAGCTGACACCAAATGGACAAAGTTTCACCAAGTTACTAAGGAAGTACAGAATGCTCCAAGAACAAACTGATTCAGAGAAACTGCACTAATGATATCTAGAAATTTTTATGGTAAGTAGAGTGGCATTTCAGGTCTGCTGAAAAAAAAAATTGTAAGCAAAAAAGCAATAGTGTAAAAATGGTAATTTTCAGGATAGGTATTAAATTTAATGTGTCATCTTAAAATTTTCCTGAACTCATGAGCATAAGTGAAGGGATATATGAATTATAATTCATAAAACATTGATTTTTCTTCTTTCTGCTATTGCTCTTAATGGTGAAATAAACACAAAGATATATTCATAAGTCAAAGTTTTAAGGAATCTCTATAAGAATATTGTGCTTTTCTCCTTTTAACTTTCACTTTGAAATTAATCATTGTCAAGGAGGAAATAAAGCATGCTGAAATAAGAGTCATAAAAAACCCCAAGATATTTGAATTTACAGTGGGCCTTCTAAGAAACTGTAATGGGAAAAAGTCACAATGTTTTCTAAATTTATGCAACTGGACACAATGATTCATCAAAATGTGAACTGAGTGAAAAGATTAATAGTCCTTCATAGAACACATGTTGCTAACAACACATCAAAATTAGATTATTAGCATTCATGTAAAATTTCAAACAGCCATTAAATACTGGGGACATAGTTTTGTCTATGTGGTGTCATTATTACTGGTTAGAGCCCAAAGAGACTTTGGAACTTGCAACATACTCTGAAAGATAGTTTTGAAATGCAGAAAACGCACAGGCCTTTGAATTACAGCAGACTTCAGCTCCTCTGTCGCTGGTTGCTGTATTTGTAAAGACCGGCTGAGCTAGAAAAAAATCTAATGTGCCCGCTGCATTTGCAGATCATAATTTACAGCTTAGTAATTTGGGTTCTGTTCTTAAAGCTCTGGCTTCTGAAATAACTGGTGTTTATCCAAAACATAAAGTGAGCCATGAAAAAGGTGCTCCCCCGCAAGCAGGGAACTGCCCAGCGCCTCGCCTGCCCGCGTCACCCACCCACTCGCGCTCGTGCTGAGGCTCCGCCACTCTGGCCCCCAGCCTTTGAGCCCGCGTGGGGACCCAGCTGAGGCTGACGTGCCTGCATCCTGGAGGCCTCACTGCAGGGAGCGTTATGCAAAAGGACAGACAGGCAGACAGCCGTCCCCAGGCCTGAAGACTCAGCTCATGTATTCATTTAGAAAAACAGTCCAGCAGCACTGCAACCTTTAAAAAGCGCATTGAGAAATAAGGGTCTTGTGCAGGTGTCTATTAAATCATATGAATTATTTTCTCACTAGAGAAAAAGAATTTTGCAGTTCAAAACTAGTTCTTCACAGAGTCTCTGTCCTAAAGGAGAACTCGTCCTGGCAGTAATTAAGTTATCTGCGGCACTGAGCTTTAACAAATTAATTTTATTTTCTAATAGTATACGGCAAGGAGCGCACATTGCTAAACCTTGACTGAATGAAGTGCAAAGGCCAGAAAGCTTTGACAAGCGGTAACATTTAACTACCACTCAGGGGCTCCAAGGAAATAAGATACCACACACTATTTCCAACAAGAGGTAGATGTGCTAGGCTAAAAAACAAAACAAAACAAGCAAAACAAATAAACAGAAAAAAGCCTGTGCCGATTACTACCATTGGCGTTTAACTCCTTGAACTGGAGTCATCTGTAAAACAGAGGTAAGAGATTCTTATTTCATGACACATTTTTCAGAAATACATGAACATGAAAATGTTATGCATACTAAGAGGAAATATAATGTCATTATAATTGAATATATTCTAAATACAGTAACAAGTATTTGCCTGTAGATTCTGTGATGTGCACATAAGCATACCTAGACTCTCCTAAAAAATTTATTTCACTGTATATTATTTATCCAGAATTAATCCAATATCACAGGTAGAGCTCGAGGCTACATACCAGGGAAGAGACAACCTGATAATAAATTGCAAGTGTTGTCCTGAGAGATCCTGTGATACCTGATAAGACTCCCTAAGAAGAATTTTCTCTCTCTATAATTATTTGCTTTTTTCATGGACTCAGCTACTTTTTTCCTTTAAAAGTATCTGTTCAAACCCACCTGCTTGACTGTAGTAAAGTTGCCTTTAGGTTCTCACTAAACAGAAAAATTTCCGAATCTTGGAGTTTCAAGACACCAAAGTATCTTGCTACCTAAGTAAAATGAGCAGAGTCTCTGGAAGGTTCTAGAGTGATGGCCTCAGGAGTCTGCAGTGACCTTAGCAGAGGTCACTGTCTGTGGTATATAGAGGTCGGAGCTCAGCACACAGATATAGGCCCTTGCTCTTACAAAACTGTTGCAATAAATTCTCTTTCTTTTTCTGTTAGCATATCTTAAGCTATGTTATTGAATGATATATTTCTAGTATAAGGAGTATTTCTATTACCCATTTTGACACTTTCTTAAATTCTATCTTTAGTTTGAAGATTGGTACCTGTCAAAATTCCTATCAGTCAGGAAGGAGGCTTGTTTATTTACACAGTAGCAGGTCTTCTCATCTCTTTATGTTTTGTAGATGGATGTGTGCCTTTTTTATGTATTTAATTAGATTTACCATAAGCCCTCCTGGATTGAGCAGTAAGGGGTGACTCCCAAATTCTCACTAGTCACTCACCACTTGCTTACATATCAGAGTACCCTGTGGGGCCCGTGTAGCCGTTCTAAAAGCATCAGTGCAGTGACATTTTCTTCCTCCCCTGAGTTATCAGGAAGGGGTAATATATAATCTGGCTATTTGCCAGTGGAAAAAAAAATAAGACACATTACCCACTCTAAATGAAAACATGTTCATTTTGAAACTCATAAAACCTGCAACTTGGTGGAGGTTCTTGATTCATCAGGGATTTCAAATTTACAATTTAATTACACTTGGAGTGTACTTCCTAGGGACTGAATTTTGAGGATAAAAAGGAGATATAAAGATGTAATTTCTTTATTATGTGGATGGGTTTATACATGGATGTTTGAACAGCTTCTCGTATAATCTATGACTCTGCCAACATATGAAACAGCTATATTAAAAAATTAAAAAGTGATGAAGAATGAAGAACTTTAAACCTGGAAATAGACTACTTCTGTCTCTTCCCAATTCCTCAAAACCTGCTTTGCTCTGGTTCCTTGGTGCTGGCTGGTGACTGTGCTCTGAAAACAATGATTACCAAACCTGATGGACAGTTACCACCCTGAAATTCAGTGCCTCACTGGCCCTGTTCAAGAACACAGTAATAATAGCTTCATTTTTAACGACAGATGAAACAGTTCTATGATGATCAGCTTCTATGCTTGCAATTGTATTTGTTGCGTCAGTTGCTGCCTTTATAGCTAACAACTGGTACGACTGATCAAATATTTACATATTCTGTACAAAGGATGGAGAATTTTGCCCTGACATATGAAATCATTGTAAATCAAGTAGTTTTCAGTGTTGTGAACTCAGTTCTGACATTTAAATTGCATATACAAAAATATTTCACTGTGGTAGTGTTAGATCCAAGACATACCTAACTCACTTCACTAAATGCAGAAATCTTCTGGAATTTGTTTGTCCATATTACCAGACCTACATGGGAAAGGTCTTCAGTTACGTGTGAAAGCTGGCTGCATAGGTAGAAGCTGTATAGATGAAAAGAAGTCTGACATGACTGGTCACAGAATTTCAGCAAGATTTCTAACAGGGGACGTGAGACAAACATTTTGTAATTTTTGTACTCTTCAACTCTTGAAGTTTTAGTGTGCATTTTTCACAGTGAGAATGTATTTTTTTGCTTCAGAAATTTGAAATTATAAGTAGAAATGAATGACTATACAAGTGCAAAATGAGATTCTTGTGAAGGGTGTTTGATTCAAGGCAAACCTGTTTGTTACTGCTCAGGCTGAAGATTGGTTATATCCCTGTGGTAATCTCTCCTAAGTGCATAATTAATTAACGGAGAAGGTGGTTCACTACCAATTTGGGCAACAATAGAAATGTTCTATTAACCAACATTTTGCCAAGAGTCACATCAGGCTACTGAGGCCTTAAAATGTATATACCCAGACAGAACAGCATTTTCAAAACTTTGCCTGCATGTAAACGCACATACGGACATCACTATTTCTGTCCATTCACCCTAACAACCCCAGTGATAACTTATGAAGAGCAAATGTGCACTCTGGATCTGTTCTGGAGGCAGCAGCTGGTGGTGGCCGGATCCCATAGCTTTTTGTCACGGTGCCACGCAGCACATAGGATGGGAGTGCAGGGCGGAGCAAGTGAAGAAGGAGAAGAGGAAGGAGCGGGCTCTACTGTCTCCCTTGAGGACTTGCTTAATGGTCTGGAATGTCCACTCACCTGGCTGTTAAAACTCTACACCAAACTGGGGACCCACAGCCTCTGTAACGTATCTCAGAGGACTTGTCGGAGGCACTAGCACCCGACTGGCCTTAGATGGCCATGGAGAGTGAAACCGATAAATGATAGCTTCGTGAAATCCTGGAAAAGACACCATTTTGTCCTAGTAGCTCCATACAAGGACAGGGTTTCAATCCTTTTGACCCCAGTTTCTGGCTTTTAGAAGCAGACTACATGGTTGACACCTTGTGGGTCCTATTCCTTGATCTTACTAAAGAAACTGTGGTTTTCATAATAAGAAAAATATTAGGAAACAAGAGTATAAATTTATTCATGTGTACATCATGGCATATAACATTAAAAATGTCTTCCTATCTCGAATTTAGATATTTAGTGATAGAATTTTTGGTTCTCCCATACCAATCCATTGGCCAAACAATACATTCATTGCCACATATAGAAAATAGGCAAGAATGTAACTAGAAGAGGACTCTTGATTCTTAAGTCAAAGGATTTAGTTAAAAATAATATTTATCTCAGCCCATAGTTCAAGAGCATGTTTAATGTATGTAAGGTATAAAATTAACATAAATTTAACAGTTTAAAATATATTATCAAGCTATGGCCACCAGACAGCAAATATATGGCCACATACAAGGTTTTATGTTTTATAATTATTTCCTAATTACCCATCACAACTAAGTAGTATGTGATAAAATCTTTGCAATATATATTATGGTTCATAACTTTAAGCTAACAGAGAATTTGGATATAGATTTCACGTAGACACCAGTTTAAGCATTCCACATATGTGTGTATAAACAGAAGATACATTTCATTTTAACTCTTAAAAACAACTATTAAATTAAATTGCATAGTAATAAATTATGCATGCAGATATGCTTTTAATTTATTCCACTTTAGGCAAAAATGAAGACACTAGGTTCCACTTTAAGTGTTATTGACAGAGCTACTTTTCATGTATCATTTATTGCGCAGTGAGGAATTTCCCCTTTGCAGGTTGAAGTTTTACACAGTTAAAATGGACAGGGTCTCCCTACTGTCTCCTCATTGTAATTTTCATGGTGTGCACTGATAGTTTCAACTGAAATTCCGTGCAAGAAAATGTTCTGAAAAAAACTTCAATCAATTAAACAGCAAAATAGAAAATTAATCTAATGATTTCCTGTATTGATTTGGTGCATTTAAACTAATTGCTTGAAAGCAGATGCCTTTCTCTGAAGAGTGATATCCAGTATCACAAGATTGTATTGTCTAACACATAAATAATCTAAAGGAGCACAAGTATATACTTAATTTCCATTCCAAATTATCAATGCAGGGTGTTAAACTATTGTTATTGTAATGAAAGTGTTCTGATAATGACTTACACAGTTTAGTGTTTGTCATAGAGCTTTAAAACAGTTCAGTATGGAATTTCATATTTCAAATATGCATCACATCACAGTGAGGAGCTAATCTCCTGTTAACATACTGCTTGGAGTCAACATTTATGTGCATGCTAGTTTGCTTAATGCTAAGGGCCAGGGGCTTTTACCTTTAAGATGAAAAATCAGAGAAACAAAGCTTGCTTACCAATAAATGTTCTTACACACACACACACACACACACACACACACACATATATATATATATATATATATATATATATATATATCCCCTCAACTGGGTAAATACTAAATCTTAAAAATAAACAAAGAGTGTCCAGAATATTTTGAGTTGTTTAAGTATTTGGTGTGAAATCATGTTTTCAGGTAAGCAGGCCTACTTAACCCAGTAAGAGATAAGTTTCAAAGAGAAAGAAAGAGGATGTGATAAAGATATCCAGAGGTCTGGGGAACATCTGGGCACATTATTAGGTATAATAGAAGTATACACAGTGGCGCAGTGGATTTGGAGATGTGGAAATGGAAAGAGCTAGGGATAGAAGTAAGAATCAGGCAGTGAGCAACTGCATGAACTCAAATTTGGAAGTTTTGATTTATTTACTTATCAGTATTCATTCTAGAAATACCATATTTAGGGCTAGTCTTAGTCTGTGGTACTATAACAAAATGCATGAGACTGTGAAGCTTATAAATCATAGAAATTTATTTCTCATCATTCCAGAGGCTGACGAGTCCAAGTTCAAGTTCCTGGAGGTCTTGGTGTCTGGTGAGGATTACTTTGTGTTTCCAGCACAGTCTTGGTCACCATATCGTCTTGGGGAAGGGTGCTCCCAGCTCATCTGGCAGAAGGGAGGAAGTGCAGAGGGTTGGGCTTCAAGTCCTCTGATGCAGGAGAACAGAAGATGATGGGCAATGCCTTCTGCCCATTTGCCAGGGTGCTGATCCTGTGGTCCCACCCCTTGGCTTCCATCCCCTACTCATGCCCTCTTCTCCCAACATTGTGGTCTTTAAGTTTCAGGACTTGAGTTATAGGGGGCACATTCAGACCTGGTGGAGGTGGCATATCCAAGTCAGCAACTAGGAGGAACCCTAGAGCTCTGTGATGGTGAAACTGCTGTTGATCCTGGGGTTGGGGAGATGTAACAAGATAACAAGAAGAAAGAAGGGACTATAGAAATGAAGAGCTAAGTGCTTAGGTGGTTCAGAAAACTTTAAAAATCATGGATAATTAATTGTTCTAACGATGATAAGAAAATTATGTGAAAATATTTTCAAATTTCTGCATCAAAGAGTTTGTGAAGAACATGCAACTCACAGTGGAATGGTAGGGTTAAAAAGAGTGAATGAAAGAGAAATAGGGACACCAAACCCTTGTTTCACTAGGAATACCAGCATGTGCATTCAGCTTTGGAAGTGACTCCCCCCTAGTGGGTAAAGTGGGCTCTAAATAATTAAGATTTACCAAAAGCAACCTCCTACGGAAATAGAGTAAGAACAGAGCCACATATAATAAAAGTCCTCTTTGTTTTGCCTCTTTCAGAGAACTAACTGAGTAGAGGAAGCGCATGTTCCGTTTAGAGCCCTTGATCTGAAACCTTTTGAGCGGCACTGTCTTATTCCCCATTTAGAACAATCATGATAATGTTCGCTATTCGCCAGGAGTTTCACTACCTTGAATTATCTGTGTCAGACAGACACACAAAATTATCTTTTATTTGCTAAATCTCAAAAAAGACATTTGTTTCAGCATAAATTGAAAATTTCCCTTAAATATTCACAAGAGCTGCTGCGTTTGTCTAAAGTACAACTGTACTACCACTAAACTCCCGCTTCCCCTGCAGATTTCATGACACCGCAATGTTATGGTGTCATTCCACATATGTGTGTATGTGGAAGGCATAATGATGAATACTATGCATAATGATGAAAAAGTTTTTTGCTTTCTACTGTTTCATGATACATGAATAGCCCTGGAAATTAAGCCTTGGAAATTACATGAAAACATAGATTTGGGGGCAGAAGGAAGAAATGAACAAAATAAGAAAGTGAAGAAACTCACTTGATTTATTAAGGAAGGACACCATTCTATTTAAGAGCTTGTTAGATTGTTTTGGTATCAAGATGCTCAGAAATTTAGACATCTGAAGGCTCGATTCCTCTGTGCTTCAAGTTTTATGATGGTGACTCTGAGTTCTAGTTCTCTTATCTCAACGTGCCAGGTGTAAAACAAATAAAAATATTTTGTGTTTTTGAACTTTGATTCAGCTATAAGTGAAACTGCAAACACCCGGGCACAGGGAGAGTGATTTGTAAACTCCAGGCTCGGCTAATATTTGTTTTGTTTTGTTATGTTTGGAATTCCTTAAAAAACAGCTGAATTAATACAAATTGTACCACCTCAAAATACATTATTTATGAGTCTTTATCCTTTTATGCATTCGAGGAGGAGGGAATGGCTTAGAAAGAATTACTTTAAGCTAAATGGAGGAGGAATTTCTGTTTTTAGAAAAATGAGAGGATATAAAGGAAATTGATAATTCTTGAGTGTTAATACTTTTCTTTAACAACAATAAAATTAGTTTATAGTACAGATATAATCATTTTAAGCCAGATGGTTTTGTCATGGCTGTAATTTTTAGAGCAATTTAGAAAATTTCCCTTGGGTTCTGTGAAATGCTTCTATATTATTGGGAACATGTGTCACCATATCACTTTTATTTATGACCTTGAATTTTCCCCAGTCCAACTAGTTTCCATTAGTGAAAAAAACATGTAAATGTAATGCTATCAAAAGTTGTGATGATATTTATTTTGTGTACCTTCAATATGGGGTAGAATAGTACATAAACTCAGCTTTTTAGGAGATTCAAGATTATTTTTCAATTTTAAAACAATATATGTTTCTATGTTAGTGGCAACTATGTCTAGCTATGTTTTAGGAAGCTTCCAGTGCTAAGACTTTGAGATAAATAACTATAAATAATGTTATAATTGCTTTCAAAGATTTGTATAAAGTATTAAATAAGAGTTTAATGAAAAAATATAGAACAAACCAGATAATTTCAATATTTTAAGTGTTCATTGCAAATCATTCCAAATATAATCAATGAATACAGATGCCCAACATACCTGTGGATGGATTTAAGATCTATACAAGTATTTTTGCATATAAAAGCTTAAACCTCAATAAATTGGTGCATACAGCTTATAGAAGAGTCAGATTCATAAAATTTTAAGAGACACGTGAACTTCTAACACTTGTACATCTAGATTATTATTGCTTTAATTTCAATAAATATTTTCTACTCAGTCAAATGTCTCTGCTGACACAGTGTCACTATCTGATAGCATGACGCATTAGTCAAAGTGAATTTTTTTTTTCTATGAATGATGGGGAAACTCTTGGGAGAATTAAAACTCAAGTACAAGATATCGAAAATAGCAATGGGGGCAGTTGGTTAGAAACAGGAGGTCGGTACAGACACTACAAGGGGATTGGCAGATGGTGGAATTTGCTCAAAGCCCGAAGCGGTGGCAGGACTGCAGACTGCCCCAGGCCAGGAGCGCAGGGCCAGGGGTAAGACCTCCGGTGAGGCAGCTCTGTGGGCTGGTGTGAGCCCACCAGCTATCTGCACAGCAGCAAAATAACTGCACTTCTCCTGACAGGGGCCGCAGACGCAGTCATCAGCTCACCAGGCCGGGCGCATGGTGCAGGTTAGAGAGCAACCCATGAAGGATGCCCCAACTGGATGCTTGGTGTCAGCAGGGAACATGAGGGACCCACCGAGGACTCAGGCAGGCCAATCCACACTGCCCTCCCCGAGCAAGCGGACAGGAGCAGCCGTCTCTCTCCACATCACTGGGTGTGGAGCTACTGACCTTGGAAATGGCCAGGCAAGGAGGAGGTCAGGCTGGGCCCGGGAGGATGAGCTCGCAGGCACAGGGGTGGAGAGGTCCATGCGTCTATTCTGACCTGATGAGCTAAACCCATGAAATTTCCTACTTGGTCCCACTGATTACAAAGGTCATCAGGCCACCGAGTGCAAATTGAAAGAGCTTTTAATGATTTATAATGATAACGTGATTATAATAGAGCAGGTAATCACATTTCCAGGAAGAAAATACCCAAATACACGTTTGTTAGGGAGTCAGTATCCATGGGGCCTGCCTGTCGTGGAGTTTAGGCATTTGATGAAATATCTGAAGTTGCAGGCCCTGCCACCACCAGCTAGAGAAAGGATGCAAAACAATTACTGAACAACCTTTAAAAGACCTAGACTTGCCATTTCCATTTAAACTGATAGAATCGAAGTCCCATTGAGACTTTCCTCTAGACCTACATCGCATCGCCCCAGAATACTGTCATTTTCCTTTTCCTTCTCCTAACTGTGTGTGGGGTGGAGGGGTCAGGCATGGAGACCCAGTGACTTGGGAAGTGTCTCTGCCCTCTCCTTCCCTGCAGCCAATTCCCCAGGGTCAGCATCCCGAAGAAGGCGTGGCAGGGGAACTGTTAAAGGATTCGGGCCTGTGTAAGGGATTGGCAGGAATGGTTGAAAGAAGCTGGTCTTTCCCTTGTGGTTGGGTGTTGTTCTGTGATGTGTCATCTTTGTATGACATCTAAAAGAGGTGAGATCCAGGCTCTGGTGAATTCTGTAATGGGTAGAGAACCAGCCATCAGTCATGTTAGCCAGGAAAGGATGTTTCGTCTCCTCTTATGGATTAGATAAAACTCCTGTGTTTAGATTTGACTGTGCAGTGGTCTTGTTTGCTCTGAACTCACCGTGTCACAGAGTGGTTTGTTGGTCACATGTTTAGCGCTGCACATTTGTGCTTCACAGAGTGGAGAGGCCCCACTGTGGGCTCGGGTCCACCTTGTGAAAATGAGGTTGGTGACTTTCCCCGTGCCTGGCGCCTGCATGTCAGGAGCTGCTGTTTTCTCTCCCAGTGTTGCACACCTTGCACGACTCAAATGGGTTCCTGAATTTTACAAATAGATCTGAATTTAATAACATTCCCACATTCTCCCTTTTGGACATAGTCTGATCTCTGTTGCATTATTATTCTAAAGTCCCTGTTTGCTTTGCAAAGCCAATAAATCTATTGCATATTCCGTAAGTGCAGTGTGTGCGCTGTTGTTAAGAGACATTATGTTTTCCCTGATAAACACTATTGTTTATTTTCAACAATTTGGGAAGCAAAATCTTTATGTCTATATTGGCTATTTCTTGTCACTTTGTGACAGTGTCTTGGGAATTCTAACCAAGAAATGTGTCTTAAATTTGTTCTAAGCAGCCTGTTTGTATGCTTGGTGTCTATTATAATTCTATCTGCATTTATCTGTTAATAACCACTTGATTTCACATTTTTGCATGTCTAAAATACAAATTGGATTTAGTCATGTCACTTGTTGAGATAAATAAATATCAAAAGATGACCAGATTGCTGTAAGTAATCTTCCTTCTGTAATTATGTACAAGATAGGTGCGCTACTTTCTGGTTGCTGGCACAAAACACCTGACAACCACACTTTGCAGGTTTATTTTACTCACGGTTTTAGAAGTTTCCTCTATAGTGGGTGACTCCAAGTCAGCACAGCATGGCAGAGCGGCATGGCAGGCAGGAAGCAGGAAGTCTTCTTCCCCTTTTAGGTTCATCCCGGCTGCCAGACTATCTTGTGATGTCACCTACACTTCAGGAGGGCCTTGTGCGCTAGGTAAATCCATCACCCACACCCAGAGCTACGCCAAACTAATGTCACACACCCATGGTCCTGTATCACACGCCTGTGATGCTGCCACTTCCCAAATGCTCCACCTCTATGCACATGTGGCTGTCAGGATCATTTAGCTATCACCCATAGCAACAGGGTCCTGGCATATTGTGTACATGAATTATCCCATCCTACAGACAGACTATGTAATCCATCGTAGGAACCCAGCCAGGGCTTCTTATAGATCAACTAAGTGTGCTTCTCCTTTGTAACTGTATCCAATGCACTGCTGTATCTAATATAGAATAATACTGAAAACCATCAGTAGAGTTTTTGGCTTTATCTTGGAGCACTGAGCTCTTGAGGAAAGTTCTCGAGGACACAATGCAGTGGCACCTCTGTCCAAAGGAACTGCTGCCATCTCATTGCCAGGCTGGTATTCCGTGAAAGTCTAAGGAGCTTCCGGCAAACGGAGTGAACAATGCAGAAACGCAGCTCACACTGTGCCTCCAGCATCAGGAACAGAGGGGGCAGCTGCCTTCCACTGCAGACACCTTTGATGACCACCGCGTGGAGAATGGCAAGTCCTCCTCGTCTGTGTTCAGACACAAATGCACAGCAGAGACAGCACGTTTTCCTCTGACTTCACTGTGTTTCCTTTCGTGTTTACCCCTTTCCTCTTTTTCAGTCAGTTTTGTCCTACATCAAAGGCTTAGCTTCTCATTCTCGCTTAAATTTTGTCATTTATCTAAGTAGTTGCTCATCTTTGATTTAAAATTTCAAAGCATTTCTATGGATGATCATAAACTGTTTGCTGTAGCATTCAGAGATGACATCACTTGCTCTTTCAAAATTGTTAATGTCCTAAAGATGTCACTTGATTTTTCACAATGCTGTGCAGCTCTGTTCTAAAAAAGAAGAAGAGAAAGTTGGGGAGGGGAAAGCATAAATGAACAGTTAGTAATTCACGGAACTCAAAGTTATTTTTCTACATTATTAAGATTCCATGTGTTTGACCCACTGGTTTATTGATCTGACCATCACACTCAGGCTTAAATTTTATATCCTGTTTTATTCTCATCATCAAATAAATAGGATTATATTTCTCATCTCCTAAAACTCGCTTATTCTACATAAATTCTCGCTTTCTCATTACCTCATTAGCCTGACCTTCACTCTTAAACTTCATAAAAAAGTGAAAAAACTCATTATTTCTGTTTCCTTATTATTTGTTTTCCCTTTCAATTCTATTTTTCCAACCATTCTGTGCTGTAAATAATTTAAAACAATCTTCATCTCACAGTTTCATTCACATGTGCGTCTTCCAATTTCCCTCATACTTGACCCCTTCACAGCGTTTGACATAATTGCCAATTTCTTTATGTTCCAAAGTGTCCTTTTTTCCTGAAAAACAAATTGATATAGATGTTTTCCTACCCCAGGATCGAACATTTCCCATCCTTTAATCCTCTGTCATTTTCTAAATGCTGGAGTTCTGCAGGGTCCTATTGTCAACCCGTGTAGGAGTCAGCCAGCTTGGTCCTGTTTCCCCCACTGCTTCCTGATCTCCTTGGTCTCTGCACCACCCCATTTCTGTCCCAGCCCTGCCCTGGAATGACCTGAGCACCTGCCACCTTTGATTTTTAGGACAAGGAGAGGCAATTGCTCCCAGCTTCCTGTGAACTGCACAAGCCCGCCCCGTATCATAGCAGGAAACCTGCTTCAAAACCTCAGCTAATCCCCTTACCACAATGCGAGGTCATAGACCCGATCTCTGTGTACAGATTTACTTTTCCCTTCTGTGCAAATCTGAGGGTAGGACTCCACAGTTATCTTTATCATCATTAAATTTTACTCAAATCTTCACTGAACTGTATTTCTAATAATTACCTTTTATATATGTTCATCTGAAAATTCCCTCAGAGATAAGTAAATAGCAAAAGATGTTTCAAAAATATGTTTCAAAACTATTTTCTTCAATGTTTCAAAACTATTTTCTTCAGCTCTGCCTCTCCCAACATTTACTCTCTCTGTGAGAAACAATCTGAGCTGGACACTTTCTTTGTAAATACAAGCTAGCTGCATCAAAGTCCTTATAGTCTTCTACAAATATTTTTATGAACAATTATGTAAAAGAATATCATATATGTGTGCACTAAGTTTATAAAAATAACTACTATAAACTCAGGCTAAAACATCTTATTTTCATATTCCTTATTTTATCCCATGCTGTTTCCCTCAAAAGTAATCACTATCCTGGAAGGTGCATTTATTGCTTTGGGCAGTCTAACTTTTTTATTTGTTTATTAGTTTTGCATTTATCAGTGCTTCTTTTTTGAATTCCTTTATTTTATGGTCATATACTTTTTTTGCTGCATTGTTGATTATCTATTTTCTTTAATTTTATCTATGGCATGTTTGTTTTACATTCCACATGTGACACTTTCTGTTTTTATAAACTCCTAGGTTCCCCTAGTTTGTATAGAGTCCTTTGTATTTGCTGTCTTCCCTCAGACTGCTAAAAACTCCAAAGAGAAAATATTAAGAGTCGCTAGAGAGAAGTACTAAATCATGTATATGGACAGTCCCACAAACCTGAAAAGCCAGGAGGGCTGGGAGTAAAAATTTTCAAGTCCTAAAAGAAAAAAACAGTCAAGTCAAATTATTATACCTTGCCAAACTATTCTTCAAAATTGAAAGAGTAGATAGAGGCTTTTCATGATAAAGAGAAGCTGAAGAAGCTCATGACCACCACGCCATCACTGCAGAAGACACCTAAGAGAGTCTACCTCAGAAACACTGAGAAGATGATCCAGGAGGACATTCGAAAGACCAAATCCCACTGGGAGAGCAGATCAGTAAATGAGAAGGAAAAAGGGCTCGATTGAGCCCCAGAAAAACAGCACAGTGACGGGTGGGTAGAAGCAACCCCCTTTCAATACCAAGAGTCATGGCAAACAGTGCTAACTGTGTCCGTGGAAGAAGCAGGCTGACAAATTGTCAGAATGGTGCCCATTCCACACATGCTGCCCGTGACAAACGCAGGCTGCAACAGAAGCTAGAGGTGACACCACGCACTTCCCAGTATTTCCTACAAGCTGGTTATTTGTTGAATCTTTACCAGTGAAAATTATTTCATGCTAACTTGCTGATTGCTTTTTCTGCACATGTTTTGCTGCTTCCTCCTGTATTCCTAACAGGATGTTCCTGTATCCTGTTAGGAAAGAATCATTTGACTGGAATGTTTCCAAGCTATTTAGTGCTGCCTGGTTTCACAGTATAAACCTGTGTGAATGCAGTTGAGGTAATATCTTTGGAGAGAACTTTTTTCTATATTTTTATTGTTTATTTCCAAACCTTCCTATGCTGTGCAGGTGGCATGGGATGCATTTTTGTATAACTTATCTTTATGTGATGTTAAAATTTGATATCTTTGGTAGTTCCATATCACTGCAGAAGATTTTCTATTAGATTCATGCTCTTGAATGTTTGTTTTTTACTGCCAGGTTTATTTTGTCTTCCAGATTGTCAAGGCTGTGAAAAAAAATTCATAAAGTGCTTAAATTTGATCTGTTTGTCAAATACCTATGCACTCTTCTTCTTTTAAAAACTTTAGATTTTTGAAACAAAGCTACCCGCTCACCTCCTGGTAAGCAGCCAAAGCTCAAGCAAGCAGCAGCCCAGGGAAAGAACCAGCCAGCATCTCCTGAGATTCATGCCATGTTGGAACCTAGGGCACTGGGAAACCAAGCAACCCGTTTGCCTCTCTGGTAAGCAGCTGTGAGCCTACCAGTGCTCAGGCTGAGAATCAAACATCCCATCCCATATCCACCCCGTCAGCAAATGGGAGCCAGAGGTCTGAGCATCTCCTGGGAGGTTGACCATATGCAGTCTAGCAAATAGGGGGATTTCCTTCTACCATCTCCTTGAAGGCAAATATTGTTACCACTGTTTTGCTTTGTTCTGATTAATTGTATTGCTCTATTCAATATTCTGTTTTGATAAGTTCTATAATGTTCTGTGTTTGGTTTGGTTTTGCTGTACCTGATTGAAGGAACAACTACTGTGAAGAAAATGAGATATACTATGGTACCTATTGCTGTTATCCCGGTAGCCTGCTGTGAAGTTCTGTACCAATTTCACTGCACTGTCTCAATGCCTTTGTTCTGTCTTGTTCTGTTGTGTTTCACTACCTTCAAAATAATAAAAAAAATTTTTAAAAAAACTGTAGATTTTTATTGATTTCTTACAGAGCAGACATTCACACACTCATAATTTCACTTTTAATATTTTTATCCAAAACTGCAGTGTTTCCATTTTATCAACCAGCGCATTGGTGTTTTCCACCTCTGATGTATCTTAAACCTCTGCTGGGTTCTGTATGTTCTGGCCCTCATCGTTCCCCCCGAGTGCAGTGAAGTGTGATCCATTCTTCCCGTGAATGGCAAAGTGACTTTTTGGTAAGAGCAGTTCTGGCTATTTTTTAAACCTTCGGCTGTCTTATAATAAGTTCCTTTACTGTGTCATAGTGTCTGTCATACAGTGGATAAAAATAAAAATTATGTAGTGAGATCAGTGAAATCTAACCCATTAACTTCAGGAGACACTCTGTTTTCTCTTTTTGTTTTGGAATAAAGCCCAAACTTCTCCAGCTAAACAAAGTCCTGCATAATCTAGCTGGCAGCTACCTACTACTTTCATGTTAGCACACAACACATTTGCCTTCAGAGCTGTGCTTCCTTGCTTAGGTTCTTCACCTAGGAAAATGAGATCTACAAAAACAAATGTTTGTAACAGAGACCAGGGTGTAAAAACAATGTGAATTGTGTAGAATGATTAAAGTGTGTGCATATGCATAAATGTGATTCTCTTTTTTAGGTCTTTAAAACCCATCCTTGCCTTAATGATTCTATAGCATTAAAACAGTTCACTTACCATCATAATTTCCACAAGCAACCTCTGGAAGGAAAAAAAAAAAGACAGCATCTTACAAACCAAACCTTCTGCCTTCTCTACCAAAAAACATCTCTGTTTAAATGTCTGCAGAGTGGAATGAGGAGAAAAAGGAAAAAGTATCTTAAATGGACTTGGAATGGCAAAACAGAGCCAGGAGCGATTCAGACAATGAAAGAGGAAAAGAACAAAAGCTTTGGTAGATCTGGGTATCAGAATCATTCTACCCACAAGCCATCTGTCTTTGCCACATCTTCTCCAAATCTCCTCACTAAACCTCTAAATTCTGGATTTTTAGCTAATCGAGAAGTAGAATTAGAATGAAGCTAGCACATAGGGGATGATCTAAGACTCCATTTCACTGGTTACATGAAACTGCAATCATATCAAATCTCTGCCAATCACAGGGGTAGAAGTAGCAGAATGGATGGAGTGTGGTGTTTTGTGTATGAGAGCTCCTCAGTTCAGGACCACACCCTGCTGAAGCTGAGAGTTCATGTGATATGGGCAACTGATCTAGAATCTGAGCACTGCAGAGAATATTGGTCAGTTATCCTGGGTGTAAAGGTAGCAATTCCATCTCTACCTCCACCGTGGATCTCCCAAGAAGAATTAAAAACATTATATTACAGTGATCCATGCACACCTGTGTATATCCGAGCACAATTTACAATGGCTAAATTGCAGTAGCAAACTATATTCCCCTTCACAGATGGAAACATAAAGAAAATGTGGTATTTGTACAGAACGGAGTGCTACTCTACCATCAAGAGGATGCAATCTGGTCATTTGTAGGAAAATGGATAAAACTCCAGGCCATAATGCTAACTGAAATAAACTGGACACAGAAGATTAAATATCACCTGATTTCTCTTACATGATCCACCCAAATATAAATACTCTAGCAAGGACAATTTAAAGATAGACCTTAGGGAGCATGGAGGTCAAGATCTCATAGATGAGAGGGAGAACCAGGAGTAGAGAGGAAGGAGGGAAGTAGAGAGGAAGGAGGGAAGGAAGGAGAACAAACAGAGCTAAGATGTTCCGTGTATACATAACAACTCAGCATGGCACATGTCTACACCATGCTTGGTGAACAAGTGCTAATTAAAAATAAAAATAAAAGAAATTATGGTACTGCATATCCTTATATGGTCTGGGGAAAGACCAAAATTTCAAATTCAAAGCATAATTTCCACTGAATGTACATTACTTTGGCATTGTGGAAATTAAGTGGAAATTCATAATTTGAAGCATCCTATATCCAGCAGTATGAATGTCCATGTGACTGTTAAGTTTAACATGCTAAATTTCTGTTAATTAAAAAAAGATACTTGGTAATTGCAAGAAAATATATATAAATAGGTGTGAATATATTTAAATTTCATTGCCTCTGCAAATGTTTTTGTGGTTTTTCATCCTAAGCATGAAGGTTAGAGAAAATGAACTGACTCAGTGAGAATTTACAGGAATTGGACAAATTCACAAAATCAAGCATCCTGGCAATGATTTGTCCTTTTCTAACAATTTAAGCAGATGTCCCTGAAGACGAATTTGAGCATAGTGCCACACCAAATCTTTATTAGGTTTATGTTTCACACCATTGGATATTTTAGCTAAAACATGAGCATGCTGTTGGTCCTTGAAAGGTCAAAGTTATTTATGATAACACTTATGAAAATTATTTTCAAATCCTCATAAAATCTGTGAAGTAACATATGACAAGAAATGTTTAAAACTAGTGAATTTAAAATCCAAAGCACTGTTCAATATGTCAGACCAAAGTGCTAGTATTACCTCGAATTTTGTTCTTTGTTATCACCCACTGACCACACGATTGGAGACTGATAGCACTGGCTTGTCCTTGACACCTATCAGGTCTCATACAGTGACTGCTGACACTTTTGTAGCTTAGCAAAAACGACAGCTGTACAGCTCTTCCGAGAGAAGACGCAAAAACATGAAGATGAAACCAACTCACCCCAAACATTTCAGTACATCTGAATTTCTAACACTAGTCAATATGTTCTTATGTATCTAGAATGTTACATTTTGTAATTAGTTTACAACACTGTGGTTTTTAATGGTTTTAATAACTATATTTATTGGAAAAGAAAGTAACACAAACCTAAATAGAGAATTATGAGTTTTTCCTTGGCTTACCTAAACAAGTCTCTAGTGAGCCAGCCTGCTCAAATCTGAAACTTTTATTGGGTATTGGTTAGTTAATTGAAGGTACCATATTCTAACTATGGGTTTTAAAGGAAAATGACATATTGAGTGAAATCCTGAGAACTAGCATTATAAGCCAAATTTAGTTAGAATAAATCTCAATTTATTTATTCTCAAATCTTAATCTAAATATTCTACTGAAAATTTATGCAAAAAATATTCAAATGTGCCTGTTACTCAAGTGGCATGAACATCCTGGCTTTAAAGTAAAATGAATCCTTGGTCTTCAGAAAATGAAAAAGCCACTTCCCCTCCACTAATATCATATCAAATGTACAGTTTCCTCTCAGATAAGGAATCAATACACTAGGGTTAAGTGACAATTTTGGTATAATTCAAAATTTTTCCAATACAGTAATATAATTTTATTCACTGTCCTTCATTCTCATTGAAAAACAAATGAACAGAAAACTAAAAAGAAGTGAAGAGGTTGAATTTAGAAGCATTGAAATAAGGTTTATTTCAGAAAATTTTAATTTACAAACTACTAGCCTATTTTACTTTTTTCCTATGATGTTTAAAAAAAATGAAACCACGTCATCCTCTATCAACCTGTTAACGCCTCATCTCTCAGCTTCTTTGCAAACTGTCCATCGCTTGAACCATAGCTTTCTGTACATTTTCCATTCTAACTTCCTGTTACACATTTTATAACCACAGAAATTTTTTCCTTTTTAATCCCCACATATTTGAAACAGATCCTTTCTATTATATTTTTATGAAATCTGATAATAATCCATATACTTACATTGCTGCAGAAAAAGCATCATCAACCATTATCAAACCAAATGGAAGCGTCTTTTCACCAAGAAGGCAACTGTTTATTATACTGGCAAGCTTGTAGAGTCAAGTCCAAATCACTAGCCATGAGTCAGTTTGCCATTTAATTTCCATATGATTTGCAAGCAGGAAGTACGAGGCCAATGGCAGGTTATTGTATGATTGGTTACATGAAGTAGGTCAGGTGTTGCCAAGCAAGCTAGTTCTAAGTCAGTTTCTGGGTAGGAGAGGAGTAGGTTTGAGTGGAGAAATTAGGCTTAAATGTGTCCTTGACTTGGCCAGTCTGTCCCAAACAGAAGTTCTTGAAGCAAGTTGGAAACAATACAGATTCTTTTAACCAAGGAAAACCAGAAGCTGGATTCAGGCAAGTTGACCCAGAGCTTCATCAGGGAGAAGCAACTGGGTGGGACAGCCACGGCTGCCGGAGGTGACAGGCGGACTGCCCGACGGGCAGCAGGAGCACAGTCAGAGGCCACTAGTGGATTTGTCACTTTGCTATAAATGTATAAGGTTGCTATTCTATAACTGTGCCCTTATGATATGAGTGATAACTTGTCGGAGAGCGTCGAAGCTGAATACATGTACAGGGCTGTGGCGTGGCCCGGGCGTGACTGAATGAGAACGAGCAGACGCCTCAGGGGCAAGACAGGCCACCGCTGAGGCCACCTGGAGACTTTGTGGATAGTTTTCCTTAGTTAGCATCATCTGCTGCTCTGAGGGGTCCTTGAGCCCCTCCCGAGATCCTGCTCAGAGTTCTTCCATGGTCCACTCAGCTCCTGCCTGCTCTGGTTAGACACGGGCTGCCCAGCATCAGTCAGCCGGTGGCTAGCGGAGGTGGGAGCCCTGCCGAGGGTCTCTCTCCTCCTGCAGCCCGGAGGGTCATGCTGCCTTCCAGTTCTTTGGGCCTTCGCTGTGCGCTCGTTTGGGAGATGGGGGGTCTGGGTGCAGACCCCAGCAGCTTGAGCAGATGTCTTCACGGTCGGGCTCCTGTTCGGGTGTCGAGCTGATGCACTATTGCATGCTGCCTCCTTAGGCACAGCTGCCTGTGCATGTCTAAGGCATCAGTGCATTATCTGAGATTATCTTCAGTTGTTATATTAGTTTTCACTTCTTAGTAGTGTATGTTGGCAACAAATAATAAATACATTCCTTCTAGGAGATTGCATCTTATACACATTGTGCCGTGAACATTTTACATTTTGCTTTACTTCTCTCTCTCTCTCTCTCTCTCTCTCTCTCTCTATATATATATATATATATATATATATATATACCCTCAGTTAAGCACTTGGATGCTTATTTTTTGATCAATTTTTCTTGCCTGTGTCTTATAATCTGAGCAACTACTTTGAAGATAACAATAAGGAACATACTAACCATTGTTACTCTATCTTATTTTCAAATTTCGTATCATTGTTTTTTATTGTTTTTTCTCCTTAAAACAAAAAAGACCAGGATGAGAAATCAGCAGGTGTGGAGCCCCCATTGAATCCACAAGCACAAATTCCATGACTTCCTAAACCATCGCAGTGTTTTCTGAAGCAGGCATCTTACCCACATTTTCATCTGAAGTCATACTCTCATATAACAAAGCCAGCAACTTATTCTGATATATTATGTTTTTCATGAAAAATAAACAGCTCTAAATTATTACATAAATTATTTTTGTAGTTTTTTAAATTTCACAAAGGTACTGATATCCGTATCATTCTTTGGAAACATGAATTTTAAAAGGATGTCACTCAGGTTATTTTTCTTCCTTACTTGCTTTCCAAGTTTCCTTTCCCTGTCAATTCCTTCTTGTTGGTAGAATTTCCTTTCAAGCATCTTTAAACAACGCCTGAAGGCCACAACCCCTCAGCTGTCCCTCCAAGGCCTCCTTCATTGCTGTGGGTAATTTTCTGTAGAGATGCCTCTTGGCTTGACATTTCCTTTCTTTCAGTCTTTACGAACAGTTTAGTCTCTTTTACTTCACATAAAAATCTCACATTCTTTTCACTGTCCCTCTCTACACCATGTACTCTTTTTTTGTCGTTGACTACTTCCAAGACATTTACTTTTTCTTTAATTTTAGAACTTTAACTACTATGGCTGGCAGTGGTTCTACCTGATTGATCTATATTTTCAACAATTTTGGAAAGTTTTCAGTCATTATTTCCTCTGGAGGTTTTCCTACCGCAGCAGCTTATTCCTTTCTTCTTATAATCTGAGCGCATGAATATGAACTTTGGTGACGGTCTTGTGAGTCACTAAGATCCTGCTCATTTCATTTCAGGACTTTTTTTTCTTGATAGAATTACTTCTATTGATCTGCCTTCAAGAGTTATTTTTCTTCATCATATTCATTATTTGGGGGGACCCTCATTTCATTCTAGTGATTTTTTATAGATTTCTGTTAATATTTTTATTTTAAAAATAGCTTAGGGGTGACCTGGCTGTAAGGGGGAATTCCCCATTTTGAGGCTGCTGTGCTGAGCAGGAAAGACGTAAATGCAGCGATGACTGTGACAGATCAGGATTTCGCTTCCACAGTGGCCAGGCAGCGTTGTAAGGCTGTAATGCTCTTAAAACTGAAGCGTGCGTAAGCAGGTGATTCTCGTATAAATCTCCCTATTCCTTTTTGTCTTCAGTATTTGAGGACAGAACTCCTCCTGCGCACCAGATTTATCCTGACCGTAGGAGACATTTTGTGCTATTCTTTAAACACTAGTTTAAATTCAAAATTGGAATGTAACAGAACTAAGAGAAAAATGTCTTTGTTTTGAAGCTGTGATATCCAAAAAAAGTTGGACTCAAATGAGATTTTAATGAATCTTCAGAATTAGATTGATTAATCATAATGTGGACTATTTTTATGCTTTATATAAAAAAAATGAAAAATTAAGTTGTGAACCCAAACATTCCATGTATCATTGGCAAAACGTTCCCATGACTTGACATCGGCAGTTCTGTCTAGCGCAGTGTTAGCAGTATTCACCTTAAAGCATGCTATTGAGAATCTAAGATAATGCTTGCCTCTTGCCAGACAAAGTAACAAGGGAAGACCTGGCATTTGACCACAGGGAGGAGTGTTTGGTTTCCCAGTGTTAATTTTAGGGGAGATGCTGAGAATAGAGAAGAAGCAGGCTCCACAGTGTGACCTTCCGGAGGTATTGTGCAGCAGGCTCCACAGTGTGACCTTCCGGAGGTATTGTGCATCTCAGATTGTTTGTTTTTCGTACTTGTGAGTAGTACTCATGAGAGAAATCAAGGGTAGGACTGATCGTGTAAAAACACACTAAGTCACACTGTCTATTTAGTAAACGGTGTTACTGGACGTCTGTTATCAATGATCTTAGCCTGCTGAGGTGGAACACACCTGTCTGCAGCTCTCTGAGATGTGATTGTGGGAAGATTGGAAGTTCAGTTCCAGCCTGGGAAACTTAGTGACTAACAAGATTGTCTGAAAAATTTAAAAATAATGGTGTTGGAGAGGTGGTGCAGGGTGAAGGATCTCAGTTCATGTCCCTATTCCTACCAAAGAAAAATCTCATTTGAAAAATGTTGCACTATATACCACACAAAAGAATGACTCAGAACTGTGAAAGCATGAAATTAAGAAAGTTTCTAAAATAAATTAGGCAAATCTAAAGATTATTCTCAGGAATTCAGTGCAAGCAAGTATTTCTGTAAAAATGTGCAAAAAGCTTTAATAACAAAATTAAAATGTAGCAAGCATTACTTCATTAATAACAAGCATTTTGTTTATTCAGAAGTGCAAATATGAGAGGTAAAGGACATCCTCAATGGGAAATATATATTACACTGCAGAACATACATATATCATAGGTAATGCATAAACATATAGATGATATATAAATAGATATATTATTTATTTATCTCCCTTTATTTTTGGGTATTGAGAATCAAACTCATGATCTCATGTTTACCAGACAGGCACTGTGCCTCTGAGCTATATCCCTGGTTTTATCTATTGCCTTTTATATATATACCCATAATGTATCTTCCATATATGACTATCCAAAATACACAACTAATTCTTGGAAAAAAAAATTAAAAGTATGAATAAGTATTCAAAGGTCTTAAGTAACTCACAAAGTAATGTCTCCAAGAGACCAAAGGAAAAAATTGCTCAGTCTGTTTTGCCATCCAGTTAGTGTGAATTTGCACTGTGATGAAAGATGACTTTGCTCACAGCAGAGCAATGAAAGTGGAGATGGTAGGTGTGTGGGGCGTTGGTGAGGATGTGGACACCTAGATCGCCCTTCCCACTGGAGGTGGGAGGATCCACTCATTGCAGCTTGTTAGAAACCTACTTCCCATTTTACATTTGTAGGTATATGTGTAAATTCCCAAGGTCATACACATTACTCACATAGACAAGTATGTACAGTACACCCAGCCACTGAGAATCACCCTCCTGAAACATGATGACAGCTTTATTGGAAAACGAGCAAAAAGGCTCATGATCAAATGATCAAAATGCTCATCTCTCAGGGAAGGCTCTAGAAGCAAGAAGCAACTTGAAGCAGGGGTGTTTAATGGTTGTGCTTTGCTGTATCCCTGCAACGGTACATTTCTAAGCACACTGACCCGAGGCCAGGGACTTTGGGCTGCTTTGTCCAGCAGACCAATAGGATGACACTAAACGTGGCTTGAATGTATCAATTATCTCTTAAATGACTTCCAGATTAGATGCACTCACTTTGAATTCATTCAGACCTGCTGCTTAGGGATGCCAAGCTGGGCTGGGCGACTCCTTCCCTTCTGACGGCAGTCAGTCCAGCAAGTTGGCCACCACTGCTGCAGGGAAACCATGCTTCCCAACACTGGTGGCTTTGCTTTTTACCACTGCTGCCCTGATTGTTATTATGTATGACCTTATGCCCAGCAGGAAGCCTCTGTGGCAGTGGACGGGCAGTGCCATGTCTCCTAATGAGCATGCCTGGTGGTGTCAGTTAGCACGCATGTTTCTTTGCACCCCTAGATCTGCTTTCACAGGAGCCAAAATATCTGCCCTTAAACTGGTTGAAACAGCACTGCTCTGTGACAGAAGATACCACAAGGGGAAAAGTGACTAAAGTAAGAAAGAAGATTCTATTCTAGAAACATTCTGCATCTTAATTTGGCTACTTTGTTGATAAATACAAAGATGTAAAATTCCAAGTTGTGGATGTCATAGTACGTTCTCTCCAATCTATGAATCATGTCTCAAGGAAAGAACGCCTCGAGATAGATAGAAATTTAGTCATTTGTGCAAATTGCCAGTACCCACAATTCCTGTAATGCTACCAAATGCAAAACTGCATTTAACCCATAAGCCAAAGGGTGCATGAAGTGATTCTAGATGGATTTGATTTTACGCCTTTGTTACTTTAATTCCATAGCTTTCCTGTGTAGGTGTAATACTGAAATAAAAATGATAATGGTTGTAAAAAATTTATTTTAGTCCTTTATTTTCATATAACTTCCAAGTTAGAAGGAACTTGCACACTACAAAATATGATACACATGTCTTATGTAGCCTCAGGGATCGATTATTTATTGCTTTTTCTTTCTTTTTCTTAACATATAATTTTGAACCATTTTTAGAGTGAGTTTGAGAGAGTACATCTCTTTATTCCTGCATATTTGTGCTCCTTCTTCTAGAACATATTCTTAACTACGGTAAAAAGAAACAATAATACCCTGTGTTCTATTTTGTATTGCATTTCTCTATTTGGGTTTTCTTTCTATATCTTCATGAAGAAATTCAATTTTTGCATTTTGAAAAGAACACAACTTAGAAAAATATTTTGGTTATTTGAAAGAGTACTCTAGAGGTTTATATCATCAGGATGGATTGAAGCAGAGTTAATAAAATTTAACCTGCAATTCTTCCCAGAGTTTCGCAAATGGTAGTTCCCTTCTACATATTGGAAGTGATAAATTGCTTTATCACGAACACTTTACCCTTTGTTGTGACTTTTTGGCAAGAACAGTTTCAATATATCAGATATGCACTGACAGAAGGAGTGCTTTCTGAACAATGGTATAAACTCTTGCATGTAAGAGAATATAATTTCTTGTACTCTGAATCAGGGTGATTTATAAGTTGTCATTGCAAAAGGCAAACATATAGATGAAGGAAATTAATCTTAGAGAAAGCCAAGTACAAGGGTCAGAAACTTCCACCTCCTTGGTGGGTCAGCGTAAGTAATAAAGCCCCAGGTAACACAGTGCTGGAACACGGAGGGAAACGGCACACGGGAGGTTATAGGTGTGCCAGCTTTTTACTTCTGTAAACGTCGTATTTAAACTATGTATTTTCCTGTACATAAGGCACCTGGATTCCTGCCTCAGCCCTCTCCCTCACTCCTCACCTCTCTTCCGCCTCCCATCTGAGAATGCTCTGCCTCCTCCTCATCAGCTGCCTTTTACTGTGCCAAAGTCTTTTTAATGAAGCCTTTTGGTGTATCAATGGTGCTTATGAGGGTGAACGAGGGTTTTTGTTTTTTTATTTTGTTGTATTTCAAAGTACGCCATAGCTAAGTCTTTTAAAGCAGCTACTTTATTTAGGTCATATTTGAATTTGGATTTTGAGACGCGTTTGGGTGGCTCATTAGTTATGACAGGGGTGGCCGGGAGCAGGATAGTGAGGGTCACTTTCAAGAGAGCATCCTTCCCTCCCTGTGTTACATGGGTCCTTGTCAACCCCTCCTGACTTCTGAATTGTGCGACACACACTAGAGAGTTTAAATGAAACTTGGATTTCCGGGACATGAATTAGCATCACTGGACTCTTAGCAGAGGAACAGGGCAAGGGTTCTGGTCAAACCCTTCTCTGCTCTCCGTGTCACTGGCAGGGCTGAGAGTGCTGCTTTTGTTCTCATTATTTTTACTAAAGTCAAACATAGGAAACTTGAGTGAAACATTTTGTAAATGTTTTATTTCACATGGGCAGGTCACGGAGTTTTCTTGCTCATATAAAATTATGACATGAGCGTGCTGCATAGCAGCTGAAATTAGAGTCATAGATGCAGAAGACTACCAGCACCAGTACCTGGACAGGTGCAGAGCAACTCACTGTGGCTGGAACAAGCCTGGGAAGACTTCAGCAGATCCTGTCAGATGGACAGATGGACGTGCCCCTGTGAAACACAGCGGTGAGACGGTTTCACTCCTTAAATTTTACCCAAAGTGGTAGAAAACGAAGCTACACACACACTGCACACAGATGTTTATCAGACTTTTCCTGGTAATTGTCAGCATTACAGCAACTCAAGATGTGTAAGTGTATGGGTAAACAGATTGACATCCATCCACCAAGGAAATATTATTCATCAATAAAAGTGACCTATCAAGCACCACGTGGCATAAAAAGACCTTAAATGCATGTTGCCTATGAAATAAGCAAATAGGAAAATGGAATATACACTATTATTCTGAATATCAAAACCATGCAGATCGTGGGTTCCAGGGGTTTCTGGGATTTCAGGAGTAAAGTGAATGGGTAGAACTTGGTGGTCTTCAGGTTAGTGAGACTGTACTGAAGGGTGGAGTAATCGAGGATTGCAGTCATTCTTCATTTCTTCTAATCCACAGAGCACAAAGTGCAAATAATTTACCCTAATACAAACTATGAACTTTGGTGTATAGCAATGCATCAGTATTAGCTCATAAATTATAAAAAACACATTCCTGTAAGATGTAACATGTCAGGTCAACTGTGAGTGAGTATAAGTGGAAGCAATGTTTCCTGCTCAGTTTTCTGAAAACAGATTTAATTACAATAAATTCCTTTGGATGACATTTTATTTGGAAGTGAAATGTGTGAGCAATAAATATGTCATCAGGTTAAAAAATAATTAAATATGAATCCATTTTAAGCAAACATGTATGTACATTTTACTTTTATTACTGCACCTTCTTGTTGCTAATATATTGAAGTGTGATTTTAATTTATTTTATGCATTATAAGATGTACAATAACACGTCTATGAATAGTTTTGTATGAATCCCAGAAGACTTGTTACAGTTTGCTACTTAGGCTTGATTCATCATGTTCTCCATAGTGTTTCTTATTTAATCAAATCATTCTCATTAAAAATGCTCTTGAGAATTTTCTTTCCTATTCTTTCTTAACGATACTATAATTGATAAACATTTTATAATTTATAACACGAAAAAGAAAATATAATAGAGACTAATGACATAATTTTACTGTTTTATAGATTCCATGGATAATAACCAGAATACAAACTAGTATTTGACATCCAATATTTAAAGCAAATTTTTTTCCTAAGTGAATAGTCTAGCCTTTTTGTTAAAGATTTTATTCGAGGGGATGGTGGTATTATTTCTTATCCTGTTATCAAAGGAAGACTAGAGAGAGAGCCACATAACTGACCTCAGAACAAATATTAGGCATAAAGCTTACATCTTAACATAACCCTCAGTCTGACTTTTGTACTGAATCACAGAAAAAAATTTAGAGTTGATTTTTAATGTTCGTTGCTAGAAGGCACTTGTCATATTAAAAGCTCCAAGGGTCTTATCTAACATGAGCTTATGTCGTGAGGGTTTCTGGTCTCTCTTAGTCTGGTAAGCTCATGGGCTTTGAGTGTCTAGGGGTGCTCACAATGTTTTGGAGGAACTTCGTTTGTCATCATAAGCTCAAACACGTGGTTGTCCAGGACTTTCCAGGGAGGTAACAGATGTCTGCAGAGGTGTCTCACAGGTTCCTGAAAGACTTTCAAGTCTGACCAAAAGGTCCATCTGGAATCTTTTCTCCAAGGGATTGCTTGGAAAATAGTCTCTGCAGCCACAGAACATGAAATTCGGTACAACACAGAATCCAATCTACGATTAAATTCCCAGGCCTCAAAATAACTTGATAGACTGAGTCCCCTGCTAAACTTCTTAATGGACACCACTGTAAAGAGGCGTGATGACAAGAATCATATATATATGCAACATACTGATTTGGATATGCATGTATATGTATATATATGAGGAAAATAGAGATGCATATACTGCAAAGCAGTCCATAAATAAGATGAAAGTGATTGCTCACTGTTCACAAACAAACTTGTACCCAAAGCTCAACATAGGAATAGTAGTTTGGTAAGCCTTATACTTATGTCAAAAATGCCAATGAACTGACTACCAGGTAAACCTCAGCTTCACAAAGGTAATCTACTCTTTTGCTACCTGGTGATTCTGTAAAACCAAAAAAGTAAAGCACTTATACAGGAAAAAAAAATAAAGAATAACTCCCTTTTATGATCTCAAATATAAGTAGAATGTGCTGTAACATTTCTTATTAAGCCATTTTGATTTTTGGTGACCTCACAGACAAATGTCGTCTGTACACATTGGTAACATCTTTGGGAATTCATTGATTCACTTTCTTGATATTCACAAGCCCAAAGTGGGGGAAAAAAACTTCAAATAACAGAGAAATTAAGATAGAAGCCAGCAAGTACCAACCAGTGTTGTATTTCTGTAGTCCCAGCACTAGGGAGGCTGAGACAGGAGCATCGCCATGAGTTGGAGGCCAGCCTGGGTTACATAATCAGAACCTGTCTCCAAACAGACAAGTCAACAATTCTCTTGCTTGTGAGAGACGCTGCTTGAAGGAGACGCTGCTCGTGTGAATGAGCCACAGGGCTCTGGCTGGGCCACTGTGCACAGCCTGGGTCTGTGGGACAGACCACCCGCCGCGTGGCTGAGAAACTCACCCAGGGCCAGGGGGCTCAGGCTGGGCTGTGGAAGCTGCACACCGCACAGCCAGGAGGTCACTGTCCAGCCTGTGCGGCTCTGATCAGCGGAAGCCCTGGCCGGGCTCCTGGCCTGACCAGCAGAACTCTGAGCCACACCAGGTCTGCAACACGCCCAAGCCAGTCGCTGCCAACCAGGGCAGAAAATTAGACGCCCCCAAGGTGTGCACAGCTTTGGTCCTCAGAATCCTGCCGGCTCAGTCCGTTGACAGTTTCCTTGTGGCAGGTGGCAAGGAAAAACGTTGACCATCCAGCCCTGGTGACGCGAAGTAGGACAGAGGAGGGTGGATGCGAGCTGAAGAGCAACAAACAGATAGCACATCCAGCAACAAACAGATAGACAATTTAGACTTGGGAACAAAACTGTGCTGTTCCCACCTATTTAGACACAGATTCCCTGGTGGTGCACAAAAACTTTCTAAAGCTTTTCTGGAACTTGGAAGGCACATACTTCTTCCAGGAAGTTTATGAACAGCCAGTGATATTAACCATTCCTTTAAAAATTTCTATACCTGGTAATCTAAATGCTTAAGTTAGAAAATTAAAACTTAACAACTTTGAATGTAAAATAATAATTGAAAGGAGAGAGAGAAAAATGATTAAATTATGCCAAAAAGTATTTGGACATGAAGAGAAAATATACAAAACTTCAAAAGTCCTTGTTTCTATCTCGGGTGTTGAGACTCTAGGGATCCGTGACATTCTACTTTTTCTATTGAGCCAGAAGGAATATTTGTCAAATAATACTTCAGCTATTTCAGGCACTTAATCCAGTGAGTTCACTCAAATCTTCATTTTTTAGAGTACTAAATCAAGTGTTTTACACAAAATGTGACCATAAGGAGACAATGCTGCCACAGCCTTGAAAATTGATTTACACTATAGATCTGGTATAATAACCTCAATTCAGAAGTCATTTCTTTGGAAGTAGTGGACAGAAGTGGCATTCATTTCTGCATGTCATCACTGAAACTTGTGCATTTCTGGGGAAAGCAGCCAATCTAACATTACCTTTAAAAAAAGTTTCTTAAAAAAAATCCTGAAAATATATATAAGGATGAATAGCAGAAAAATAACTGCTTGCCTTTTTTGTTGTTTATGAAAACAGAAGCAATATACAGAAATGAAAATGGACAGATGACGCATTGAGATGTTAGTGTTGAACCAGCATCCAGTCAGTGTTTGTCCCTTTGACTTCTTCCGTGTCCCTCCCTGTGACACGGAGGGTCAGGTGAGTGCACACACACACACACACACACACATACAGTGTCTCATAACACATTTCTAATTATTCCAGTGAGTTGTAGAGAAAAATACAAAGCTCTTACTTTATGTTAAATTTTCCTGAGATGAACAGCATCAAACAGGATAGATCAGAGGGTTATTAAGAACAACACACAGGTAGACCCATAGAGCAATAAAATAGAATCTAGAGTCCAGAAATACCAATGTGTCTGATCATATGATTTTAGACAAGGGTGCCAAGAACATTCAATGTCAAAGATTCTCATCTTAAAAAATCTGTGTCAACTGAATAGCCTCAAGTAAAAATGGAAACTAAACTCTCCCTTCAAACCTTATAAAATTAACTCAAAGTGGAAAAAAGACCTATCTCTAAGATCAAAAACTATACATCAAATAGAATAAAATAGAGGAGAAATCATGCATAAAAGTGAGTTTATCATCAGTGGATTCTAAGATATGACATCAGAAGTCTTGAGTCAATTGTTCTTCATCAAAATTAATACTGCTTCAATAGATAACAGCAAGAACATCAAAACACAACCAAAAATGGGATTCATTTTGAGCATGATAAAATTATCCTGGAAGAGTAGGTGGTTACAGTTTGTATCGGTCAATTTGCCAGAAACCACTGACTTGTACACATTGATAAAAATAAATGATATGAAACATGGGTTATATCTCAATAAGGGTGATTTTTTAAAAAAAGGAAAGAATGTTTAAAACCTATTTGGAGGATAGTCTATTGTTTTTGGGTAGCTTGTGTTTGGACTGTAATATGTGAGGAGTTAGGTGTTCAATAGAATGAAATAGAGACCACTGAGAAAACAGGGCCGCCATGAAGCAGCAAGGTAGTCAGCAGCTCTGTTCCCTGAGCAGTGCTGAGTTACCATGGATCAATGCAACATGAGCTAATGCCCCGGAGAAATGAAACATAGCCTTACAGCAAGCAATGGTAAAGCTCAGTAAGAACAGGAGTGGGGAGCAGTGGAGGGAGAGACGATCTACCTCACTTGCTGGGTACCCTAGAATCCATAACACAGTAATCTCAAAAGGGAGAGAACTGCAAATACTTCTGAGGAATGAGATTAGTATCTTAGGTCAGTGCACTAGGAAAATAAGCATAATCAGTGGAGTTAACTCTTGAAAGCAAAAAAAAAAAAAAAAAAAAACGAAAAAAAAATTATGCATGCCAGTGACACTCTTGGAAGTCCAGGAACAAATCTCAGAATGATAATTGTAGGCTCTACAAAAACTGACATCATGATGGATTATAAATCAAGAAACAGGGTAAAGGTCATAATTGTATAACTTCAATGCATTTGCTAGAAATTTTAGGCACATAGAACCTTTTCCTTTTCCAGTGGTGTCTTGTATCCATTCTCTCCTGGAGTGTTCAGGGTCAGATGAGAACTTTCAATGCTTCCGGAACTGCAAATCTTTCAGATGTAGTATATCTCCAATGTCAAGTGGTCCAAACTTCAAATCTTTAGGTCAAAAATACAGAAAACTGTTTTATCAGTCAACAGTTCCAGCAGTTTTCCCCTGATTTATCAACCCCTTAGTATTGGCAGAATTTGAAGATTCTCGCATAGATCATTCCTGTCCTGTTGGTGTAGTTTGATTTGCCAGAAATCCAAATGAGATGCTCCTTTTCTGTCCTGTCCAACAAGTTGGTCACATCCTGACATCTCTTTCTGTTTAAAATAGGTGCAACGATTTCTGTTAGCTGGAAGCAAACTAAAACTCAAGTAATTTAACTGTTACTTAGAAGTGGGATTTAATACACTCACCAGGTGAATGCTGAAAAAGCGACATGCTTAGGTTTGTGCTGAATTTCATTTGTAGTGACAGTTTCAATGTGTGTCTGTTGAAACTTCAGTTGAAATTTTCCCCTAAACTAATAACTCAGCAATTATGAGTTGAAAAGACACTTCAGTTACAGTACCTAGAACTGTGAAAGCAATCTGGATAAAGAAATTTTTAATGCTACCAAAAAGAAAAATATGCCAGTGTCAGAAGACTGAAGCATCGGGTCATGCAGTAAGGTCCAGCACTGAGCAGCAAGCAGGGTGCTCAGGTTGGCTCTGAGGACTCTGGAGTCCAGGTGAACCCTCACAGCATCCACGGTGGCAGCTGTGCCTGGCTATGAGCTCCTGCAGCTGTCACCTTCTACCGACAGATGACTATGCAGGTGGTATGCGGGGCTCTGGCGCAGGCCATTGGAGCCGCAGTGAAAGGCAGTGATTTGCCCTCCAAATACAGAGGTTGAGCTTTTTTCTGCCTCTGCTTTCATCAGTTTGACAAAACATCAGTGCTGCCCTTGTTTCAACACTGGGTGGGGACCAAAGCATTCTCCCCTGTAGGGGCCACAAGGGGATTTCATGAGGCAGAAAGTTCTTCCCCCGCCTTTCTTAGTGGATGCAGGCTGAGCATAATGGCACACAGATCGGATCCCAGCACTCAGGAGGCCGAGACAGGAGGATTGCCGTGAATGTGAGGCCAGCATGGGCTACATAGAGAGTTCAAGGTCAGCCTGAACTGCATAGCAAGAGAGACTTTGTCTTAAAAATAGATAGATAGATAGATAGATAGATAGATAGATAGATAAAAATATAAAAAATAAAAGAAATCCTCACCTAGTAGATGCAGACATTTGCAGAAATCTCTGTTCAGGTCACTGAGATGGGGGAAACAGTGATCATGTGTAACAAAGAAGAAATATTTTGCAAAAGTAGTTTAGGAGAGTCACTAAAAAATGGATGATTGCACTCTTCAATAGACGACAGGAGCAGCGGTGGGAAGTGGCTACATTAGAATATTTAAAATAGCAAGTCCCAGATTACAGAATTTGAGAAGTGACAGAGGATACAGAAGAAGTACATAGGGATGATCTGATCCATTAATAGAGGAGAAAGAAAGAAATTGATAGACACACCCAAGAGACTGCTTTCCATGGGGTTAGAAAGTGACATAAATGATGTACTAAAGGGAAGAGAGCTGGGCTGCAACATTAGTGTAGGGGAGCTTGCACTGCACATGTACACACACATGCACACACGCACGCACACGCACGCACACACTCAGACACACAGAGTAATGACGCTCAAGAAGGCTATAAAGGAACTAAGAGAATACCAGTCAAGAGATTAAATTTAAGGATATCTAATAGAATTATGTCACATAACAACAGTAATGGAAATAAAAATTTCAATAGATAAATCTACTATTTAACACATGAGTCAAAATACTTTCATCTTCCCAGTACATCACTAATGAATATAAAAATAAGATATCCATGATTTGGGCATTTTGTTGATTATAACTTTGAAAATTCTCTATTTTCTAGGAACTTACAACTGTTAAAATAAATGTCAAATACCAGATGCCAACAAAGGTTTTATTTGTTTTTTTTTGCCCCCTTTGGTTTGGGCTGTCCATGATTAAACAAATTCTTCCGGGAAACGTAATTGCGGATGGAGCATGGTATGACGGAAGACTGATTACCGAAGGACTCTTAACTTGTGAGTACCTTTCAGAAATGGCTGAGGTAACACTTGCATTGCAATTTTGTATTCACAACGAAGGACAGACAAACACCCGGAATTCTGTGATTACGTGATTCAGATAGCATTCATTTAAAAACAGGCATTGTGGGTTACATTATTATTTTTTTTTCTCCAGCACCTGGGATGGAACTCACAACCTCATGTTTACCAGGGTGGGACCTTATCCAACCGAGCTAAATCCCAAAGAACTACATTATTAATTGATGTTCCCTTGTCCTGTGTACTAAGTCCATCAGGGACTATAGCCAACACACACACCATTTTCCAGTTGCAAAACAATTATTGTCAGGCAATGGCGTGAACCTATCCAAAACCTTAAGGGTTTGTAAGTGATCCTAAAAATCTTGTCATAACCTTCTTATAGTATCTAAGTCAGGTCTCTTTCATAATCACCCCTTAGTATGGCACCTTTACCTGAGCCAGGATATTCCGCAATGCCACTAAAGTTCCAAAAGGTAGCAATGTCAACCCCAAATGATCACTGTTTATTACACGCATTCCCTCCAAAATCCAGTGCCTAAGAAGTAATATGTTTCCAGCTATTGGTGATGGTACAAGTACAGTGATATCATTTCCTTGTATAATTTATTGGAAATTTCCAAAGTGCCCACAAATCCTGATATGACTCAAACTACTGAGATAGTGATGACTACAGTGATAAAATACACATTGATATCATCACAATATGTACTTGTATCTTTATCTGTGGCAAACAGATGTATTGCTATGTCATCTGTGACACCCAGGGTATGATTTCATTCTCGTTACTGAGCCAGCGATGAAGTATCAGCATGAATGTCTATCGGTTTCGGTCACACAAGAATTAAATATTTCTAAGGACATTTGTTCTGATGCGAAATCGAAGGAAAGCTGTTTTTAGACCTATAGCTGCATCACAAGTGCCAACATCTGTGTTAACTTACTCGTCAAAAGCATCCGCTCCAAACCATCATCTATAATACACCATATTACATGATTAATTCTTACTTTACCACAGATATTTTAACAAGCCACAATCTGAAATTTGTATCTAATCATTACAGAGCTTTAATCTTTTCAAGCTTCCCAAAGGAGTGGTACTATGTTTACATTCATTTATTGGGTTAGCTGCCAGAGCAGAGCAAGATAAACTGGTAAACGTGATACTTCCTGTTCCTTTCCTTCTATTGTTTTTCTAACTATCTGGGTCAGGGAATAACCGGGCTTTTATGACAGCATCGAAATATTTCCTCATCTACTAAATAGTCTAGCATTTTGAAGAAGAATAGCTTTGAGTTGCACGGTCTGAAGGAGGGAAGCCAAGATCCATCTAGGATCTGATTGCTCTACGTCTCTGGGCTCAGAGGCTTGTTCCTCGGTGTGGGGCGTGGAGGTAGAAACTTAAAGACAGACCCTAGTGGGAGGACTTAGGTACGGGGGCCTCACTCTCCAGAGAGATAAAGCCATGCTGCACCTGTGTGCAGGCAGGTAATCGGCCTTGTCTAGCACACACTCTGTCATATGTGTACCATGTACCAAAGCGAAGGGCCAATCAACAAGGACTACAGACCTCCAAAGGTGTAAGCCACTGTAAACTTCATCACGTTCATTTATTTTGAACACTTGTTACAGTAACAGAAAGATGAGTAACACAGTCTCACTCCAACTTGAGTAATATTTTGATTTTGGAGGAAATGGAAGAGTTTTCATAAATATCTAGTAGTCCTAAAATGTCTGTGTGTTTCCATTTTACCTTGGATTATTCCTCCACAAATAACCGTGTACATTTCAGTGAGATAAGCCTTAGTATATATTACAGTGTCGCCACTACTCAGTAGGGGATCTACCTATCAGAATGGACTTGGACCCAGCACTTAGGCAGTATATTGTCAGCTTTCTCTTTAACCATGAATTTGGGTGTATGGCCAGAGAGGTACCCATTTTCCCCCATGTGTGTGAAGCTTCTTGGGAAGCCATTATATCCTCAGAAGGCAGGAAACCCCGTCATACTTTAACATTTTCTTCCACACTTACACTGCAAAGAATAATATTTCTTTGCAAATATGCTGAACTCCCTTATCTCAAGAATGCAATCTTAATTCTCAGGTGGAGGTAACGCCCCCTCTGATGCAAACCATCGGGGTTCTTAGCAAATGGACTATTGGTGTTTAATATAGTCATGTCAACATTTTCTAAAGGATATTTTTTGAACTCCTTCCTCTTCAGGTTGTTCAGGAATTTCCAGCCTATCTGTTCTCATTCACTTCAGGCTACTCTGAGCTTAGGCTTCAGTTAACCAATATAGCCAACTATTAAATCCAGTCATAACTCTCAAGGCAACAGACACTGTCACAAGGGACTTCAGTCACTGAGTTTTCCCCAATCAGATCTTCCATTTCTCATTTAGTGGGACACCCTCAGTTTCTTCTCCCCCACGTGATTCACATACTACTGCTGAAACAACAGGCCACGCATTGAAAATCTTCTTAATGCACTAGTGACAGCTTTCCAAAGTTAGCCTTACATATGTGTCTCCACAGATTAAACCTGAGATCTACTCCGACTTTTACTGAGGACTGTTGGTGATGAGCTCCTTGGTGGAGCAGTTGTCCCTATTTTAATCTTTGACCGTTTTTATGTAGTAAAAACTAGACTTTCTCTTGATAAGCAGAAGAGGTTGTTCCTCCTGGCAAGGAGAAGGGTAGAAAGACTCATGCTTCTTATCTCTTCTATGTCCCACTCCAAGATCCGTATTCCACGTCACCATACCCAGTGCTTCTCACTCCTGTCATAAGTTTAACCTAAAATCTCCTCTGCAAGTTGTCATTTCGCTGGCACTTTACGCCTTCACTTCCTGCAACTGATTACTTGAGATAACCCCTAGCTATGTCTGACACTCAGCCTCATAAATAAGCAGCTTTTCCAAACCAGGAAACGTCTACTTTTTATTTTTCAGTCTCATGTGAGTTGGATGCTTGAGGTTTTCTGTTTATTTTTTACCCTGTTTACCCTCTATAGGTTCTGCACCAGTTAGCATTTGATATACAAGACACAAGTCTGTAGCTCAGTGTCACAGAAAACCACTATTTACATAATTTTTACTCCAAAAGTTGAAACTTTGGCTTAGATTCTCTTAGACACTCACTGTCAATCACAAGCACGTTTTTAACTTCCAGGACACAAGGGTCCAGCACAGCTAGGAAGTACCTCAGCTCGGGTAGTTCTGTGTTCTTCTCCAGGATTTCTCAGACTTCGCGGGGTGAGCTCAGGGCTAGTTCAGTGTGCATAAGCAGAGTCCCAGGAAAATGAACCACACGTGTTGCAGTGTCTAAAACTTTCCCTGCCTAACCTCCTCTATATTCCATGGGCTAAAGCCAATCATTAGTGCAAATTTGAGGACAATATAAATGAATGTCATCTCTAGGTAAACAATAATGCAAAATTACAGTATGGGAGCTATGTCAAAACCTGTGAATCTGAATGGAAATAAAGTAGGATAGCAGATTTCCATAAGGATGTTAAGAAAAACAGCTAGACCTTCAACCTCAGAGCCCTGTTGCCATAGTGACTGAGGGCCAAACCAGTGACTGCCCCACGCCTTTCTCTTTGCCTCTGTTCCCCATTCCTTTTAAATCAGAAATCTCGATCATTTGCAAAATGATATCCCCACAAGACATGAACTCCACTGGCCCTTTTCTTCTATCAGGGGGATTACTTTCATCATCAAATATGTGAACGTAGGGAAAAATCACAAAGTTGTGTTTCTTAGGCTGCCTCCAGGGGAAAAAAAACACCTTTCAGTTTAGAGTTGATGCAAGCCAAGCCTAAGAGACACCAATAAGGGTAACTGAGGAGAGTTTAATACAAGTGTTGTTTATAATACTGCAGTAAAACAGTAGGAGCAGGTACCACAGGAAACAGTTATGAGCTATTGCAATGAGCTAGTAGCTTCTTGAACTCTCAGGCCCAGTTGGTAGGTAAACTCTATTTCCATTTTATAGCGAAGACTGCTGAGAATGTTTGATTTTCCTTTTACTTGAGTGATGTGTGGATGCCTGAACAACAGTTTGCAGAAATAATAAAGTGGTCAGTTTGTTCCCATTTAAAAAACCAAAGCTTCTCTCTCTACTAGTCATCATGAAGCATAAAAGTAATCGTTTTAACAAACATTCTTTGATCTATAGGAAAATAGATAACATTATAAAAATTCAACTGAGTATTCCATGTAAAAAGTACTTAGACTGCTTGTCTCTCAAGCCATGGGCAGTACAGGCAGACACAGACCTGTACACACGTGTGCGTATGTGTGTACTGCCTGTGAGCAGCAGTGTGCTGTGCTTAGAATGATATTGCTAATACTAGTAGTAAGTCACCAATTCCTACCTAGTGCTCATATCACAAACTCTATGTCACAGGCTCTTCTTTTGCTATTCATCTTGACTAATCTATGATCTGATATAGTACAGTTTTTGAGTCTATGCCATTAGTACTGATGTTAGATATCACAACAACATTGCAAAAAAAAAAGACAAAAATACATTGACAAACGAAAATGCATTGACAAAAAATACTTTGAGAAGCAGGTATTTTAAAAACAAGGTTTTTAAAAAGGCAAAATGTGTGAAAATACCTTACTTCCTAACAAGTAAGCATTCTTTGAATTGTTCACTGCAAATAATTGTGTGCTTTTATCATATTTATGCAGAACTTCAGGAGAATAAGAAAAGAAGCGCCTCACCAAGTCACGAAAGGAAGAAGTCAGACACAAGGAGCTATTGTCCAAAGTAAGGTGTGGATGGATGAGGGTACAAGCAAATGTCACTTGTCCCCTGGAAAGACCTGTTACATAGGAACAAGACTGAATAACCTAACTGACTCTCCTGTAATGCTTTCACATATATCTTTATCTCTACTTAATGTGGCAAATTACTATTCAAGGCAAGATATGTAAACACAGCTTATAAGAAAATATTCATGGAGTACATGTCTTTTTTAGATATTTTCTTCTCAATAAACCCCAAAGGTTCAAATGTCATATATTGAAATTGGAAGAAAGTTAATGCCTAGTTCTTTATTAGTGAAAGAATAAAGAAACATTCAACTTCCTTTCCTGTACAGCTGAGCTGCGTCAAGCTGACTGTTTGAGCAGAACTTCACTGCTCTCATGACTGATAGGATCACTTCGTAGATCGGGTTGTAAAGGCACTGTCAGAATTACAGTGGTCTTTTAATTCTAATAGCTTCTGCTGAAGACTTGTGAGAGGGTGTTATCAAAGGACCTAGAACTTTATTTGGAAAGCATACAGAAATGTGGACACACATTTGTAATACGTCTTTAAATGCAGGTTAATGTTTCAAAAGGGCAGCCAAGAGTATACAGTGGTCTGTGAAGCTTCACCTTCTGAAGCTTGTCCCAGATGCATTGGTGGTTACATTACACAGACAGGAAGAAAACCTGTGTGATGGACGAGGTGTCGAGTGCACAAATAGCAGAGGGAGGCTCATGTGGCCTGAGGGGAAATCCTACTCCTGGAATCAGGACAAACCCAAATAACCAAAGTGCTTAAAATAGGATTTTTGCTTTTAGTGCATAATCCATCTTTTCAATTATGAAAACTGCAAAAGATTTGAGGATACAGACAACTTCCCACCTCTCTGTCAAACTTCCAGGCTCTGCAGGCTCAAGCTGGAGATCAGGGGGCTCTTTGACTTCGTCAGCAAGCTGGTGCGAGTGCTGACCCGACGGAGCCTCCGCTATGTGGACTGTTGTGGCCACATGGAATTCTGCATTTTGAGCACTGGACAGTGCCAATCAGCCACTATCTGTGGGGCTGGCCACGGGAATGCTTGAAGGAGGCACCCTCATTAGGACATGTAAAAACAATCCCCTGCTGCTGAGGGGGCTGGAGTCTCCGGGCAGCAGCTATGGAGAATTGAACATTGGCATGGAAGCACAAGCTGTGAGAGGGCGAGCCTCACACCCTCTTTGACATTCACCAGAAAATACCATGGAGAGACTTCCATAGAGTAAGGACAGTCACTCAAGTCCCCATATCTCCAGACATCAAGAGAAGAGGTTTAATCCGGAAGGAATGGATGACAGTGTCCATGTAGTGGGTAAGCGAGAAGGACTCAAGAGAGCACCCTTAGAGATCAAACAGAAGCCTGCTCTGCCTGCCCACCTGGCACTGTTACCTTGTCACCACCAGCTGTGGCATCCCCACTGGAAATCTTTCCTCCTCTCACACTGCTTCAGTGTGATTTCATGTTGTAGGTGGCAGGAATCACTTTGCTCTTGCTGAGTTTTAATGTGTAAGGGATTGAAGGTGTTTCACCGTTAATAAGAATAATCTAATCGTTGTATTTTGTAGATATAGGTCAGTAAATAATTATTAGTAAAACGTTTCAGTAAAGTGCAGAGACAATGAGATATAGAACCTCTGTCACATGACTAACTTTGTTATTTGAGAAGAAGCAAAGTTCAGATATCAATCTTGTGAAAATGACCAGGAGGAAATGAAGACGCCACTAAGAGGTGATGCTCAGAGAGAGAGGTCAGCATGCAGGCTGGAGCCACTTCAGACCATGGACTGGTCAGCAAAGTGACAGGGAAAGCCAGTAAGGTTAAGATACTGACAGAAGCTAGCAGAGAACCGGAAAGCAATCAACAATGTATTATTCAAGTAGTATTTTATGAACAAATATTCATGGAAATGAGAAGACATGACTTGAAATACACATTAATAGCCTTTTAAAATAGTTATATTTTCAAAACATTCCTGCCCTATAACTTATAAGTATATTCCTATAATTTATAATTTATAATCCTCAAGTTACTTAATATAATTATTTTTTCTAGAAAAAAATAAACCATGATCTACTTTTAATCTCTTTTATTTTGTGACTTAAACTCCAAGTCAGAAACCCTTTTTCAGCATAAGAACTCCTTATGGATTGAGCTGTGTTCCTCTTCAAAATCCCTGTGTTGATGTGTGCACCACAGACTTGACTGTATTCAGAGAAAGACACTTGGAGAGGAAGTCCACCTTGAAGAAAATCATGATGGGGAAGACTTACTCTGAGGCCAGTGTCCTTGTCATCCAAGGAAGACACACTTAGGTGCCACTTGAGGACAAGAATTTGGTCACCTATAGGACGTGGAAGGAGGTCTCAGGAGAAACCAAATTCTCTAGCACCTTGGTGTTGGACTTCAAGCTTCCAGAGACATGAGAAGTAATTATTTTTTTAAGTTACATAATATGAAGTATTTTATTATGGCATTGATAGAAAACTAATGTTAACACCTTAGCATTGAAGAAATTAAATTTCAAAATCCTCTAGCTAAGCCTATATAGGGTTTGAAAATTCCACATAACAGGAATAATATGTCACCACACGACCTGAGTGGTCAGTAGAGACAAATGGCTTTTCAACTAGAAGCTATAAAAGAACCAGGATGACATTTTTCAAAACTCATCCTGAATTTCACACAATCTCTGTCAGTTAGGTACATGTTTCACACACACACACACACATGCACATGCACATACACACAGATAAAAATGTCAGTTTCATTTTCTGTAATATATACACAGTATAACTTTGAGATATTTCCATGTCTCCTTTATAGTGGTAATGATCAATCAAACTCATTGAAATGAAGGACTAATAAAAATAGGAAAAAAGATTATGCCACTGACAAAGACCAAGGGTTTTAATAAATCTTAGTAGTTTTACTTTAATTGAATTTTTGGTGAAGAAATTTAACCACGGAAAGTTTTACAGATTGAATTTGTGAACATCTACAGAGCTAAGTCTCAGATCTAGGCAACATTTTTCTGTAAGATAGTAAATATCTGTGATGTAATGAATATTTTTCATTATTCATTAAGTGAAAATATGTTTGGTAAATCAAGAGTTTGTTTTCCATTTGATAGAATGGCTTCTAAATGGAAAGGTTCGATTCAAATGAATTCTTTCTATGATTAAATAGATTGCAAATAACCCTATCTGCATGATTTTTCTGTCATTCAATGGGAGGCACTTTAAAGATTAGGCTTTTTTGTTTTATTCTGTTTTCTAAATGGATTCTTGTACAGATTTTATCATGTTTTTGAATTACTTCTATGTTCTAACAGGCTTCAATTGGCCTGAATATTTCAAGATTGTGCTTCAGTTTAGAATCAGAGTGAGCGATTCAATCAGCGTGATTCTATTTTAATCACTCTTTCCTGTTTAATCAAATTACCATACTTGAATAAACCACAGTCTGGTTTGATAAGATAAATACATTCACCAATAGTCGAGACATTCCATAATTATTATTTGTATCAGAGAGTTGCACACATGTGTGTATAAATACTTATGAAAAGGAAGTAAGTGATAATTACTCACAAATTATGTCACCGTTAATAATTGTTTTTAATGTTTACATTTAAATACATGAGGAACATACAGGAAAGAAAAATTAAAATGGCATCATAAGAGGACCAGTAGAATTTTAAGAAGCCCATTAGGATCTGCCAGTCTTACAGTCACACACATCTGTGTGCCGTGCGCTGTAGCCCGCCAGAAGAGAAGACCTAACCCAAGGGTAGGCACAGCACGTCAAGGCCGACTCTCCCTCAGGCAAACGGGGCTGCTGTGCCATTTCCTTTAACCACCCTGACTGTTACCATTTTTTAATTTTAAAAAAGCAAAACAGAAAAAAGGATAGAAATGATACAGAATTTCAAAAATAAAATAGTAGGAAATTAACACTAATTAATATATTGCACATTGTTATCTTAGAAATAGTTGCTCAGGTTACAGGATTTAAGCATGAAAAAAATTGATCAAACAATTGAGCAGCAAAAAGTACAAGCTGTTCTTTTAGATGAACTGAGATTAGTAGTATAGCTGTCTATCCTGTACACACACACACACACACACACACACACACACATTTATATTTATACCTATATACATATAAATTTTTCCTTCTTCCTTTTCTCCTTTCCCCTGTCCCAGTTCTTTCTTTTTGAGCACTTGATTTCCCTCTCATTATCACAATATCTATTGTACAGTTTGGATCTCCCTTATCATCTGTAAAAGCAATTTCTTCTATTTGGTGGGTTAAGAGCATGACTGTAGCCTCAGTAAGAGCGGCGCTGACGTCTCTGTGATTATTAAAACCATTAGGTCGCTGCTACTGTAGCCCCGGTGCCGTGTGCATCTCTAAAAAAGGGGGGAACTCTCGAAATATGGGTTTGAATGGTGATGAAGATTTTCAGCTGTGTGAGAAAGTGAAGGGGATCTCAACGTGACAGGAGCGTTGACAGTCACACAGCACTGTGCGGAGGTTGGCGGTGCTCCGGGTGCTGGAGACGTCTGTCTCTTGCGGGCGACACTCACCTGCAGCAGCTTCAAGCGCACAGGCCTTCATTCCCTTTAACCTTCGGGTTAAGTGTCAAGTAGTAGACATGAGTTGCAGTTTTCCGCACAGCTCCTGACTGGCAAGTACGAGGTGGTCAATTTGATCCCCGGTACCAAAAAAATGAATAAATGGATAAAGCCTGACTCCTTTCTTACTACAGAGGAAGTCATTATTTTTCTTGTAATTTATTTGTCTAGAAAGCGCATTTTTGTAATTTTCTTTCAAATCTGAAATTATGAGTACTCTTTTGGGGCCAGTGAGGATCCCATTCCACTTTAAAAGGCTGGTTCCCTTTCAACTATGTTGACCAGTGTTTACTCCAAGAATTATTTTAAAAGTTATAAAATACTAGGTTTCACTATGACTCCATCTCCTTGCACAAAGTTATATTTATCTTACAAGTAACATGATTCTACTGATGGAGAGTGTTGCCAGCATTTCTTGATCTTGGATGAGGGCACTTTTTCCAAATGAGGCTGACAGTTTTCAGTCTCACCTTAAAGTGACGCACGATGCCGTTAAAGCTTCACTGCCCGCACTCTCCCCTCCCCCCACTGCTGATCAAACCTTCTAGCACCTGAAAAATGATTCCTATTTTTCATATAAAAATCAAATACTATCAATATAATCTACACACAGTTTTCTTCAGCACTGTAATTAAAAGGCAAAATGGAATTAGAAACTTTTCAAGCAAATTACTAAACAACATCAGGAAACAATGGCCGTTAGCTGCATTAAAGTGGCTGGGGTTCTTGGCAGTGCCAGTCTGAATGCAGAAATGTTACGAGGATGGAATGTCTGATGAAATCCTAGCCACGAGCAAAATACAGAGAGACAGGGAAGGCCTGGGAAGAAATGGGTGCAGCTGGCTGGGGCGGGCACCAGCTTTGCTTCGGTGATCACTGTCATGAGGAACTTTGGCCGTGATGTTATTGGTCACATTCTTTATGGCATTTGTAAAACCTCTAAGAGCTTTAATTATCACAACGCACACACTCACAGCAAACCTGGTATGAAGGAACCGACAGGCCTGATTATTAGGTAAGATCGGTGCCCAAAACATTTGTTGGAAGCTCTTCACTTTAAATATATCGCTTTTTAAAAATTTCCAGAATATTGGGGAAAAGTATACACATTGACACACACGCACACACACACACGCACGCACACGCATGCACATGCACACATGCACACACCACACACGCACATGCACACATTCTTTTAGACATGTTGAAAGAGAAGCCTGATAAAATGAAGAGTCACACTGAATGAGGTTGATAGAAGTACGGAGAGTACGTGATTAAAAGATTCAAAAGGCTGGACATGGTAGGGTGACAGTCCTCTCTACTGCAGAAACCCGCAGGAGCAAAGGTTTGCACCCTGCAGCCTGTGAGAAAAGATGGCCCTGGACAGCTCACAAAGATCTCAACGTTTAACTTTACTGTGGAAATGTTGGGAGCACTTCTCATGCCTCCGCCTGTGGGCAGTGGAGGCGGGCAGCGCAGGGGATGAGGGCCGCCATAGGGAACCACCGCGTGGAGCTAAGGCTGCACCCAGCACACCCTCCCAGAGAGCGGGAACCCACCCACGTCATGGTCCTGGTGGACCTGGGCGCCTGCAGATGCAGCCCAGCCCTGATCAGCAACACGTCTCCCGCCCGCACGTGAGTCTGCCTGTGAAGACAGGTGTGCACGGCTATTAAATAAGCACTTCAGCATTTCATTTAATTAGTGTGCTGGAGCTTGTTTTGTTACTTTGCAAAATAATCTACTGGGTGAAAATAATTTTATTACATATGAAGTAGAAGAGTGAACCAAGTAGGTTTTTGCTCATGAAATTGCAATAATTGCATGTTCAGAATGGCTAAGAGCAGAATAATTAATATTTACTTATTAGTTGTTTTATTTCAACATGGCTTTGATATCATGTCAAAAGAAAACATAGCCCAGAGAAAGGAAAACTGTGAAGGTAGAACGTTCAGTGCAGAACAGACAAATGAATACTTTTATTGTTGAGACAAATAATAAGGAACTGTGTTTAATTTGTAGGGAAATTGTGTCAGCTTTCAAAGTCACGATTTGAAAATACGCCTGCAAAATTATGCTGCGACATTTGATATATGTCAAGAAATGCATTGTAAAGATAAAAGATGTAAGTGAAAAAAGCCTATCATCCCAACATTTTTAAAAAAGTATTAGATTCAAACTGTAATCCCAGCCTGTAATCCCAGCACTCAGGAGGCTGAGGCAGGAGGATCATTGCAAGTTCAAGACCAGCTTGGGCTACAAAGTGAGTTCAAGGCCAGGCTGAATAGTGAGACCCTATCTGAAAAAGATAAATAAGTAAATAAAAATAAAATTATAATTCAGAGCTAGTTCTGTGGCAGCAAATCTGATTGCAGAAATAATCAAAGCCAATTACTGAAGGTGTTTATTAAGCAACCAAAAAAATCATGGCAGATACAGTTTGCCTTGACTTTAAAGAGTGGTTCTTCTAAAATCACTGTGTGTCACAGATAGCCAAACTGAAGAAACAAAAAAATCTGCTGGAAGAGATTTGGACAGTAAAGCTATTGGCTTCAAACTTTACATTTTGGCAATAGATGGAAGTAACGAAGTAATACGCTGGTTGTTTTTATTAAAGTTTTATTACAGTTATCAATGGATTCACTGTCACTGAGGAAGTGGCTTCTTTGATTTCACTGAGAGACACTGGCACATCTCTTTAGTTCCATGAAGTAGTGTAAATTGTATAAAAACTATTCTGATAAGCCTTTTCAGCCTGTCTGGGACAGCTACTGGTGTCGCCCCCATGGTGGCTCTGGAAGAGGAGAGACTTAGAGAGTTCATAACGGCCACCATCAGCTGGCATTTGCTGAAATATATGCATCAAGTAAGTTGATGCTTAAATCTATAAAGGTGGATAATGTCAAGCAAATCATCATAAAATCTAAGCTTTCATTAGGCTTGATGGATTACATCATCACTGATTGCAGTAATTCCTTAGAAGTATGGACGCTGATTATTGGGACCTATTTTTTGTTTGTTTTGTTTTGTTTTGTTTGCTCAGTGTAGATTTATAAGCAGCTGAACAGAAGTCTCAAGATGCATGTGGAGGGAAACAAAGCAGTTGCTGCAAGACTGCAGCTATGTATCATCAACTATTAAAAAACCTTTCAAAAGTACTGTCACTACTGACAAAAATTCCTGTATCACCCTGTGTTGTGTTAGAATTCCTAAGATAAGTGATTTTGTATTTATACCCCTAATTTTTACTGCTTCTACCCTTAGGCTGTGTGTGACACCCTCGTGCAGAGGAGTGAGCAGCGGGGCTCTCTCTGTCCCTCTTAGTAACCACAGAAAATCCACCCTGGCTTAAGACCGACTTAGTTGAAACAGTTTGTTTAGGGCAGTTAGGATGCAAAGCGCTTCCTTAAAATACACAGGTGCACTTACTGTGCCTCTGCTTCCCAGTGCATGGAAGTTTTGGGATGATAATCTGTAGTCTAGTCAGTGCTCAAAATCATCACCAGAGGACCACACTCACACCGTAAGTAAAAGTACTTTACTGTTCAAAAATGCCGATAAAAAGTACAGACATAGCCTTGTTCGGTGCAGAATTGCCACAAGGCCTTTGTGTGCAGAAAGCTCCAGGCCTGTGAAGTACAATATCAAAAACACAGTGAATAATGTGTGCCAGCTTTCTGAGAATCACTGCTCTTATTTCCACAAACCAGAAATTTTTTATGTGCTAACTCTGTTTTCCAATTTGTGCCCCTGAATTTTCTTTATTTCTGGCAATTTTCCTGGGACAGTTCTTCCTCTGCTGGATCCTACTCCCTCCCTGCACCTAGTAAGTAATATCTCAGTGGGGGCTGGGGATTTAGCTCAGCGGCATAGGCGCCTGCCTTGCAAACGGTCGTGAGTTTGATCCCTTGTACTGATAAAAAAAAAAAGTAACATCTCAGCGCATCTTTTTGAAATGAGAAAGGTTTCTATCTACACAAATTTGTTTGACAAAAAAAGATACATAACTGAGCTGTACTTAAAAAGAATTGTAATATTGAGAAACAGTAGATCTCTGTAGAAATATAAACTCTTCTCTGACTCTGGATTATCTCTGGGATTTTATATGTTATTCATCATAAACCTAGAATTTTTATTGACTTTTGAGTGACTGAAAAAAAATCTTAAAATTTCTGGGTAATATAAATACATTCATTAAGATGCTATAATTTATTGTACATAGTAGTAAATAAGCTAGGGAAAGTCACATATATTTTAAGAAACATAAGTTCTAAACTCAAGCACACATAATTAATTAGAAGGTAAAACATAATTATTTTAAATCTTTATTTTTAAAATATTTATGCTTGAAAAGTTTTCCCATTATGTAATAATTAAATTTGCAGCACAGTGTTGAAAAGTAGCTTATATTTTTTTAAAGTCAAATGAAACTTTTTCATAAAATATTTCTGGTGGAGCTTCTATGACTTATTTTCACTTAGCCTTAATTCAAAGAAAAGCATAAGATCTTCCCTTCGCTTTCCAGCACTGGCTCACTTCAATTACTTTAAATTCCAGTGCTTTTTTGAAGAATATGGAAATAGGCAAGTATTTCCTAGTATTTCTTTGAGAATATTTTGTCCCCCAGGAAATGATTGCAGTTTAATCACCAGCCCAAGAGCGCTGCACTTTCTAACTGCCGTTGAGGTGTCTGCTACAAAGAGAAAAAAGAGAAACATCTGATAGCTTTCTTGATGAGAAACTGCAGAGATTTCAATGCACTTTTTTGACAATATAAAAAGAGCCTCAGGAGCAGGTTTTTTTTTTTCTTCAGATGTTTCTTATACTTATGATTTTCAGCTCTAAACAAAAAGGACAAGCCAGGATCCTTCTCTCTCGCCTCCAAGTATAAAGGCAAAAAAAAAAAAAATGTGTTAAATGCTAACAATGTTTCATGTCAAGAAATGACATTAGTTTTCTTTTCCAGCTTTTAAACTAAGATCTGAGAATGTCACAGGCTTCACTGATACTTCGACTCATTTCCTGAGCCAAGGTCACACCTGAGCCGCAGACAGACAAGGACAACCAGAGCATGTGGAGTAAATGCTCCTGTGAGTGACAAAGTTTCAGCAGGACCATGGCAAGTTGCAATGAAATGACAGAAGTTTTCCTCCTTAACGGGGTGAGCCTCTGTTCCCAGTGACACAATCCTACATTTGTGGTGCACCTGCTTCAGCATTACTTCTTCCTATTTTTACTTCTAGTGTTAATCCTCCAGGTCTATACATGGGCTTGAGCAACACAGTCTGAGTAGGCGTTTGGAAGATTTGCTCTTTGTTATTGCTTTGCTTTCTGTCCTTTCTGCTATTTCATAAAAATTTTGCATCATTATGTATCCCCTAATGACTCCCTTCATGCTATTCCATGTTTTTTTTAAATTATATTATGGTTTGATATTTCTTATTCTTAGCCTTCAACTGGTGGTACTCTCATATGACCAGCATAAGAGCTGGCAGCTTCAAATGCTTAACCTCCTTTTATAATAGTGTTATATTTGACTAGCTAAAAGTGAAAAATTAAAACAAAAAGGATTTCCTATTTAAATGTGTAAAGCTGATGTATAGACATTAGGCTCTTAACAAAACATTTATTTTAAGAATGTTCAGCAGGAACAGCCTTGATTTGTCTGACAGTTCTACTCATTACGCTCTTTCTATACCAAAGAGTGACTTCACATAATATATTTAATACAATCCACATTCCCTAAGTGTAAGAATGAAAACAAATTAAGCTCTATGAATGAATTACTGTAAGTCCTCACCTTTCTCTGGTATGTAGGAAGCTGTCGAACAGTATTAAATATTAACGCAAGTATAACATGTAAGTGAACTATTTTTTTTAGATTTTTCTCTCTATGTTAATTTGTAGTGTAATATAGGTTTATTTTCAAATGTACACATCACTGAAAAAAAATTGTTTGCTCTTAATTGCACTTTCAAAATAAAGATTTCCATCACTTTTTTCCTCTAGTGGTTTACAATAAAAGCAACTCGTTTAATATTTATATAGAAGGAAGTTAAATTAATTTACTGTTTGTTTCTCTTAGAGAAAGACTCTTATTCCATAATGCAAAAATCACTTTTTTTATATTTCTGGCCCAAAAGTGAATTTTCCATGAGTACTATTTAATAATAAATGAATTTAATATGTGTGACTACATAATATTTGTGTAGCCTGTTGCTCACCCAGGATTAACCTTTGATCTTGAATATGAATATAATGTTTTTATCTTCATACTTGTCATCATAAATTGTGATATGTAACTTAAAACTTTTATACAGTAAAGAAAATAATAACTGACATTTATTAAGCATATGCTGTGTGCTTGAAAGAATTATAATTAGTTTCCAAGAATTGACCAAATGATTTCAAATCTGCGTATCAGTACTATACTCTTTCTGTAGTAACAAAAACGATATGACTAGCCAGTTTGATTTTGCTTAAAGCTGAAGTGTTACCCAGTATATTAAATTGGTAGTTTCACTCTAAGCATTTTTCCCTTCTTGATCCATAAAACAATTAGATTAGACATTACTTCTAAGAGAGTATCTCTCCTAAGAATTGAGTGGTAAAGATACATGGGGAAATGTAACTTACTGATTTTAAGATGCAGTTTTTAACTTTTCTGAAATGAATTAACGAATCATTCTCTAATATATAACAGCTTCTCCACTCAAAGTGTCACTTGTTAAAAACAATTAATGCAAGAAATTTTGCCCATTTTGGAAGCCAGTATTTCTTTCTTGAGTGTGATGATTATGTGTATCACAGTGATGGATGGGTACGCAGTGAGGAAATGTTAGTCTTTCAAATCATCTCTGCTGAAGTTTGAAGATGCAGACATAGGGTGACCTCACCTCCTGCACTGTCCTACTTGGAGTCTGTGCTTCCCGGAGCCCAAGCCACCTGCAGGGCTTCTGTACCAGGGTGTTGCTCTGGCTGTTGCTTCATCATATTATAAAGTCTCCGTGATGTGAATAATATTCACATCCCCACAGTGATCTATCAGTCAGCTTTCTGTTACTGTAACAAATACATGGGAGGCATCCACTCACCAGTAGGAAAGGGTGTTCTGAGGCACACAGCTGGAGGTTTGCACCACGGTCAGTTGGTCAGTTACTGAATACGATGGCACACCGTGGCAGAAGGCAGCATTCAGGGAGACTGCTTGGCTGATTCACAGCCAAGAAGGGAGTGGAGGCGACAGCATCCCACAGCCTCCTTCCTGGACCTGCTTCCTGTACCCAAAGACTGCCCTGCTGCCTCGCCAGGTGTCATTACAGCACCTCTGGTGGTGCCACGCTGGGATCCAAGCCTGGAGCAGACAGCGCTTTGAGAGACTCTTGTGTCGGCGCAGCCATGGCAATGATCTTTCCTTATTAATAACATGGTGTGTTACACTTCAGACAGGAGCCACCTGGTGGTGGGACCTTTCTGGCAGCCTTCTGTTTGTCATCGACTACCGCAGCATGGCATAGTTCTAACTCTGTTTTCGGATTCCTTGGTCTTCCATTCGACACTAATCATAAAGAATTAAAAATATGACCATCCCACCATAATACGGAAGGTATTAAACCTTTAACAAGCAGTGATACACTGAGAAATAGAGCGCTTATGGCTTTGTGATATCCACAGAAGTCAGTGCCCTCCAATGGCAGCAGCTCTGTCGGGTAATGACAGGGCCTGGCCATGACAGGCTTCACCCCACAAGTACCGCTCTCCGGATAGGAGGGAACAGGAGGCAATCAGCTAGGCAGGGCGAAAGCAAAGGAGATCTTTGCCCACAATCAGACAGAAACAAGTAGAAATCTATCAAGTGTTTTGTGTGTGTATGCACGACTTATTCTTTAAGATACTTTAAACACCCTTATTATTTGCTATTTTATTAGAATTTACTATAAAAATAATATTCTAAAACCTGTCATATTATCATATTATTTTTGACCAATAAATATTTTGAACACTATTGTAAACAGTAGAGACTGTTTTAAAAACAAGGAACTGTTTCTGTGTTCCAAAATTTTCAGTCAAAATGAGAAGCCCAATTTACCCCTCACTGGCAACTTAATAAGATTTCCAAAATGCAAATCTAACTTAGATTGAGAAAGCCAGCTGTGAAAGTGTGTGGTGCTGACAAGACCACACGATTTTAGCAATGTAATTTAGTGCTGTTCAGCTTTAGTGACCTTTTAAAGACTAAAATAAAAACACTATTCTCTGTGGTCTGGATCATTACAGCAGCTTCAGCCCTTAAATTTTACAGAATAAACACTTCAAAACAAAGAAAGTCAGTGGGCTACAAGGTGAGAAAATTACAATAATTATGGAACACAAGGCCATACCCTATAGTGCCGTCATTCGTCAAGATAGACCCGAGTCTTTCATTTCCCCCTAGATTATCTCCCTGGCTACTGCATGAACATTTTGTTTATTTGCATTTTTAAAGCAGAACAGCTAGGGTCACTATGGAAGCTGTTTGTGCAACTTTTTCTTTGATGGTCAAATACAGAGATGACCACAGAAGAAGCAGGCGTGATAGCCCAGCAGTCCTGAGTCAGACTTCCAGTCGGTTTCCATGTACACTATTGGTTAGGTGATCTGTCCTTGGTCAAGTTAAGGGTTATGAAATTTAATTTTGTCTCAGCGTTGTCACCTGCAATGGAATTTTCATAGTCATAGATCATACGATTGTTTACGGTTAAACAGAGTCACATAACGTATTTGTTAAGTTCAACTTCTACCAATACACACACACACACACACACACATATATATATATATATATATATATATATATATATTATTCAATAATTGATGATTTTGCCATCAATCACCATGAAGTAAGGTCTGAAGCCCTTATCTGATGTATTCCATAACTATTTGCTTATATAATTATAAACATGGACTCCACATTTACTTATTTTTACTGTACTTTTTAACTTGAAAACACAGCTGGTTTTAAAAAAATAAAGGCTTTTGACATTAGAAAGATTTTTTGATGCTTTTATATGTGTATCCTTGGGTAAAAATTGCACATATGGGAAGAAGTACCAGGAAAAAGCTATCAAAGAATAAACCGGAGAGGCAGACAAGATTGTCTCCTGTAGCATTAGTTGCTGTCACTAAATGCCTTTCATGGCTCCTCTTGTCATCAGCACCTAAAGTTTTTCTCTCCTGTGATTCACATTGTTAGTTCAGTGCCAGATACAAAGTCACAGTTTTGCTTTATCACTCGAAAATACATTGAGATTGAAAAACAACAGCGTCTCGGGGTCTCAGGGGAGGACCGCGGCTTACAACAGGCCAAGAAGATTAAGGTTTCTGTTTAGGATAAGTTAGTATAGATTTCAGGCTGTATTTTTAGATGAGGTGTGGCGGGAGAGCCAATTAAAAGTTCTGCAAATTCACATTTTTGCAGAATCTCCTGGAGTGAAAGACTTCGCAACTCATTAAAAACCAATGTGAACAGAACGGTGCTCCTTAATTTAAATATGTCCTTTGGAATCAACTGCCCTTTTTAGACAAGTGGGAAGTAATAGGAAGGGAAAAATGAAAAAAAATATTATGTATCAGTACAAATCCCCAATGATGAGCACAATCGTTCTGTATATGTAACATATGCCAAAACTTACTTAGATAAAAGAAAATATTTTTTGATTTAAATTCAATGAACAATCATGAATTAGGTATACATTTGTCTTGTGTTTTTTATAATATATTTTGAACTTTACAAGTGTGTAGCTCTGGTATTTACTGAAGTCTTCCTTCTAAAAAATTCATTTTTAAAATTTTTGTATTGCTGGGCTTTTTTTTCTTAAATAAAAACATAAAACCCATGTTAGAAAGATATAAGCAACCACTCCTTCCAGAAGATGGAGCCTATGTGTTTTCTCTATTCCTCCCACCAAGTACAGTAACACCCCAGGGCATGTTATGGTGCAACTGTGGGTGTTACAGTTGATACCAATTTGGAAAGACTGAACATGAGTGAAGGAGGCAAACAGAGTGAGAACTTGAGGTCTATGGAATGGCTCTGCAGTGACATCTCTGAAATTTTCCTTTTTCTCAAAACGCCAGACCAGATGGGTATGAGAGAAGCCATCAACCCGGAAATATCAATGAACAAAGCCCCAGAAAACACAAATACCAGAAACAGCGCTGCCTCGCAGTCCAGCCAACACCTTGACAGCAGCCACCAACTGCAGAGGAAATTGTGGTCCCCATCCACCTGGTGCTTGCAGAGATCAGGAGAAGTTTTAGTCCACCACTCCAGGCATGCCGCGCAATGTCCCTGCGATTTCACAGATACGGGATTTGTATTCTCCAGTGCTCTTGGAACAGACTCCTTTTGGGTGATGCTGGTGGAGACAGAGGGGGTGCACAGCACCTCACCCAAACACAGTAACAGAATGACTCTCAGCTCCCTCAGTGGGATTATGTCTGAGTGGTGGGTGGGGATTGAGAACCTTCAGCTCAGTTGCAGGGCAAGGAGCTCACAGCTGTCTGCTGTGTCTTTAGAGCCCACAGGGAGCAGGCAACAGGTGCTCTCCTCGATAGGGGAAATGATACCCAGGGAAGCTCTGCAGGACACGTGGAAATTCCCAGCCCTGCTCAGGGGAGCGACTGACTCCCAGTCAGTGAGCTCAGGCTGAGGCCCAGTGGAGGCTGGATGTTCACGGTCACCTAAGAGCTGCGAGGCACAAATCCTGTCTACACAGAACCTCCTGAAGGAAGATTTCTAAGACACCGTGTTTAAGCAACTAGAGCCTCATAACGTAATTCACACACACGAAAGTGTCTAAATTGCAACCCAAAACAGGCATCTTATTAAGAAAAAAAGTTCGAATTTGACTGAGGGAGGCAGCCAGTAGCTGCCCCCACTGAGAAGACCCACACCTCTAGAATTATCTGAACATGACTGGAAATTGGCCATCATCAGAGTGCCTCAAAGGACAACCACAAACATGTTTGCCAAAATTGAAAAAAAAAAAAAAACCCAAAGTGTCAACAAAGGAAAAAAAAAATCAGGTGAAATGCAATAAAAAAGAAATTTAGGCACTGAAAAAACACGGATACTGAAAGAAGAAAAGGAAAGATTAAAAAAAGTGTGTGACAAAATAAAACCTTGAGTAAACATGCAGTTATAACAAGATGAATTATTCAATCTGAAGAACAGAAAAAAATTTAAAGAATGAGCAGATACTCACTTGTTGTGGTTCTTAAATAAAGATGAAACCCAATGCACCTGTGATCCCTGTACTCGGACAGGCTAAACAGGAAGGCCACAAGTTCAAATCCAGCCTGAGCAACTTAGAAATTTGGCAAGATCTCATCTCAGCATGATTTTTTTTGTGTGTTTGTTTGTTTGTTTGTTTTTAAGAGGAAGGATGGGAATGAAACTCCCTGAAGACCTGAGTTCAACCACTATGAACATTGCAAATATAGTGATTAAAATTTCATGAATTTGGTTTAAGAAAATCATAGTTGCACAGTTTAATGGATCTGGGTCAATCCCTTATAAAAAATGCAAAATGAAAGAATTCATTGTCGAACTTTTAGAAGGCCAAGAGAAAAGATCATATTGAAATCTATGAAGGAAATGACTCTTTATATATAGGCTAAGCACTTTAAATAGCAGTGACATTTTCACCTAAAATCATGAGCACCGAAAGGTGGTGGCCACACAATATCTCCAGTAGTGCAAGATTGAAAGTGAAAGCTACCACCCATGAGTATATGGAGGTTCCAAGAAAATAATTCTTAAAGAGACTAACTTAGATACATATTTACATCAATTGTAAATAATATAATTGCAGTAGTGGGCCTTTATTTCAGAGAAATATTTCAGAGAAATAATAAAACTTAAATCCATGCACTGACTTTCCTTTTATGATTTGTGTAATCATGTGAGTTTTACTAATTATGCTACAGACCAGAAGGCTACTCAAATTTGCCTCAGTGCACACTGTGAGGATATACTGTGGTATGTCCATGCTGTGAAATACACCTCCACACAGAAAACAGACGAAATTCTGATGCACACAGCAGTCGGTATGAATCTCAAGGCTATTGTTTTGTGGGAAAGGTCACTATTAAAATACTACAGAGCATATAGTTCTACTTATACAACATCTTCAACTAATTATAAAGATGAAAAAGACATTCCTTTTTGTTGGCAATTGAGGTGAAACTCCATGGTACTGGAATAATTTTATATCATAATTCAGTGATAGAACCACAAGTCTATGCATGTGATAGAATAACAAAAATTCATACATGTATACAATTAGGGCAGTTAATAAGAATTAGATTGCCTTATTCATTTACTAGTCTGTTGAGTTTTAGGTAATGGTTCTGATTTTGAAACTGCAATACAAAGATGAATAAACTTTATGAATATTTCTTCATCATAGCATGAGAAACCTGCTCTGAAAGTAAATAAAAGAACTGACTAACCTCTGAATTGACAGAGGGACTCCACAGAATTTTTAAAGTGAGATTTTAGTACTTTAGCTAAAAAGCACTAAGGGTCTGGGCCTGCATGAGCTTTAGTTAATTATATTAAGCATATTTAATGAATATGTTAATGAAATCAGAAAATATAACACATCCTGCATCTTAAATGGTTTCTAACGAATATGTAAAGGGATTCAGATCAAGCTAAAAAATAATCACCTGCATGTAATTTATTCATTCAAGAGCCGTGTGACTTCATTATCTCAGGCACTGAGTGACTAAGTAGATTACTTCCCTCTCAATCTTCTGACATGTGTGAGGAATGGAAAATAGAAAATCAACTGGGTCTCTAATGGAAGACGAGGATGGAAGCAGTGCTGGCTGAGGATTTCTGGCTCTGTGGATCCCCTGTGGTCTCTGCCTGTTTGAAATCACCCACAGCCAGTTTGCTCCTCACCCCTCTTCCTCAGTGCCCTTCAGGTTGGCTGTGGAACTATGCTCAGCTCTCTCCCCTTCCCACACAGGTCACTGGAAGTCGACCACTCCGACGTGGCTTTCTCATCACTCACCTGCCGGTGAGGCCCAGACACACAGCTGCTATTCTCCTGCTTGGAGCTGTAGTGGGTGAATTTGTACTTGGACGACAGGCAGCACTGCAGTCGCAGCAGGATCATCCCAAACTCACCATGTTCCCCCCATCCCGTGCCCACAGCCCAGCTCCTGCCGGCTGGGTTTCCCATTCCAGGACCATGGCCTGTTTCCCTCCTCCCCAGGGCTGTCCCTGCCCCATCTCAAGCCCGATGCCCACTTGGGTACAATGAAATACTATTTCCATCTCCCTGAGGGAACGCTCTGTCTGCACTCATTGTTGGCCCACTGGCAAATGTCACATGTGTTGCTCAGCAGGATTTCCCAGCAGTCTTCTAACTGGCCTACCACTCTCCTGCCCCTTGCTGTCCATGTCACAGTCCTGTTAATATTGGCTGGATGGTTTCCCAACCCTGGTGTTAGTGGCCACACCCTGAAGGGTGCTTACAATGCTCGACAGAATCTGTCTACTCTGCCTCTCTGTCTCTTGATGTTTGATAGTCAGCCGTCCTGATTTTAAACGAAGTATGTAATAATTGCACCTTCTGGCGTCAGTGACACTGCTTCTGTTTCTTCACTTTTCTCACCTTCTCCACTTTCATCTGGAAAACTCTTAGCCGGCTTTCAGCTCCCAGGATTCAGTTCCTAGAACTTCCTCTAGGAAACTCACCCTGCCTCTCTAAGGTGTTTTGTTATAGCCCCCCACTTCGTGTGAAGCTTTTCTTTTCCTACATACTTTATTCTTATTTCAAATCGAATTAAACTACCTTACTTGACAAACTGAGTGTTCTTAATAGATGAGACATTATTTAAGTCCATTTACTTTTATTTTTACATCTTTTAAAATTTTATGTCTATAAAAGCAGGTAATACAAGATCCACTCTGTGTGTGTGTGCGTGTGCGTGTCTGTGTGTGTGTGACTCTTGGGTCACTCTGTGACCAAGGCTGGGATTGAAGCACTGGATTTAAGTGACTCTCTTTCCTCAGCTTCTCGAAAAGCTAGAACTACAGTTATGCACTGTAACCCTGGCTATCTTAACAGATTTTCATGTGTACAATTTAATATTGTTACTTAAGGCCCAGTGCCGTACAGCAGATCTCTGGAACTTATTTGTTGTGTTAACTGAAATCTTATGCCAAGTAACTCACCATTTTCTTCAACCCCGCTAGCTTACTGGACTTGACACAGTACCCTATGATTCACTGGGATTGTTTCATGTTAGATTTTATTTTACTTAAAAACATATGCACAAACGTGCCATTACTCCAAGTCTCTAGAGTTTGCCTATATATCCCTTCCAGAACAGCTTTTTTCTTCCTAGATACTTAGACCTTTATCTTAGTTTTAAATAATTATATCCTTATACTGATATTACTGCTTCTTGATATTTCATATTTAGTGTAAGCCATGAAATTAATATTAATATTAATATTAAAAATGTAACTCTTTTTTCTTTTGCCCTTATAATATAAACATCTTTAATTTTCTCCCACTTCCTGATATAATTATATTGTCATTTTGTTCAACACAATGTCTTAAGTACAATAATTATGACAGTGTGATGTTTATAGGTGATAAATATAAAATATGCTCACTGGAAATAAAATTACAAATATTTCTAGTTGTCTATAAAAATCATGCCTTTGAAAAACTGTGAATTTTATAAATTTTTTCTTATGCTTCTATGTATGAAGTATCCAGTTTTACTTTCTATATTCAGGGAACTAAAATCTGGATATTCTACTAATTAATTTTAGAAATGTTCTTGTATTATTTATTAGGTAGATTTCTTTATCACAGACTCTGTCTTTTTGCAGTTGATTTTATACAGAGACTATACTTTCTGCTCTAGACTTTATTTTTATGTCCATTTTCTTAAGTGTTCTTACAGCTCTCTTTCCAAATTCTACAATTTATGCAAATCATTTCATTTCACTTTGATGTTTTTTAGTCTTAATTGATACAGAGTAGTTTTCACAGTGATATTGGAGGAAGATATAAAGATTTACCATATATTCCCTGCTACCTACAATCACAGTCTGCCATTACCAATATCCCTCCCAAGAACTGCATTTCTTACAACTGGTAAACATACATTGATACATCGTCACAATCCAAGGTCTGTAGTTCATATTCCCAGTGTTCACTCTGGTACATTCTATGAGTTTGAAAATGTGCACAGAGCTATGAACCCACCATGATAGCATCACACAATGATCAGTGGTCCAAACTTATTTATACTGTGTCTTCCTCCTTCCATGAGTTTCAGCTCACCACTCAGTGCTCCACTTTTCAAAAGTTAACTTTGATGGTTCATGCTTTTCTTGTGCTTTGCAACTTGCGATTTCAATCAGTGGCATTTTACTGCAGTTTGAAGATAATCAAATAAGGTACACATGCTCAACTCATAAATGTTTATAATATCCCTTAGCCTTCATCATAACCCTAAGAAATTGATACATTTACATATTTCCTTAAGGCATGAAAGAAAGTGATAGGTAGACATCATCAGTGTTCTAAAACTCAGAGCTTAGGAGTAGTGAATTCAAGATGCAATAATAAACTAAACCTGTATTTAGTTTACATTCAGTCTACCAGAGCAATGGGAAACACCTTCCCCTATTTCTGACTATACAAAGCATCTGCAATTTCTCAGGACACGTTTTGCCACAGACCTCAATTGGTCATACAGCAGTCATCAGTGGCAGGGATTCGCCTTCAGTGTGAGAATTATTTGATGCCTTGGACAGTTGCTTAGAATCTAAAAATTAAATATGATGGCTAAAACATATTGACACTCTTGTACCATATATTCTGTATGTAATTTTAATTTTCAAAATAAATTCATAATTATAGCTAATTTTTCCTCCTCAGTATGTCCCTGAGAATCTTAGGTTAACTAACTCATCACTAGTTTGATTTTTCTTAATCAAACTACTTTGAGGTATGAGGTCACACATATATAACTCTGCCTGAATTCCTGTTCTATTATTTATCCTCCAAACTGGCCCGTTTCTCCCTGGGCTTGTACAGTAGTATTTGCTGCTATAAAATGAAAATGATAGAATCAAGTATGAAATTTACATTATTCAATTAAAAAACTAATTAAGACATTAATTAGTGAAATTTCCATGCCAATCATTAATGTGTGATGAGTCCCAAGAAAAATGTCTTACAGGTAAGTAGGTGCTGTACTGCTGAACTATGTCCCTGGGAGAAATTTTTATGCCTATGTCTTGTACTCTGAGTAACTACTTTGAAGATAATAATATGCAATGTAGCTAACTATTGTTATTTTCCTATCATCTCTATGTGAAATTTTGTTTTACCTATTTCCATAAAATAAAAAAATAAGAAAAATTTCTTTTGAATTAAATATGTGTGCTTTCAGCTGTGAATGTATGCATGTGTGTCTGTGTGTCTCTGTGTGTAGTGAGGAGACATAGGTTTTATTATCTCACTGGGATATATTGGAATGACTGTTGTGTCCCCCAAACAATGTAACCCTTTTTCAGATAAGAACTGAGAAATTGTAGTTTCAAGAACTGTTAGATTTCTAGAATAAGCATTCTTGAGACTGAAATGCAGTTCCTCAAGCCCTGTACCTCATCCAGAGCTTCAAGCATTCTGTGAACAGCAAGCAGGGAAAGCAGTGGCTTCGTCATTAGCTCTACATGACAGTGTGGCAGGTGGCACTGCACCTGTCACATGTGCCTTCCAGACTCTCCTGCCTGCAACTGGGAGGCTTGTGAAAATTAACCACAGCAAAAATGCCTCAGCAAAAATTCACCCTTACCATATTAGAAAGCTCATTTACAACATTACTAAAACTTTTCCAAATGATCATAATAAAATGTTAAAGTTGTCCTATGTCTATGCATTTAAATTCATTATATTTATCTTTGTATTTAGATTTCTGTGAGATTTGTTTTGTAGTAAATATTAATTATATAATTACATAGGCATTATGATGTAAAATCTTATACATATTATATTAAATTTTGCCCATTGGAGTAACAAAAAATAAAGGATTTAGAAATTTTGAGTCATTGACTTTTGTTACCTTGTGCTCCATGCACAAAATTACAGATTTGTTGAATTTTATTTCTAGCAGTAGTTAATTATTTTGAGGGAGGAATATTAATAGTGAAATATTGAATGATCACAGGTGAAAATGTAGAATATAGGGAGTCTTAAACAGATGTCTCATCTTCTTGAGACGTAAAATTATCACTTGGCTTCATTGTAATAACACAGAATACCAAAAACTCACAAACATCTGAATTCAGTTGACACAGTAATTATGGTTCCAGAGCACAGAGTACCATCCTGATGGCCCATGTTCTGCATTCCCACAGAAGGACGGGTGCCTCCTTCCACTTTTTGGACAATGTAAGGAAAGCAAGAGAATATTGACAGTGAAAAGAGGCCAAGGCTTCATCTCTGTGCAGGACACAAGGTCTGAGCAATTGTTGACCAGGGCACAGAGAGCTGAACACCAAGCATAACATCCGAAGATTAAGCCAAACACTAAACAGTGAACATTTCTCAGGTGAGATCATCAGTTTTTTATCAGAAGGACAGTGTTTGTCAGAGCATGGAGACAAAGAGGGGAAAGCAGACCTCAGAGCCCAGATCCAAGCCCATGGGCCACTGGGTGCTCCCCAGAACTGATAGTCTGAAAAAGAATCTTGGCAGCTACATGTAATTTGTACATTTGTACCTTTTTTCAGGAAACATTGTAGCCAGTTTCTGCCAGATATTGCAGAAGAGCTTTTGTGTCTTTTCAACAGGCAGCATGGGTGTCATTAATCAGAAGTATAGTGATATTTTGTGCTGGGAAACTAATGAAGTCAGCTAGGAAGTGTTCCCCAAAAGAGGATAAACTAGTTTTTGGAACTCTGGGAGGTTGAGTCAAGGTCAGTTGACTTTTGAGTCCAGAACTGGGGTCTTACTGAAAAGAGGCTAGATGACAGGAACCAACTGAAGGAAGAAGAAGGAATTCTTCAGCACCAGGCAGGTGTATCATCAGTCTGTAGGTGGGAGAAGATGAGTTAATATATCTGGACATAATCGGGGTGGCATTGTCAGCTCAGAGACCCTGAACTGGCTCTACAGGCAGGAGAGCTGTATTTTAGCAGGTTGGCAGTCTATAAATATTTTACAGTTTTTTTTTTCCCTTGGGGAACCATGACAAAGCTAAGGCTGTCCTGAGGAAAATGTGTTGGTCACTTGGTCACAGGAGAGGAGAGGAGTGTTTCAAAGTGATTGACAGTCTATCAGGCTCTCAAAGTGCTTTAAACAGCTGATGTGTGGCATCCTCAGAGAGAGACCATGTCTGCCTAGCCACATCCCTTATGGGGATTTAGGTACAGGTTAGCTAAGGAGGGTGCAAAGCCTCTGCTATGCCAAAGGGTGATTGCCATGGAAATGCAAAGAAGAGCTCAATCAGTCACCTCAATCAGTGCTTCCCAGTCTTGGTGCACAGATGGAGCAGCCTGTTGCTTACGCTGCTTTTTCCCTTCACTCACACATTCATTCAGCAGGCACTCAGAGGTTAAACATTCCAACTCCCTTCCTTTGAGGGTGGCCCTGACTAACAAGAGTTCATCAGACTCACATTTTGCTTGAGCTAAGCAGGTACTAATTTTGGTGCCCCTGAGGGTCTTATCCAGTGACCAGACCAAACTGCCTCCTCGTCCCTTTTGGGTCTGGTATGAATTGCTCAGCAGAGTGGCAAGAGTCCTCCTTCAGACATCTGAGGTGATTTAGAAATCTTATAGACACATCTTCTCATCAGGACTTGGAAAGGTCCTTGCTCCACCCCTTAGGGCCATGACTGGTGACCAAAGAGGTCAACACGGCCAAACTTCCCAGTCAATGCACCAAAGCAGAAACACTGAAATGACACCTGGAATTTGGAGGGAGATTTATTTTAAGTAGACAGGCACTGATTGGGATCATTTGCAAAATATCAGGCCATGAAGGCTCAGGGAGGGGAGTTTGTATGGTCTGGCAAAAGGAAAGTACAGTGGTAGACTACTTCATTGTTTTTGATTGCTTCTTACAACATGCATCATAGTGATGAGCTATGCATCACAGTAAGCAGCCACTTCTACAAGACAGTAGAAACAGGAACTGTAGGAGGAACTATTATCTGAGGCAATGAAAAAATTGGCTGGGACCTTTTCTGCTACATTGCTATAAACATAGTTGTGCATATATCATTGTGTTATGACGCTTTTCATCCTTTGAGTAAGATGCCAAGAAGGAGAATAGTTGGGATGAATGGGGCTTCTAGTCTTAGTTTCTTGAGGAATCTTTGTGTTGATTTTTACAGTGGTTGCACCAGTCTACACTCCCACCAACAGTGAAGAAGGGTTCTTTTTCCCCATAGCCCTTCTGGCTTTTGTTATTGGTTGATTTCTTACAGAAAAAACTCCAAACATATTTATCCACCTTATCTTCAACAAAGGAGTCAAACACCTTTACTGGAAGAAAGACAGTCTCTTTAATAGACTTGTGTTGGAAAAACTGGCTTTCCACATGTGAAAGACAAAAACCAGGCCTATGTCTCTTGCACTAAACTAAATTCAAAATGGATCAAAGATCTAAATATTAAGAGACTCACCAAATCTGCTGAATGAGTAGAACTCTTAAAGACCTAAGTGTAGGAAAAGACTTCATGAATAAAACCCCAATCTCACAGGAAATTGTTCCTCAGACAAACAACTACTAACATACTTTAACATTTAAACATTGCTTAAAATTGAGCAAGAAGATGAGTCATTTTTTAGACTAAGGAAGATATGTTTTAGAATTATACCATACTTAAAATTTAATAAAAAATATAGATATGAGCTACACTTGATTGTAACATCTAATCAGTGATTTTACTTAATTTATCAAATTGCTTCTACATTCAGAACAAGTTTTTTATTCACTTACTTATTATTTTCAGGATATTTTTCTTTTATTTCCTCAAAATGGAGATTGGATCACTCCAACGAAATGAAATTGACATCCTTTAGTTTATGTAGGTATCCTATAACTATGATTTTTTTTCCATTCCTTAAACTTGGGAAGGGGAGAAAAATGTTTTCTTTCCCATCAGCAAGTAGATAAATTTATTCAAAATGACTAGAAAAGGGCTGGGGATATAGCTCAGTGGCATAGTCCCTGCCTGGCAAGCTTGAGGTCATGAGTTTTTGATTCCTGGTATAAAACAAAACAAAACAAAACAAAACAAAATGACAAAACAAAAATGACTAGCAAATGAAGTATCAATTTATTAATAAAAATTTCATTTGTAAATGCTATGGGAATTTCTAATTCATTAAAATGATATACTATAACTACCCATCAGTCCAACTCCTTTAACAGCTCTTATCACATTCTTAAAAATACATAATTAAAATATATTGAAAAACTGTTATTGGTTTTATAAGTCTCAAGGCACTAGAGACGTTGTCTGTTGTTCACTTCATTAATTCATTCATCAGGTCTCTCATCCCTTATAAGCATTTAACATAAAACATATGTGTTGGGAAATTTGCTCAAGTAAATTAAAAGAGATTTTTTTAAACATATGTATCTCTTGAATCTTTGAGAAGGAATCATTAGCATCATTTGCATTGAGACTATTAACTGCAATTTTAACATTATTCTAAACATATATGTTCACATCTGCAATAAATATATATTTTCCTAAATGAAATTCATTAACTGAGCTGGTCTAAATTTTTCAGAATTACAAGGAATACTTTATTGATGATAATTCAATGATAATCACTAGATTGATTTTATTGAAAGGAAATATTATCAGACATTTTGTTTTGTTACTAATATATAACTAAAATTCTTGTATAATTTTGTTCCCCTGGCCAAAATATGGATATTTGTACAATTATGAATTTTAATATTTCTCTTGAATTGTAATGCTATACAACCATTCATTCATATTCTAGAACAATTTCAGTTTCTTAACTTTGAGCATGCATAAGAACCCTGAAATATATATTTCTCCTTCTATGCAGTGAACATCTGAGTGTGCATTCTTTCTTTGCTATTCAGCAGTTCTGTGATACATAATTCATTCTCTGTTTCCCATAAGTTCCCTTATAGATTTGCTATGCCCAGATTTATGTTGTGAGTTTAATGGCTTCTCGAAGCTAGTTTACCAATGCATGATTATAGGCATAGCTTTGTGGGAATTGTATGCTCCCTCACCACCTACTAATAAATTGGAAAATGCTGTCGGAACTGTTTGTTTCTTGACAAGTAAGGAGGAAAATACTGAGTAATGGAAGGTATTGCAGAAAAAAATATATTTCTTTGATGATTCTGAAGATTGTTTCCATGTTGTAAAAACTAATAGATTAGGGAAAGCCTTAGAATTCTGAATAAAATTATGGCTTTGCTGAGAAATACTTTATGAATAGGATCAAAGAGACAAAGTTGTTGTTCACCTGAATGTATAAAATGTACTTTCTTTGTCTTCACAAAACAGAGAATATTATTAAAAGTGATGTGGTTTGTTACTGAATAATTAATAGATATTTTTTAGTATTAGCAATGAGCTAGGCAGGATGTGAAGTGTATTATATATGTTTTCCTAACTACCTTAAAGGCCTTTGAGTTAGAAATTGTGATCTTTATGCTACCAAAGCATAAATTAAAGTTCAGGCTAACTTATTTTTCAAGTATCATAGTAAAGTAGGGAGGGAAGCCATGGTTAGAAGTCAAATAGCAAAACACTTTCCAGTCACAAACAACACTTTCTATCCAATGTGCATTACTGGTTATTTATTTATCTATTTATTTACTTATTTTGCATTATTGGTGTTATAGAAGAGAGGCTCTGTCCTTGATTCTGTGCACTTTCTGCATCAGGGTTGTGGGACAAAATGAGTAAATCTGCAGTCATATTAAAGCTTTGAAAATCAAGGTGCATTCTTAACGTGGACTTTACCATTTGCACTGTGTGAGTCGACAGGAGCAGTTTGAACACCTGGACACTGTCTATTGTCCTACAGGTCTCAAGCTTTTCTTCTGGGTTCCCCCCTCCGAATGTCCTGCAACAGATGTTGTGAGTGCAGTTTACTTTACTTTATGTCAGCTAAAGTCGTTTTGTCACATCCGTTGGTCACCACTCTCCATCAGTATCACCCTTGTCAACAAGACTTCTACCTCACGCTGGAGAAGTAGTGAGCAGCACTCGGATGGGGACTTAGATCCCCCCTGTGCTAATTACATTAACACCAGGACAGTACTTTAATCCAAAAAGTGAAAAAAGCTGCTACAAGAAAGGGCTGTAGAACCGCTTGAGGAAAAAGTGGGCAAATACGCAGGAGACAGAGGCAGCGGGAGACGTATTTGTGGGTGAGTGATGAAGAGAGTCACGGGATTTCTAACCGGCAGGGTGTCCTCTGTATTTCACCTCTTACTACATGTTTTTTAAGGGCAATACTTACATTTTTCAGTTTACAAATTCCTTGAAGCATCAGTAATTGCTTTAACATTTTATATATCACAATGGACATGTGATGGGTAATCTTAAAGTGACGCCACTTACCAAGCCATTGCCACACAGACTAGATGGATCTAAACTTTCTATATTTTAGTTAGAAGAATCTCAAATACAATCTTAGGAGGTGTTGTGTAGAAAGCTTTACATTCCCAGTCCCTAAATGTAAACATACAGAAGTCCCACTAGGCAATGTTAGAAAATTACATATTCTGTGTGTCAAATCTCACGCTGTCAAGTTCAACCAGTTTTCAAAAATATCACATATGTTCTTTCTTAGTAAAAAATATACTGACGTTAGAGTCATGTCAGAGTCTCCAGAAAGATAACAAGAAAAACCCAAGATAATTCCATTCTTTGGCATGAGATGATAAATGAGTCATGCTGAAAAGTGGGCAGTTACATCACATAAAAGATAATGACTAAAAACCTTCCAAATTGCCATCTGACTCAAGCCTAGTAGGTGGTGGGCATGCTGGTTTGGCAGAATGCGTGGCTGATTTCCAGAGTATTTTGAGCAAAGGAGATATTCATTTCACCTGCAAAATCGGCAGTTCACCTTGACATTGCACATAATGAAAAATAAATCAATGGCTATTTTTAGGCTAAACTAATAAAGAGGTACTTCAAGTAAAATAATGGCACTTTCTTTCTTCATGAAGAACCCGTGGTGTAATGCAGGTCTTTGTAAGGCTTTTTTTTTTTCTATTGTGCACTTTAAATTTGAATTACATCAGACAAGTGTAATGTAGCCTTCAGTAGTATATTATTATAAGCATTTTGTGTTCTGGTGAGGCTTTAGATCTGAAATAAATTTTAAGTTTTCTAAAGTTATTTATATTATTTTGCGTGCATGTGTACATATAACTATTTTTTTCACTTAAGCCTACTTAACATTTATTGCTAATTTTGCCTGGGTAATAGCAACAGTTATTAATTGCCAGAGGATAAAATTTTAAAAATGGTACTTAAAGGGGAAACATAATGGACTTCAGAGTATAGTTTCTGTGAACAATTTCTTTGTGTAAAGCATTACAACATATTTATATATGTGAAGATACCTGTATGTGTATGTGCATGTGTATGTGTATGTGTATGTGTATGTGTATGTGTATGTGTATGTGAAAAGCATAGTTACAAACCCATGGAAGAAAGATTGAAGCAATGTTTAAAAACACATCTTAAAAATGTAACATTAAAACTTATTGACAACAACAAAAGTGAATATATTATACATAAATATAATTAAGATGAAACTAAAAAAAGGAATAAAAATTGCCAGTGCTACCGGACTTTATTCCTGTATGGATTCTGTAAATACATAACTTTACATAAACATATTATATGTATATATAATCTTGCCATTAGTAATTTATAGGTAATAAATGCATATGCAATAAAGCATGGATGTTAGTACTACCCAGATTTACAAATGTAGTATTTTAATGTTTATAATGTTTTCTTTAATCAGCATTTGCAAAAGAATGGCAAAAATTGTCATCTATGAAAGTCAATTATAAAAGCTTGCATATGACAGGAAGAAGACTTAATGAAGTAATATAGATAAGTGTGAAAAATCTGTGTTTGTAGATATACTAGTATTTATTTCTTATTATTTCTCTTAGTGTTTTTAAGAAGCTCTTTCCAACTGAAAATATTGTAACAAGAAATAGACCTGAGGCACATATTATGTAATAGATGCTACCTATCTTAAGCAAGTATTTCCTATGTTTCAATGCTTAACTACCTAGTGCAATAAATATACTTAGTAACATAAATTCAAACAGTTTAAATCCACTTGTAATAATCATGTCACAATGATGTCATTTATTGTAGTAAACTGCACATTAATCAAAAGGGAGAAACTTTAGCTGCTTTTGTTCTTACGTGAAACTCTCAACTGAGACTGAGACCATACCTATCCACATGTAAAAATTTTAGTTTCTAAAAATTAAGCTTCTATTACAACAACAAATGAATAAAACTAAAATTTAAGCCTTTTTTGTTAGTGCACACACATCATAAAAAATCAGCTTCTAATGTTTGGAATAAAATACAAAGAACAGTTTATCAGAAAGGAACACAGTAAGACTAAGATCTAGGCAAACACCACATGGGTTCACTTACGCTGTTCCAATGAAGCTTGTGATCAGTTTTTGCTCTTGAGTTATTCATTATCTTTGCTCATTATTTCCTATATCATTCCGATATTATTTTAATCTGTGGACCAAAGAAAAGCATGTTTCTGATGTGCAGGTAGATAGATATGAAAAACTTGCATCACTTTATTACTCTGTATTCTTATGTGGATTCTATGAAATTTTTGGGTATCAGTTAATTTAAAAATAATTAAAAGATCTTCCAAAAAACCACATCATTAAGCATAAACTCTTTTTAGAAAGATATGCTAATATCACGTACATCTATCTTTCTTATTAACTCTTAACGTATAAAATTATAGTGAGTTAAGAGGTTGCTTCTTACAACGATGTCTCTGATTTATACCAGGAAATGTTGGACAATAATGTGATCTCACTTTAGTAGTGATGATTGTCAAAGAAATGTTATTGATTCATGTCTCAGTTGAAACAGAAAAATCAATACCAGACAGCTCCGGGGGAGATGTTTCTAATGCTTTTACTGTTTTAAGTTACCTGGGAGATGCCTTTGAAGATGACCAACACGGCCACATGAGACCTGGCTATCTATAACGTGTACAAAGTTCATGTCCTCCAAATATAATCTAGAGAGAATCAATTTCCCCTCATTATTCTTAGCAAAGACATGCATTTCTCAAAGTTAACCATGACTGTTTGTCTTTCAGATATTTTCCTTGTTTTTCTAACTCTTCAGAAAATTATATATCTTTCTTCCAATAGTACCTAATTTAAACTTAACTAAAAACCATTGTCAGTCAGAACAACACAGGATGGAGTAAAAATCATGTACACTTTATTTGTTGCAGATTTTGTTAAAAGTCAACTTTCAGGGCTTAATAACTTTATTAAAGTTCCATTCTACTTTTCCTCCAAAGTTGAAAGGCAATGTAGACTGCTCAGAAGATGTGGGAGAAAGCAGTGCATGTCTGAATGAGCTGCCAAAGCACTGATTTTTGAGACACGGGATGGACATTAATTTAATACTGTTTTTGAAACACTTAACATTTATAAATATAACCCAATCCGATGATCCCTCTGCAAATCGCTCATGCATCATAAAGTCTTCTAATGAGCTAACTAGGAGACGAGAGCCTTTGGTCACTCATCCTAGACAATCTGGCAAACATTAAAACAACGTACTGATCATTCGACATACAAATACCTCCCAGTTCAAAAGATGTCACTTTTTAATGAATGTTTTCCTTCAAATTAATCCTGAACATACTGCCTTCTCTGGGACAAAAACACAATGATGCATCAGTTTTTGGTACTTCAATTTCAAGTGGCATTGACTCAGAGCAAACTATAGGAACAAACATGGGATTGACTGGTGATGGGGAAATTCAAGGGATGGTAGGATCTAGGGAATCAAGTGATAGCCAGAAGGCACCCCCGGGGTTCATGCTGCTTCTACTGGTCTGACATAATCCAGCCAGTTCTGTACATGTGAAAGGAACTCTGTAATCCTTGCTACATAATTCAAATAGCTAAGTATGTGTCCTGCATAGCACACAAACCTCCATGGAAACCTCCATGAAAACAAACCTCCCCTTAAGGCCCATTGTTCATTTAATTAGAAAAAAGCCGCCCAGTTGTCCAGGATGGAGCTGTGCTTTATTGCTAGGCTTGCATCTTATTGTGTATTTGTGAGCAGACAGTTTGGTTCCTATGTTTGAAAACCATATCTCAGTAGGGGGCTCATTTAACATTTAATTCATCTGAATAGCAACATAATACATATATCCCTTTTCACAATACTCCTGATCCTATCAAGGCTTTTCTACTCAGCTACTGATGCACTTCATTAATTGGTCTTTGAATATTATGTTATCGCTAACAGGAAACATAAACTTCTTGTACACATTATTATTAACCTTTCTTTCAATGGTGATTAGTTTATGTTTCTGTTGTTGTTATTGTTGCTTTGTTTTGTCTTCTGGTCTTCATCTACTTAGTTTATCAGCACATCTATATTTCTGCACCCTATTTTAAATTCTGTTTGCTTGCATTTGTAATAACTAAAATTCAAAGCTAAATATCTTTTAAAGAAAATGGCTCAATTTTTAAAATCCTCATCAAATCTGAAAAATTCATTAAGTTCCATATAAGTCCAAATTTTTTCAAGTTAGTGGGTGTACAACTGATTTTTGTATTCTAAAATTCTGGTAAATTAACAACCACTTGTTAGATATATAACAAGGACACTGAGGTTTTGGTCAATATACTTGTATTTAAAACTGTCTTAAATAGAAAGAAACTACCAAGGGCAAAAAAGAGTCAGTAGATTCATGTGCTGGTAAAATTCACCATTTTTCATGTATCTAAAATATTGAAAGAAGACTCCAATTAAACAGTTGAAATTCAAGATATATATATATATATATATATATATATATATATATATATATATATTATACATATACCATACATACATACAATAAATATTATATGTAAACATATAAGAAAAGATTTACTGCTTTCCATAGTTGGCTGATCTTCCCTGGACTCCAGCTGTCCTAAATGTTTTTTAAAGTAAATTTTAAAAATTGTCTTTCCCAGTTTGTATGTGCTGCTCATATGGCCAATCTCATGTTCAGAAAATTAAAATCTTGGATTTTTAAAAGCAAATTTGTTGAAGCACAGTTTAAAAAAATGCATGTATTTACTGTGCATAATGTGATGCATTTGGACAAACACAAACAGCTGTGTGTGTGACAGGATTTATCAAACTTAAAAATATTTGACAGGGTTCATCAAGTGCAGAACCAGTTTGCCCAGCTCTAAGCTCCTCTCACACTATGATGTGAGCACTAGCAGCCGCCACCTTTGAGATCTATCTGTCCATACTCTATTATCTCTATCCATATCTGTAACATCTATATCAGTATCTATATCTGTCTACATATCTATATTATCTGTATGACCTCTATCTATATCTGTATCATCTGTATCTACATCTACATCCTCTATATATCTCTATCTATATATATCTACATTATCTATAGCATCTACATTTATATCTTCTATATCTGTATCATTTGTGTCATCTGTATCTCTATCCAATATGTCTATATCTATATCTATTAATAAACACACACACATCAAATAGCACTCTGAAAACTAACCAAATTGATCAGAGGCAAAGACTGAAGAAGAGTTTAGGTTGACAGCTGCTGACTGTTCCAGTAAGAATAGGGTGAGTGTCAGAGTTCTGCCCTTGGGTTACCTTAGTTTCTCCTCCACTCTTCTCAGTTTGCACCCCCTGATTTCTTGATGTGGGGGCCCTTTATTTTCATGGGATTTGGAGTCTAGAAGATTCTTTCCCTGTTCTTGGTTTCCTGGACCAAGAATTGGACAAGAGAGGAGGAGAAGGCAGCAACGATTTACATTTGTCCAAGGTGGAAAAGCAACACGTTCAGCAGACTGAGAGCAGCGGGGGCAGGAGCAGCTGTGAGGATAGCAGCTTCTGTACCTCCAGTTCCTAGATCGCGCCTCTGCCATGCAAGGAAGGCATGTGGACAGCTGTCTTCTCAGAAACTCACTGGGCCTGACCTCAGATTGAAGCTGTCCAGTGGAAGACCTGCTTGGTCTCATGCCAGATGTAAAAGAAGAATTGAAGATAGCACTTTTCCATCGGTCCACTCAGTCCTATTTTCGAGGTTTAAAATCTGCATAGATACCAAGGATCCCGTGCTTTGCCCAAGAGTTCTAGATCTTCCATGCCTTCCAGGATGCCCACGTGCTCAACCAACTTGCCCAACATTGAGCTCCAATCTCGCTATGAAGTGAGCACCAGCAGCTGCCATCTTTGCTGGCCATGGTAGAAGTAAACACATTCTGCAAGCCCACGTTCAGCATCTCTAAAGAAGAAGTGAAAATTATTCCAGAGTCAGGTAAGCAAGTGAGACTTATGAGCTTCAATGTACTAGCCTGACACTGTAGTGGAAAAACATGACTTCCCTGAGATTTCTCAACACGCAGAGGAGGTCAGGGGCAGTGGGCACATCTGAGCAACCGCCAATTGCGCGTGTCCTCTCTCACTCTCACTCGTGGCTCCTGGCAGTATGTGGTTGACTCTGTTGAGTATCCGGAGTCAACTAAGTCAGATGGTCACTCAGTGGGGAGATGGAGCAGGTACTAGGAAGGAAATCAGACTGGGAAACAAAGTTAAAAGTTAATACAGAAAAGACAGAATTGAAACACAGTGGTGCTGAATCTATGCACACATGCCATTTGTTTTACTTTTCAGACAAAAGACATTAATAATGATTTTTTTCTAAACTAAAACCTTGGCATTCAGGTTGGATTTCAGTGTTGGCACTTTGTGCCAAGTCGGTTTGGGGTTGCACTGGGCCCTCATCTCTAAAACGTTCATCTTAGTAATTACAGTTAATACGGTTGAAAATATAGGTAACAGGTATGCAGTGCAAAGCTCGGAGATTGTTCCGCATAAACAAAAAGAATGCAGGACTGAGGAAGATATCTGCAGGTTAGTAGGGAAAGTGAGCGATCTAGTGTAGCAGGGCAGTTTCATATCCACATGAGAAAGAGCAAATTAATCTCCTGTCTACAACCAATTCCATGAAGCTAAAGGATATAAAAATGAAAGGCAAGAGTTTTACAGAAATAAAGGGCTATTTTACAAACTTTGATTTACAAAGTTTTCATAAACAAAAATTAAGACAATTATAAGATAGCTGAATAAAAATGCAGATAGATATGACATAACTGTATCCATATGTGCACATACACACAGAAGTATGCACACATAGGAAGCTTCCTTTAAAATAAAGGCATTATATTGAAGATATCAAGTAAATTAATCTTCATAATATATGAGAAATTATTTTAGAGAAAATAAAATGTCGGTGTGCAATTAGCATCCAAAAAGATGCTCTGTTTGAGAATAATTGAAATGCAAAGAAAAGTCAAAATAAGATTTTGTGCTCTCCTTAATTTGCAAAAATTTATAAGACCTAACACTGGCAAAATTGGTGAGGATGTGGACTTAGGAAAATTTTATACATTGCTTGTGAAAATGAATGGATTTTACCAATTTTGAGTTTATTCCTGTATAATCCATTAAATTTGAGGATGCACATACTGTTCTTTTCTATGAATTTACTTGTTGGCATTTTTATGACAAGAAGATTGTAAAAAACAACTGAATAAATAAATATGTTTCATTCATTGTGGCAAGGACTTTCTTGCCATATGAATCAGCAAATGTCATATCAATGTTGAGACACAATTCCCCACAGCATTTCTGTCCAGCTTTATGAGTATTTCTTGCCATCTGGGAAAGACAGTGTGTCTTCCTTTCATGCAGAGGGGTAGGTTTTCTTACAATGCATAATAAAGACAGTAGCCTTATTTAGAGTAAATTAAACGCATTGACTAGAGAGAGTCTTCTAATTCTCTGAGGATCCTAAACACTGCTTCCATAGTTCTGTCTTAGGGTCAGAAGGCTACACAGCTGATTTCGACTTCGTCTCACCCCTGTGGACCTGGGGAGCAGGGCACCCTCAAGAATGTGGAGGTGCTGCTGCCTGCAGTTTGGGGAATAACCAGTTCTTTTATCGCTACCACGGCCTGCTAAGTACTCTGTCAGAAAGTTTAAAAAGGGAGTAAGCTCACTCATGAATTTAGAAATAGTCTAAAAAATTTGAGACCCTCCACCTTTGGGATATGGATATGTTTTGAAACATAGTGTGATTAGGATTGTATCTGAGTTGTTATTTCAAGAACATACTATATAGATGTGGGTCATTTTAGCCAAATGGAAGAAATGTTGATTGGAATTAAGGAATAAAATTATCAGAATCGAATAATTATCTTCTGATTGCATTTACACAAATGCTACTCACTTTTGTAAAGGTTATAAGCAAATGTAGGGCCAAACTCACCAAAATACATGAAAATGTGGAAGTTGGTCAATGAAAGTCAGAAAAATAATGAAACAATCTTCTGTTTGAAAACTTGAGTACTTTGCATAGGGCTGCAAGAGAAGCTGGGCCACAAATAGATTCTTTAAAAATATTTTGACAGGGTGGAGTCTGTTAACATAGTCTGAAGTATCATAGGTAAAAATCAGTTTGCTTTTAAAAGTTTTGTTTTCAGTAATGATCATAATTCAAATAGTTTTGCTTTACTAGAGACATTAGAGGCTTCTGCAGGTAAAACCTTCCCATTTCTAAAGTATTGAGCTCTTCTTTTACGCAGCTGTACCATTCATTTAACTGTTAAAATATTGAAATGCTCCAGTAACTCTGCATGTCTTAGTGAGCAGCCGTGGTTGCCCCAACCCTCAGGCCTGCCCCCAGCTGGGCACCAGGCACAGATGCCCGCCCAGCAGGTCATCTGCAACACTGGTTTGGCCCACCTGTTGTACCAGCTGTTAAAAGACTTTGACAGTCTCCCCTGTGCATAGGCGCATATATCTTAATATCAAATACACTTAACTCTACCTCTTATTCTCCTCTGGCCACTTTCATCAGGACCCTTGTTCCATCTAGTCCAGAACTTTCCAGGTTTTATCTCTCTACATCTGATTTTTTATGACCTGATCCTTTCTGTCTTTCCATCTTACTCAGGCTGCAGGACTTACCCGGAATCTCACATGTGTGCTGGGAGTTACCTTCAATACTTTGACTGCCTTACTACCTGCCTTTCACATATTGCACTTGGGGCTCAGTCTGCTGGCCCCATCTTCTTGGGATGATTTCATTATGATTTCATCATGCTCCAGTAGAAAAGAGATTATTAGGTTTTGAGCAAATGGAGAGCTAGGAGCAGGTGACCACCCATAGTGGTAAGAATGAAGACTAGACAGGGAGCCAGGACTTTGGTCACAGAACAAACTTCCCAACACAGCATGGAATGTCACCTGTCTCCTCCCAAAGGGAGCTACGGGCTGCTCTTTACTCAGCGCCTGAGTTGTGAGAAGCTGAAATGCATTGAACGTCCTCCCTAGTAAGAGTCTAAATTTTGGAGAAGTTATACTAAAAAACAACCAGTTTCTTCTAAGTTCTGTTTCCTTTAAGCCCTGCATGTTGAAGAACTGAGCTAAAAGCCTGAGTTCCGGTTGGTCATTTTAATGACCACAGAGCTGCCTGTGACAGGTAACGACAGAAAAACAAAGTGATTCCTGTGCTCTGTTAATCTGTAACTAGCTCTAAATCAGAGGACCTTGCAGTTGCTCCATCGGGGAACTGTTTACACGCTTTTTATTTCCAGTAAAAGCTCTCCTAACTTTCTCCTTTTCGGTACAGAGCTGTGAGCTTAGTACACACAGTATCACACCTTTGCTAGATCTCTTGTGTAACTGAAAGCCTGGTGTCTGTAGCCCATCAATTACTGGATTTCCTGCATCTATACACAGCTGAGTGAGGACGTGCACTCTCAACTGAAAGGCATCGTGCGGTCCTTCTCCTGCAAACCTCACGAAACTGAGTGTGACCCTTCTCTCCACAATAGTGTGTCTTTTTGGAATTTCAGTTTTCCTTCTTTTTCTTTAATGTTTACTTTCCTTTTCTAACCGAAAGTTGAGATATTCATGGTTTATAAATAAGACCCATGAGCCAATGAGTCTTCCCTTCTTACATTTTTCTTCCTTTGCAAATATTCCATGTTCAAAAGTCACCTGTTTTAGCTGATTTCAAAATTTCCATGGAAGAAAATCTTGCTCATAGTATTCAGGATGATAAAAAATCTGAAAAAAATATATAGCCAAAGGAGCTTTAAAATAGGGGCAAAATGTAGAAAAGTGACACAAAGCATCAGTGTCATTGAATTTTTGATAATGGCACTCTTTTTGTAAATTTTGTTAATGATTTTTTTTTATGAATGCAGACAGAATTGTAAAACCTGTCTCCAAAATAGTTCAAATCCTCTTACTACATGTGCCTAGAGCACCTTGTATTTTTTTTATAAATCTTGCTAGAACTGCTAATTACATGTTACTAATTACATACTTTGCAACTATTAGATAAATGCATATAGTTTTCATTGAAATGTTAACTTTACTCTCACAGCATAAGAACCAAAATTATTTTGAATAAGTATATCTAGAGATTTAAGATGATATTTATGAATAAAATAAAAATTCAGTGAATTGATTGGAGAGAACTGTATTTCTTTAAAAGGGGCTCCTTAAAAAAGATTTTAATGAGCTCTAGTAATAAAGTTATTATGTTCCACTGATCAGAGTTATTTCTTCACTATTAATTAAAATGGAAAGGTTAATGACAAATGTTTATTTTACTAAAGGTGATTTATGGCTATCTCTTCTCAGTATACAAAGACACTATAATTTGATAAACATTTTTTTCTAACGAGATGAGTACAGTTAAGCAAATAATTTTAAAAGTCAACATCAGTATACCAATGTCAAAGCGTCAGTGATAAATTGCTTTCATAGATTCAGCATTTGGAATGCATGGCGTTTGAACAGGAAATAGACACAAATCTCTCTCGCTTTCTTGCCCTCTGTTTTTTACAACCTTGATAAATTTTGAAACCTGTTTTCTCATATGACACTTTTACTCTACACGTACATGTTAAGTAGAATTTAGAATATTGATTCTTCAACATTTTTGAACTAAGGTACTGAGAGCATAATAAAATCTTAAAACCAAACTATAATTAAAGTTCTGTAGACATGTCATGAAAATTTTATTTATAATTTCAATGTTCATGAAACCAATGAATTTAAATGTCAGTTTAGACTAAAACTCATTTATAGTATGAAATATCAGGCCTTAAAAATCTATGCTACATATAGATAAATACATACGCATAAGTATAGAAACAGCTACAAGAGTGTGTGTGTGAATATATATATATATATATATACTGTGTACAAATTAACATGATGAAATGTGTCAGCACATTTTGCTTGGAGTTTGAATTATTAACTTAACTGTAAATTGATCTCATATGTTTAAAATCTCTATAGCATTTGCAACTGATTACAAATTGTCATCACGCTACACTAAATGTGCTAAAAAGCTGAGCATGTCATATTATAAATGTCTATTATTAACACTGTTCTTTTTGCACAACACAATTCAGGGGAGATTGAAGTTTGCTTCTCTCCAGAGTCTATCCATGGTGTTAAACATCAAAACAGTTTTTTTTTTTTACCATCTACTGTCACCATAGCTACTTATTGTATCATTTATTATGTAAGATACTTATCCAGGAAGTGCTAATTTTAATAGTATGTGAAAAGTGAAACACACACCATTGATAATTCTCTGCCTATGACAGTGACTCTTGAGGAATTTCTTTGTGACAAAATAAGCTTTTTTCTTTTCATTTCATTGTTCTTGAACCTTTCATTGATATTGTATAGAATCTTTTATTGTCCATTTAAAGTCCATAGTTTTCATCATTTAAATAATATTTTAACTTATTATGTAATATTATTTCACATCTCTCTGAGATCATAGAGTGACAAGAAGACCTTTGTATAAATTTAAAATCAGTTGATAGGATCTACACTCAGGAAGATAAGAGTCCAAAGAGTGTAATCTCAGACCTTAAGGATAAATACACTTCTACTCCTAACCAAAATATTAAGAGTTTAAGTACCCGAATGTACTTAGTGCATTTTAGATAAAAATCAGTCAATGCAAAGATTTATTTAATGCCCTGAAATAGGCCTACAATAATCTTTACCCATAAACAGAAATAGTATACCTCATGTCTAGATATCATGATATTATACTCCTAATTCAAAACAGTTTTATCTGTGCCTGTGTATGTCCTGAGAATGTTTCCTTGCCCTTTCATTTCTACACAAAATCTCCTCTGCTGGCCATACAGTTTTCCCAAACCTATTCGCAGAGAAGAGTCACACCGCTTTTCAGTGTCCTTTTGAAGATTCCATCATTAGAAACCACTGAAGATGTGTTTTTCGGTCTCAGCATCCCTGACGACATGTGGTGTATGGAGTGCAATGCTGAACCTCTCTGTGTTTCCATACTACACTGTTTTGGAAGGATATTATTTTTCCATTATACAACTAAGATTATTGCCATAAAAGCTTCCTCAAACCCAGTGAAATGCTTGCCTTCCACGTTCATCTGTGGTAACATCTTGCATCTGAGTTTAACTTTTCTGTAATTTGTCTGAGGCTATTAATGCTAATGCATTTTGTATTTTTAGAACTTTGTTACTGTTTCCTAACGGTCCCTCATTACAGGACACAGGTTTGCAAACCTTTGCAGGCTTAAATGCCTTTACCACTTCTCTTTTCAGTGTCAACTCGAATTTTTTTCAAGCTTGCATGCTACTTTCATTCCATGTGTCTCCTTAGCTGCATCTTATTCAGCTACCAGCTTTTGGGATACTTTTTTTGACTCTCGACATCAGCTTTGGTTTAGTTAGCACTCCTGTGCTTGTAAGAAACAGCACTGTCCAGAGTTGTGTCAAATTTGATGGAGATGTGTAAAGTCTCTCAAGAAATAAAGCAGGCTCAGGACAACAGGAATGGCAGTTAGAGTAGGAAGTCCCCAGGGACCTGAAGACTCATTCTTATATTCTTCCTTTCTCTGTCCTGCTCTCTGCTTTACAGTGTGCTGGGTTTCTC